>JAZGLN010000128.1:0-407970 GCA_038380765.1 Odontothrips loti | reverse complement strand
TATAGGACACTGAGGGTCGGAAATCAAAATTACGACCGCTGCAACAAAAATTCAATTTACGGAGGATGCGCCGGCAAGTAGGCAACCCGCCCGGATGGTGGCCACCGAGTGGCATGGCGCGGCGTGGATGTGGGCTAGGGCATTAACCGTGTTAGAATTCAGACTTTGCAGAACGTCGAAGAAAACTGTTTTTAAAGAGAAGAACGCTTTTTCATTTACCTGTAGTTGTCCTGCCTCTCTCAGACAAACGGGAACATCCTGGAACACCCTTCTCCCGAGTAACCGACGGTCGGGGTACCTTTCGGAGTAGGCACGATGTGCTTCTGGCGTTGCCATGCAGCTCCGAACTCGTATTGCAAGTCCACGTACTCCGCATTTGAGAATGTAGCCATTGTCAATTAGTACGACCCACGTAACTCATTATTGTTTCCCGGAGTCAGTCCACCGAACGTCAGCGGATGCAGCCGTAACGTCGGCCGCTCCCACGCACCGGGCCACACGACAGGACGCCGGTCGCTGCGCTACGCTGCGCCACGCCGCGCCGCTCGGTGCCCACTGACCGGGCGGGTTGCCTACTTGCCGGCGCTTCCTCCGTAAATTGAATTTTTGTTGCAGCGGTCGTAATTTTGATTTCCGACCCCAAGTGTCCTATATCAAAATACTCCCCTTGGTGCCCCCTATACGCTCCAGAAGCACGGGACATACGAAAAAAAACCACCCTGTATATCGTTTGGGGCAGACAATGAAAGAGAGTCGCACGCGGTTCGGCTTAGCTTCGGCTAGGCAGGTGCCGGCCTTACCGTGTCCCACGCCGTGTAGCGCAGCACCGAGACGTTGAAGTTGACGGCGATAGTGGTCCGGCCCACCATGTGGAATTCGGTTTCCATCTCGCCCAGGGCGTTGTTGGCCACGTCCTCGCACGCCTTGACGTACAGGGGCCGCAGCTCTAGGTGAGTGCCCCTCAGTGGACTTCGTCCCCGTGCGCCCCCGCCCCGCTGAGTACCGAAAAGAAGATGCGAAAGGCTTGATGACGCCCGCCACCCCCGTGTGGAACCGAGACTGATAAATTTGCCGTAGTTTTGCCGTTTTTCGGACGGCAAACATACCGCAAAATCATGGCATGATAATGTGAACGATGTACGGCAAAATTACGGCAAACGCGTTTCTCGCACATTTGCCTTAGTTTTACCGTATTTATCCCAGTATAAGTGTACCGATTTACGGGAAAAGAAAGGCAAATTTACGGCAAACGAATCGGTGAGGAGCAAAAAAGATGAGCCGAGACCGAGATTCGACCCCGCACCTCACAGAGCGGTGCGTGGGCGTGACGTCCCAGCGCGCTCGGCCAAAGCGACGCTGATGACGAAGCAAGGAGGCAGACCTGTGTCTTGGAACATCTTCGGAAATGGGACTTGCGCAGCTCGTGGAGTTACGACCTGTACGTCCGGCGCACAATTATTCCACTGGTGTCGCTTTGTCCAACGACAACGTGAGGCGTTACGCTGCGTACCGCTCTGGACACGATGCGCGATGGGTCCAGGTCGTATCTCAACGAGCTGCGCACATTAACATGCCATGATTTTGCCGTACATTTGCCGTCCGAAAAACGGCAAAACTACGGCAAATTTATCAGTCTCGGTTCCACACGGGCCCCGTTGGATGCATCTGTAGTGAAACTACAGCTCAAACCGTAGGGCTTAAACTAAAGTTTCTGAAAAATGTAGTTTTCCTGTAGTTTACGTGCAGTTAACGCGAGAAATTATTGCTTGTCACAAGTAACTGGCACTTTTTCTGACTTCAACGACAGTTTTCAGTACACAATCTACAGTTTAACTAGAGATTCCTGGTGTACTTCGCTCCCGACATCCTTCCTCCCACTCCCTCATATCTGTTCGCAGCAGGTCATGTCACCCCATTTTCGAGTCCAAACACTTAAGCTCAAAAATAGAAACACTAACACTAAATCTAGATTAGTTTAAGGTGTCAGCTAGCTTTTACTCCCGATAAGAAAGCCGAAAAGAAGTAGTGAGTGCGGCAAACTAATATTATAAGGTGGGTGGCCAGTAGGGTCAACCCGTGAGGCCGCCGTGGATGGCGGTTCACGCCGTACGTTTTTGAAAAAAAAAAACAAAAAAACAACAACGGAAAAACCAATATAAAGCGTGATTTTTTTTTGTGGGTCATAACAGTAATTTTGAGCCGCAGCACAGTGTTTTTTTTCTACATTTGTGTGTTCTGAAGTTGCTGTAATGGCTGTAATGTGTGTGTTTCTAAGACTTATTTAACGTATCGGTTAAAACTTTAAACTTACATAAGTCAATGTGGACGTGGTGTTCCTTTTTAAAAAGAAAATTATTGGAAATGAATTGAAACGTGTAAAATATATTACAGAGCAAGGTTAATACATCTTTATGACGTGCAGGGTGGGGCTCACTTCTCAAAAGACGCATACTTAGTACTACTGGAATACTGAATACTCAATCATTATGCACTCCGTGGCTATCCCTCAAGAATATGAGAAGCCGCTATAGTAAATAATTACCCATTTGCACCACCAACCGCGATGTGTTTCGATCAAAAAGTGTTCAGTGTGGCTAGTTCAAATGAGCTGCATGCATTTAGCGGATCACCCAAAGATTTGACATTGTTTTGAGTGTTATTTTCAGCATCAGCGTTTGCCAGAAATGACATCCCGTTCGACATAATTGTGCAGGTTCAAAATAAATTAAATTGAAGCCTATGTTTTGAAAATGGCGGATCAAGAGGCATAAATGGTGGGTCGTGCGGATATGGGGTGTGTTCCATTTAATTTGTCGTAGCCGAATTGTGGAAAAACGACACCTAGATCATCTCTGGAGGATAATAATTAGTTTTGGAACAATTGGTACACTTTGAACAAAACATTAAACCTAACTAGCTGGTCACCCTCAAAGTTAACAACAGTTTAACCAACATTTTCATCATCAGCGCCGTCATTACACCCCGGGATAAACATTTCGTTTCACATATTTGCTCAGGTTCCAAAAAAGTTATATTTAGGCCCTTATTTTCAAAATGGTGGCTCAAGGGGCGTAAATGGTAGGTCGTACGGATAAAGGGTGTGTTCCGTTCACTATGTCGTCGTCAAACTGTGCGGAAACGACACCTGCATAGATCATCTGTGGGCGATAATAATTAGTTTTAGGACATTTTGAACACTTAGAACAGAAAATTGAACGCTGCTCAGCTCCTATGGGTCCGAAATGAGCGAATCGCTATGACCGACTGGGCTCGCCTTCTTTCGCTAGGCCGCCTCTGCTCGGGTCGAATCGGCCCCGAAAACCAACACCGAAAATAAACTTACCGGTAAACAAATTTCCTTTCAAATATCTTCGGCTCTACCGTATGATGCACACAAGCTGACTAAAAACGCAACAGAAGATGAGTTCTGCTTTCAAGACACACAAATGAGACTTTATTTTCATAACTCCTCAAACCCTTAAGGAAACATGTAGAGTTGGTATTATCTGCTTCCTATTTAAATAGATATTTAATTTTTTTAAATATGTTATTGCCCGAGACGAGACAAACCGGCCGTGGGTCTCAGATCACGAAATGTGACGTGGCAGAGGTCGAAGTTTGGCTGCAGGGTCTCATCGCACCCGACCTTACCGAGACGAGAGTCAGCAGAACAAGCAGAACAATGCCTAGCGCGTGCCATCGCATGGTTGCATATTGCCGGAGCTGGGCGGCCGCTGGACTGCTGCTAGCGTGCTGGCCGGCTGTTGGCAGTCGTTTGGCAGCCGTTGTCAGCCTCTGACAGCGCCTTCCGCGGACTTCTGCCGCGGCTGTCGTGCCCTCACGCGCTTCCACATTCATTTACGTTCGGTGACGTGATGGCACTTCGCGATCGGTAATCGCCCCCCCACGTGCCAAATGCCACTGCAGGAGCTGACTGAGAGCGCGGGCTGAGCTCTTTAAACACGTCCGCCATGCCAGCAGCAATGACAGCAGTGCTCATGATATTTCGACCGGCGCCTGTCTCGGTGTTCTTCGCGTGTTGTTGACACCGCCTGACAGAGACATGCGCTTTTTAAACCTGCGACGAGAAAAACGCGGGCAGTCTGCTTCACCTCCGGGACGGACCCGGATCTTCGCACGGCATAACGCCGGCTTCTCGCCTGTACGTTAGTGGTTGCCATTTGAGGTCCCGCTTAATTTATATTTGGATTTGCCGTGTCGGATCACGTCGAAGCCACGCCGTCCGCCTGTCCGCTGCTTCTCGAAGGTGTTCGTCACCGGGCCGCATCGGCTCGGCTCGCTGGCCCGGAGCGGGGCGTGGCAGAACGAGTTCACTGGGGCAGTCGCGCGATGTCAGAAATTTCTGAAGAAATTGCGGGACTTTCAATGCATCCCAGTCAGTCTGACGAACACTTCAAATAATTTTCCGGCGCGCTTCCCGACCGCGAGATGACGTCATTTTCCCGAAATCAAACATCAAACATTCCATGGATGTTTCAAGGAGTGTAACGTCTCACTTAAACCCTGACCAAACTGTTGATCAGCCTGTCTTTACAGTGATGAAGACGATTCAGTGGAACTGGCCACAAGAGTACGGAGAAGACAAGTTTGTAGTGATGTTTGGAGCTTTGCACATCGAACAGTTGAAAGTTCTAGGTCAGTTTCTAGAGAACAGTGGCTGGACTTCAATTATAGCACACTCTGAAGTTGCAACTGTAGGATCTGCTGAGGCATTTGGAAAGGTAATATGCTATGGTTGTCTTTTTACAATTCTAGTCACTGGCGCCCTAACACAATTCCTTCGTTTTTGTTTTTCGCAGGTTACCCATATCACAAGAGCAAGAAATGCACACGTGAAAATAGCAGCAGTTTTGTACCCTTTGCTCAGAGACGCCTATGAACAGTCAGACCCCGACCAAGAATATCCTCTGGCTGACTGGGCAGAAGAAAAAACGAAAGCATGTCCAACGTTCAAATACTGCACGGTGGCCGTGAAGTACTGGTTATCTGTTCTGAATATGGAAATTCTGTTGCTTCAGCTCGTGAGTTCAGTCCGACGGGGTGATTTCAGTGCCTACAAAGATTCTCTGAAATGTATGATTCCCTACTTTTTCTCTTTCAATCAGCCAAATTGTTCGCGGTGCGGTGGCTGCCAGTTCACTTGTATGACATGCAAAAATTACGTGAAACAGCCCCGGATGTATGTGAGAATTTTGAGTCGGGTACATTGAACAGTTCTGTGTCAGTAATACACTTTTAATGACTGCGTGCTAACAGCTTGATTTGTTGTTTCTCTTTTAGGCAAGTTTGTAGTCAATAAGACAGACAATCCTTATTCGTGCCTAGGCATCGACCACGCTCACGAGCAAAATAATGGTGAAGTAAAAGAGAAGGGTGGGGCGATTGGTCTTACCCGTTCCACTCCAGACCCCTCTTCATTCACACGCTGGAGTATAGGAGGACCTGAATTGAGGCGGCTTCTTGAAGAGTTCGAAGGCACTTCGAAGAACCGCGATGTGCACCACGAGCAAATCCCAAGTTTTCAAAAGACCTTTCTCGGGGACTGTCTTGCCCTGAAAGACAGCTTCACACATTTTGAGAATCTATTCAGCAATTTTTCAGGTGAACTCGTGAAGCTTGACACAAGAGAAGTGGCCAGTCCTCTAGCAGTCCAAAATCTGCATGCAGTGGAGGGGAGGGATTTCACTCGTCACAGTCAACTGAACTTTCGGCCCACGGATTCAGTTCGCAAGATCAGTTCTATCAGATACTCATTTGGTAATCTTTAAGTTGTGACGGAACGCTACCTACAATCCAAGCTAGAGTTGCCCCCCCACACACCCACACACACATTATACCTTCCTATCACAACCTCATTTACCAAAGTTTCGGTTCCACCTGGCAAAATGACGCTTATGTTGAGTTTTCGAGCAAATTTTATGCGAAACTGCATAGGTTCTGGACGTGCCCATAGCTGCAGTGTGAAAGAGTCTAAAAGATTGCCATTTTACAACATTTCGAGTAGCATTGCAGATATTTATTGCGAAATTGCATTCAGTCCGGAAAGCACACACAAATCATTTTCTTTAATCTTACAATACTTGCTGCAATTTTAAAATGGTTGCTGTAAAATTCCGTGCATTTCTGTAAATTTACAGAAATAAGGGAATTTTACACGTTTCTTTCTGTCATACTGCAACATTATATGCGAATTTCCAGACGCCTTCTGTAATATAACATAAATAGCAATTACCCCTAAAAAGTATGTAAATTTCCACTCGCCTGTAAATTTGCGTCGTCATTTAAAATAATACATACTTTCCATGTAAAAACGCAACCAAGGGGCGATTCACTCTGAGACTCAGTGTACTGTTAAGTAGAGGAGGCGGAATAAGGTAGTCGGGGAGTTGGGTTTAGTAGTGTATTGACTCCAAGAGAGCGTCTCACAGAATCGCACTGCTCGGTGAGGGTGCCTGCTTCTATAGGCCAAGAGAAGATGAAGGAGGAGTGAAAGGTGGTGGGGCGCAGAGCAGTGTTGTGACTAGCCTCTAGATGGCGACACCTTATAATGCTGGTTTGGCTACTAGCCACCAGAGGGCGACACGGTATGAACATGGTGACCCGGGGTGTAAACAAAGAAAAGGGTTATGATGCCCATGGTATGAAATAGGTGACTTAAATAGTCTGCTCTACGTAACACCACCCCCCTCTTTTTAGGCTCCTTCCTCTCCTTTCAAGACCCTTACAATTTAAAAAGCTTACATTTCACTCAAATAACCATTTCTTTTCAGTAACGCGTTACAATCAAATTGAAACCGATATCCATCAAATCAAATCAAATTTTCTAATCATCGACCATGATCCTGAAAGAATCCCATTTCCACTTTGACACGACTACGTGCTGGTTTAGGGTGTCCAATCCCAAACCCCAAAGCTTCCATGTTCAAACAAAAATAAACATAAAGGGTGAATGAATCCTTGACACACTGTGTGCCGAGTTGAAATCTATTAGGGCCAGTAATACGCTTTTCACATGACCAACTCTCCTCCAGTCGAAGGTTGACGCAGAAATCACTCTCATAGATTCATTCAAAGCACACAGTGTGTCAAGGATTCATTCACCCTTTATGTTTATTTTTGTTTGAACATGGAGATCTTCAAGATTTAATATTTGGCTTTGAGTGAACACTGTGTGCTGAGTTGAAATCTATTATGGCCAGTAATACGCTTTTCACATGACTAACTTTTCTACAGTCGACGCAGAAATCACTCTCATAGATTCACTCAAAGCCAAATATTAAATCTTGAAGATCTCCGGTGTTGATTTGAAGCTCTTCAAGACACGATGTAACTCTGCTGCGATGTGGAAAAGGTTGACTGCCATCTCGTGAACTGAAACACAAACATCTCTGCACAGTATTTTTGTTTACCTTTACCTAACCTGATCTCAGGTTATGGTGCCTACACCCTGGTGCCATGCTGACCTATCACCCACTATTCTGACCTATTTGCTTACAAAATAAACTTATGCAATAACTTTTTCTAAGGCACCTTTGAAACTAGCTAACAAATTTACGTAAAACTCTCCGATTTTCGACGCTACTTAACTTATGTCGCTTTCCTCTCCTTCGATTGCCTCCTTGTAGAGTCGACTGCTAGTCGTCTGCTGCGCTGTCAGATGTTTGCTGCTCTGCATCGTCGTTCCGACGTCCTAAGGTAGACTAGCTGATGCATTTGGTCTTGGGCAGCTGTCCACGGAGTAATTGGTCCAGTGTCGGCTTGTGGGGACCGGGTTCCTTGGTTCGATTCCCGGTTGGGTCCCGGTGAACTCGGCCTTGGGACCCCCGTGGTGAAAGTCCACAGGTCCCAGGAGTTTGTTGTTACATTGTTAATGCCCTTCAACTATACAACCGTTCGAATCCTTCGTCGACCGCATCAGTATTGGATGCTCGAAATTCAAGGGCACACGACCACACTGTGTCATAAAGGGACCAATTTCGCTGGTCAAGATGCGACCAAAGTAGACGTTGTCAAGGGTGGCGACGCTTCTTATCCCCAACCACCCTTTTGCACTATTGTTTCAAAACTCATCAATTTTGTTGGCACATGCTTTTGTTGAAAAGCTTCCAACGCTTGTCATTAATTTTATCAAGCTATTTCACCAGAATTCGAACACTCCTGCTCGTTAATGCTAGGGGTTTAGCATCCGATTGAAAATCATGGCTGACCCGGTCAAGATCGTTATTCGCAGTGAGCGTTTTGAATTTTTGGCTCCATAGTCGACATCTTCAGTATGAGAAACTCATGTGTACACGAAACCTTACCAACAGACGCTCAACTGACAATTTCAGTCAAATCTTTCTCCGACAGGGAAATACCCTTTTGTCCCATCTGGACTTCCATAAAATATGTTAAAATTTTACGGAACTATTTTACTACAGTTTTCCTAGTCTTTAATTCTTTACAGGCCACAATTTGCCATTCTAACACTATACCTGACCATACTCGTTTCCCTGCCACGCTCTTATTGGCTACCACCGTCAACTGTTTGGCCCGTGTCAGTTAGAACCGCCGACGGCGTCGGTACGCCAGCTTTCTATCTGCAACCGTCGGTTAAAGCGTCGTTTCAGTTTTTCCTTTCTTTTTAGATCAGTGAGTGAAGTGTGATCTGTTAAGCTGCAATTTGATGAGTTTTGGCCGCTTTACTAGCATCGAACTGGACATGGCCGACGCCAAAATCGTGGAAATAGTGGATCTGGCTGCGGAAGAAGACCTGGACGAAGATATTGCCAACGTCCTCAGGATCTATGCGGCCTACCTGGAGGACGAGGTTCGCCCTGCCAATCCACCTAACGACGCACCTCAGATGGCCGAGCCCCCAGCTGAGGCAGCAGCAGTGCCCCCCGCGGCTTTGCCTCCCATGGCGAATGATGCTGAGGCCGTTCAGGCACCTGCTCATCCCAGGAACAGGCGGCAGTTTGCCCCTTTCTGATTGAGGCTGCAGGAGGCGAACGTAGGGTTCTCTTACGCCACCCTTAGCCCCTTGCTGAACCCGCCGTTCGGGTATTCGTTCATTCGCAGCGAGCCGAGATGACCTTGGTGGGCCACGGCCCCTTGACCATAAATGTAAGTAGAGTGTTTAATTCGTGCCCACCTGGCACTTTGTTACCGCCTAGGTCCCTGTTCCTTGTGGCTTACACCCGTTTTGCTTCCCAGGTGGGTTCATTTGCCGAAAGTGTTAAAATGAAACGGGGCTGGTTTAGATTCCGGTTCTGTATTAAAAACCATGAATTTTGGCACCTCGGTTTTTTTTTTCGACCTCCGAAAGGGGTCGCGCAACGCGTTCAAAGTTTGAACATCCGACCGCCACTGGCTTGGGCTGCATCCAGGCGTTTGGGCGGCCATATCGATTGTAAATACGCATTTCTCAGAAAATTTTATAGAATGAAAGTTGTCAGGAACACTGCAATTGACAATACAGGATTTTTTTTTTTTTTTGAAAATATTGCTAATCGGTTGCCTACCTCGCAGGCGAAAATCATTAAAATATGCTTAGGGGATGCACAATTCGGTGCAGACGCTGGTTCTTAGACACTGAAGTCATCTTGAAATTTTCGTACGCCCCGGCGTTGGCTACTTTCCCCTTCTCCTTTCCTCTCACTGAAGCGCATAGACGCCCGACGCGACACGTTTCGACAGGTTTGTTTTTGTTATGGTTGCGCGTAGCGAAGTCAGCTTGTTTGGCGTCAGACGCCAAGTGTCGCGTTAACTTTTCTCGCTTTTTCGCGCCGCGTTGTGGTGATTTTTGTACAAAATGCCATCGCATGTGAAGAATCGAATTATTAAACTTCGTCACTCCGCTGGCGTCTGGCTAATTGGATGTGAAACGCCAAAGATATGAGAGAACCGCCTACCTACTCTACGGAACGTTCTGAAGTTCGTCCTTTTCCTCCACGGCGCTGGAAATGGCAAATTCGAAACGGTCCGCGACGCCTGTCGCCTTGCCGTAGAAGAACTTGTGAAGTTTTGGATACGCGGAGGAATCCCCACCCAATCTGTGAGGAACGCCACAGACTCACTTGTGAGTCACTGCAATCAATGGGTCAAATTGAAAAAGTCAAAGAATAGAGCATCTGATGCAAGGAGGGATAAGTTTATTGTAGCTTTAGACAAGTTCTTCGATATTTGTTCTCATGACGCCATGAAAAAAATTAAACTAGAAGAGCATCGACTATTTTACAAATCAATGAAAGAAGATAGAGTAGCATGTATGGCATCCGTGGACTCAAAGTGGGTCAAAACAGAAGAGGCAAAAGTTAAAAGAATTCAGGGCCACTTGCAGCTCAAGCGTCGGACAGAAGAGGAAACCCGTGGTTTGTTCCGGAAGGCCTCCATCCAAGAAGACGCCGTAACAGCTGCGGTGGAATCTGAAACGGAACAGAAGGATACAGGTCAGTAAAATCGAGTGCCTTAAACTAAACATTGTAATAGAATACAGTGGTCTGTCGTTTTGATAGCAAATTGTTACCAATTTTGTAGAGTACACGCCACGCGACACAAAGAGAAAAAGAATTGAAGTTCTGACTAGACTGAACTCAAACGAGTAATAAATTCTCATCTCATATCATTAAGAAAACAGTTGCCGGCACACTGAAGGCAGCAGAATCTGCTCTAGGTCTAGAGGACGGGTCTCTTTATCTTAAACCTGCAGCCTCGACGGTTTCTGTTCTCCGTCACCGTGGGAGAAACAGAAAAACCATTGTGGCCTCGGTGAGAGAAAATCTTTCGAAGCATCCTGGCCCATTTTTCGTCCACTGGGACGGAAAACTACTGCCTCAAGGTAAACGTTGTTATGTGCGGACATTCGCACTTTGAAAATTACTTTTTATCAGCATTAAAATTTCTTATTTTTTTAAATTTATAGATGGAAAGAAATACGATCGCTTACCTGTCTTAGTTACTGGTTTGGGAGTTGAACAACTGCTCGGTGTCCCACGACTGGGTCATGGAACAGGAGAAATGGAAGCAGAGGCCACACTTCAGTTACTCAAATGTTGGGGAGTAGAGTCAAAGACGGTCGGTAAGGTGTACGACACGACGTCAGTCAACAGTGGCTAGATAAATGGAGCTAGCACACTTCTGCAGAAAAAGCTGGAAAAAGAAGATATGTTAGATATTGGCTGCCGTCACCATGTTTTCGAGTTGGTGATGGAAGCAGCTTTTACTAGCCTCTTAGGAGAGTCCAAGAGCCCAAAGCTGCCTGTGTTTGAGAGACTTACCAATGGTTGGCCCAATCTTGACAAGGGCATGTACACAATACACTCACTGTAAACATGTTGATTGTAAATACTTTCGTGTTCTCTCTTCGTAGGAAAATTCAGAACGGCAGTGACAGCTGGGAAGTTGCACTTTATCCCGGAAACTGATGAGATTATCCAGTTCTGTCTGCGTGAACTAGAACATCTACTCGTTGAAGACGTGGATGTTCGGCAATCTGCTGCGGCTATCAGCTAAGCTAGATGCCAAATTGTTTGCTCTAAACGTCTTCATCTGCCGAGCGTATATTCGTGTCTGGTTTACCGCCCCTCTTGCCTCCCAGGCCCCGCGCAATGATCTCGCTTTTTGCAGTACCTGTACCTATACATAGACATCCGAAGGCATTGGCAAGCAGCTCTTCAAAAGTTTGCAGGGCATTTCTGGTCGTTATCGCCGATGCAGGTCTGCTTAGCATTGTTTAATAGTAAGGTGACTATTGAGCAGAAAAGGTCCATCGTAAGAGCATTAAAAAATGGAAAGGATGCAAAGCCACCCACTCGTGCTTCAGTTCCCCTTAGTAAGAGTATCATGAAATTCGAACTGAAAGACTTTGCTTCCAGGCAGTCCTTCAGGGTTTTTCAATGCCACAGGCATATCACGTAGCTTCTTGAGTATAGATCTTGCTGATTGGGAAACTAACGTCGATTATCAGAGTGGCAAAAACATTGTATCACAATTCAAAGTAGTCAATGACGCTGCTGAAAGAGGAGTACAATCAATAACACGGTATCTCAAGGGCAATCAGTTAACTATTGATGAACGCGAGAGACAGAAACTCTTAATTGTTGTTGCCGAAGATAGAAAAAAAATAAGCTGAACTGAAATTGTTGTAACGTGTTGACTTACCTGCTTTTTAATTTGTGTTTTACATAATGACTTACCAATGTGTATCAAAACTGTTTAATAAGATACAATCTTCGTTCACTTACCTGTATTTAAATTGTTTGTTACACCATGACTTACCAATGTCCAATGTTTAAAATACATGTTTCGCCTGCGAGGTAGGCATCCGATAAGCAAATTTTTTAAATTAAAAAAAAAGAAAGGAAAATCGTGTAATGTCAATTGCAAAGTTTCTGACAGCTTTTATTCTATAACATTTTCTGAGAAATGCGTATTTACAACCGATATGGCCGCCCAAACGCCTGGATGCAGGCCAAGCCGGTGGCGGCCGGATGTTCAAACTTTGAACGCGTTGCGCGACCCCTTCCGGTGGTCGAAAAAAAAAAAACGAGGCACCGCAATTCATGGTTTTTAATACAGAACCGGAATCCAAACCAGCCCCGTTACATTTTAACACTTTTGGCAAATGAACCCCTCTAGAGTCAGGCCCCATAGGTGGTTCACAGGCAGATTTTTCGCCCCTGAGTTCAACATCTTCCAGGTGCGCGTTTACTCTCGTCGTTTTCTCTATGTCCACCTCCAAGGCCTGTGTGGCATATGCCGCATCCGACCCTGTTTCGTAAGTATTTATTTCTTTGCTGTTCCATGTCCACTCCCAACGTGTGCTATTAGTTAATGTGTTGCTTATGTCATGTGTTTTTTTTTTTTTTTAGAGTGTGCTTGATGACAACGTCGCGCCAGAGCAGGCTCAAGATGTAGGAAAGGTCCATTTCCCTTTAACGAAATACATGGTAATTTTCATCTAGGAGAGGCTGTACACATGAATAAAGTCTTTTTAAGAAGGAACTACGAAAAGATATCTGAATGTGTGGAGACTGTGATGGAGAGAGCTGCCACACGGCCGTCAGACATACTCACAAAAGGGAGACAAACATGGTGTCCCCTCAGAGAAAGATCGGTTCCAGCTGCCAAGGCGTACAAAAATATGGCCGACTTTTACCATGAAAATCTAGGACGCCACCCAGGGACCATGCTAGACTGGATTACAATGTTTTTCGAATGCTGTGAAAAGGATTCACTATTAGTGCTAATACACGTGTGGAAAGACGTCCCCAAGGTCCTCATTGATAAAGTGTTGAAGGCTAAAAGGGTTCAAGTGAAGAGGAAGCGCACCATCACTAAAATGCCAAATTCAGTCGGTACTTTATTCAGCCCATTCTCACAACCGACAAGTAGGAAATGGAACAAAAAATGATAACAAACAGAGAAGCTTCGTTCATGTACAACGGCCAAAAGTACTCCAAACCCCTGATTACCATTTGCAACATCCTGCGAAACAAAGCTGGAGGCAATGGGCTGATCTACAAAAAGTTCACCTCCAATACCGAAGACAGCTGGATCAGCGTGGCATCAGCTCTCTTCTCATTCACTCAAAATTTCAAGAACAGAATGAAAGAAGTGAGAGTTGGACACTCCAAGATCCAAGTTGGAAAAGCTGAAAATAAGATCTCTTATGTTACAGCAAGTGACTATGGAGTAGAACAGGCACATCAATGTCTGCTCGAGGGATCTTCTTTTCTACCACATGTGAAGTCATCTTGTGCTCAGTCTTTGGGTCCAGTTACTCTCATGATAATGAACATGGAAAAAGGACAAGAGGCCAAATACGGGGATAAATGGCGTGATGCTCTAACCCAAACATTGGGAACACTTGCGGATAAGGAACTCTTTGTGAATACTCTTGCAGAAGCTGGACCGACTTAGAGCAAATCCCTGGTGCAACTGGTCAATGGCATAATCCTACTGTCTACAAGCAAGCAAATCCATAGAGCATACTACGCTCCTTGTTTCCTAATGGTGGCATTATCAAAGAAACAAGCGACCACAGATCAAAATGGAGTTGAGACAACTAAGTATGTCTTCGACGAAGATGCACCTGCATTAATAAACAACACAGGAAGTGGACTATTTGCCACCTACCACAACAAGATCTGTAAATTGACATACAACATGAACACCCATCTAACCCCGAATCAGGCATCACAACTCTGTTTTCACAGTATTTTTGGGACTTACACAGACAATCTAAATGTCCTCACCTCAATCACAGACTTCGCGGTTTGGGACACCAGGAATGACTTCGGCGACAAAATCAAAGGGCTTAGGAGTGGATTATTCCATCGTGGTCATGAGCACTAAAATATATTGCATACTTGTTCTGGTGGGAAAGGCTGTTTTTAGCTTTAAAATTTATCATTTTTAACAACGTTTCCATAGCACTGATTCCCATCACCCGTCCATAAACATCATCTTCATTAATATTTTAAAACTAACATGGAGTAATTTGGGTCTTATTTCATAGATTATGGTTTCACCAAAAAAGTCATGGACATCATCGAACGTAGAAAATCACGAATTGAAGGAGCATCACAAGTATATTCATGGCAATGCCAAAGGATAAACGCATTTCATAAGGGAGTATTATTTATAGTGGTGTCTTTTGAGATATTTTTTTTTTATTAATTACAGTTGAACCATTTGGTATTGGACTAAATTTTACCTGTACTTTTGCCCACAGCTCCTCCAGTTTCTCCAGTTCCTCCGGCTCCTTCAGCTCCTCCAGGGGCGCCGGAAGTGTTGTGCACCAGGGGGGCACAGCCTAGTCCCCCCCCCCCGGCCTAAATTTTTCTGATAAGCGGAAATTGTGACACATTGACGATTATGCTTAACAGTTGGAATGAAACATGTTTTTCCTGACAGTTAACAGTTCACAGAAAATGTAAGTGCACTAGAAAGACATTCTTATTTTTTAGCAGAGCCCGATGAACCAAAAACTTTGAGCGGCCAGCCGCCTAATCAACACCAAGCGACGCAGTCAGGCAAGGCGGTCCGTCATAAAGGCGCGCATGGCGCGGCAAAACGGGACCGATTCAGAAGCCTCCTGCGGCACCGTTCCTAGTTTTCAGTTTTCGTGCTACCAAGAGGTGAAATTTTAGGGGGGCAATGCCCCCTGCCATTTTACAGGGGGGCAGGCTGCCCCCCTGCCCCCCACTTCCGGCGCCCCTGAGCTCCTCCAGCTTCTTTGGCCCCTCCTGCTCCTCCGGCTCCTGCTGCGGCACCAGCGGCACCATCTCTGACACGAGCACCAACCCACGACGAGGTTAGAGAGTACGTCCGCCTTCAACAGGTAAGCCTCATTGACAGACAGTACTTTCTTTTACAGTAACTACCAGTTTATAATTCAAAATTTTAATTTCCCAGGTGGAAAAGAAATTAACGGTTGCGCAGATGAAGGCTCTACTGCAGGGAAAAGTGGAAAAGCTGTATAAAATGAAGAAGCCTGAGCTATGTGCCCAGATGACAATGCACTTCATCAATTAAAATAAAAGAGAATGGCTCAGCAACTCACCTTCTTTAGTAGTAAAGGTGCCCGATTGTCACCCGCCGCCATCTTGGTGCCCGATTGTCACCCTGTCCTCAGGTGACCTGTCCCCCAGGTGACCCGTGCCCCATTGTCACCCTCCTCTTTTCGGCGTGTAACCCAACCTAAGCCTAACCTAACCCGTGCCCCAATGTCACCCTCCTCTTTTCGGTGTGTAACCCAACCTTAGCCTAACCTAGCCCGTGCCCCTAGGTGACCCGTGCCCCTAGGTGACCCGTGCCCCATTCTGACGGGTAGCCGGTAACGGTCTGAACTTGTCTTAACCCAACCTAGCCTGTCCCCTTTCCCTCTTTCTTGTGGGGGCGGTCCTTAAAGAAGGTTTTCATGAAATTCAGATTATGTTCGTGCCAGCGAACGCAATCTGACATTTTGTGAATACCTTTCTTTCCCCTTCCCTTTGTGGTGGGGGGCGTAACCTAAGTGAAGATGGCAGGACTGAAATTCGGATTATGTTCGTGCCAGCGGACGCAATCCGACATTTTGTTCATGCCGTCCTGTTACCACCTTCACAATCACAACATTCTCATGAAGACACACGTTCCGCGCCGGGTTCGAATTCTCGCTTCGAAGCGCCTGCCGGGTAGGCAACACTTTCTACTCCGGGCCGCGTCGAGTCTTTGTGCTCTCTCGCAGCGCTGCAGACGGGGAGGCGTTGTGGCAACAGTGTGAGCCGAGTCCTTCCCTCCCTCCACCGATCCTCTGTGGTCGCCGCCGCCGGGCTCTGCAGGGGAGGGGTGAGGGGAGGAGGGGAGGGTTCGCGGGGGGAGCGAAGCGACGCCGTGGTGAGGCAGCGAGACCGGCCAGAGCCTCAGACGTCGTTGAGCTTTCGTGGCGTGTGGAGTGCCTGGCAGCCATGGACTCAATGGAGCAGCTGAAAGAGGATCTGGAAATGAGTACCTCCACCGAGGCCTCGGAGCTCTCGGATACAACGATTTCTTTAAACGTCAGTGGGGCCCTCTACGAAGACGAGGTAAGTACAGAGTGGAGTGCAGCGTCGTTTTAAATACTGGTGTACTCTTTACGACCGTGACGCTACGCGTTGCGTCAGCGTCGCGTCCTTTGTTCCATCGCGTCCTTTATTTTCAGCCTATGCTTTGTCGCTTGCTAAGGGGCTTGGTGCTTTGCTAGTGTCTGATGAGAAGATGTTAAGATTTTTGTTCGCTACCGTCCGCGGGATCGCCGTTGTCGGCTGTTCCGCCACACCGTGCCGTGGTGCACTGCGTAGTGCTCTGACCCCTTAAGATTTCGTGTTGTCTAAGTCAAGGTTTTCTGTGACCTGTTGTAGAAGGTGCAGTACCTCCAGGTGCCGGAGGCCGCGGCGGCGGACCGTGAGGCTGCTCGCCGTGGACGGGGTAGTTTGGGGGATTCGTTTACTGAGTTTCAGCCACAATCTATCTCGCCTGTTAAGTGTTTTTACGTTGCCTCCGTCCACGTGCGTGTCTGTTGACTATGTCCTTTGTGACGGTGTTTTAACGCGTGTGCTCCCTGTTGCCTAGAGATGGGCGATATGACATCGATATATCGAATCATCGATATTTTCCACATGATATATCGATATATCGAGTCGATAATTTGTCATGCGATATTTTCGATTATCGACCCAATAACTCCTATATCGTATGAATATCGGATGATATAAAGGAAGTAGAATAATGACACGGAGCACACGCTGTGCGACGCAACGTAATGCGCTCGGTGACTGTTGAGCGAGCCGAGCCGACTGCTGTCGAGCGGAGATGCGGGGCCGGGTTTCGTCTGGCCGTCTCGCCTGCGCTGGGCGCAGGCCTGCTGTGCGCATGCGCCGCGCAGCCGTGCCGCGCCCCGCGCCTCACCGCCGCCTTCTCCCGTCCTCCCTCCACCTACCTCCCTCCCGCTCGCTTACGCTGCGCTCCGCTGCGCCGCGCCTGGTGGCTGTTATTTGCAGTGTAATTTTGAAAGTTACTGTTTATTTAAGTAAGAATTTGTACGAGATATAATCAGACGCTCTTCATTAAAATACTAATACTGAATACTGAATGTGATTTTTGACGACTTTTGTGTTGTTCTTAGTGTAATAAACGACCAAAGAATACTAATTGTTTTACATCTCGATTATAAAATACAATATTCAAATGCTATCAGCTGTTTCACGCTAATAGAGACTGGCATTTGCTGCCAATATCCCGCTCACCAAAATACGGCAAATTCATTCGATATTCATACGATATATCGAAATATCGATATTTTAGAGGCGATATATCGATTTTCGATATATCGTTGTGAAATGATATCGATATTTTCGATATCGATATTTTGGTATGCGATGCCCACCTCTACTGTTGCCGAGTCGTGTGTCCGCGCGCGTTTGTGTGAGCCTCAGTGTGCGTTTGCCGCCATGGGTGCGAGAAGGATGAAACGAGACGCCTGCGTAGCGTCGTTTGGGGCAGCGTAGGACACGCCAGTCAGCCGTGGCGAGCCTAGCGTCTCCTTCGAACAAAGAAGTGTTCCAGTGGTAGCGACAGCATATTCCCCCTCGGAGCTTCTCGCTCCTTCCCCACTCACGGCGAGGTGAACTTGACCTTGAATGCGCTCGCAGCACAGCTGTGCTGTAGGGATCGTCCTTAACTGCGTGGCGACAGCAGCCCTCCGTGCACCCGTGTCGTGCGGGCTGGCCTATCTTTAAGGCGTCGTCTAGCATCGTCTCTCCACTTCGACCTGCTCGAACTACACCCTCGTGCCCTCTCTCCACTTCGA
The DNA here is from genome assembly GCA_038380765.1 of Odontothrips loti. NCBI lineage: Eukaryota > Metazoa > Arthropoda > Insecta > Thysanoptera > Thripidae > Odontothrips > Odontothrips loti. The sequence goes on along the minus strand of JAZGLN010000128.1, from coordinate 389,636 downwards.
CCGAACCTGCGGCGTCCGTCGTCTCAACATGCGTAAGTGACGGGGAATCGAACCTCGGTTTAACCATGCGTTATCGATTTGCGCACATGAAAGCCGTGGCACTGTCTTGTGTTTTGTTTAAAACACGATACGATGCGACGACTTTTTTACGCCGCGTTTCGCCCCCTCCACTCATCAGCTGTTCCGACAAGATCGTGGTTACAGCTGCTGGGCGGAAGGTCCGAACTCGCTCCTATTTTCTCATACACACGACCCTCATTAATGCTTTGCCCAATCGTAGGTGGCGTGCTCCAGCCCGTGGGTGAGGGCTCTGCTGCCGCCCGCACCACCGGCGCCAGAAAGCAGCAGCAACGCCAGCACCAGCAGTGCCAGCTGCACTACCAGCAGCAGCGGCACTTGCAGTCCACCCCTGCCCTGCACTGCTGCACATAGCACGCCTCGCAGGGACGTTCTGGGTGTGCAGGTGGCAGTCCCTAGGGTGCGTTCTTGCACGCCTCCTCCATATTTATGTATTATTACGAAGTGTCTCACGGTCACGTTTCCTTTACAGAGGCTGTTCCCTGTCCCGGAGGCCGCAGTGCCCGCCCCTCGGCCAGCCGCGGTGACCGCCCCTGTGCCCGCCCCACAGCCTCATGTCGTAAGTTACAACTACATTACAAGCTCACGTTTTTATTATAATATCGGATTTCAATTTCCATGACATGTTTGTTTCAGAGTGTCTTCGACCGTGTGGTGGAGAGCGTGTGGCGCCGTCTGGGGCCGCTGGTGCGGGGACGCGGCCGCGGCCATGGGCGAGGCCGTGGACAAGGGCGAGGCCGTGGACATGGGCGAGGCCGTGGACAAGGGCGAGGGCATGGACACTACGAGCCACAAGCTGTGGCTTTTCACCCTGTGCCACCCCCACCACGCTTCCCTGTTGCCCCCTTCCAAAGGGGGCACAATTACGGGCCACCCCCCCGTTTTTTGGGGCCCATGCCGTTTCGTAAGGCACCCCCACCTCAACGCGGGGTCGTTCGGGGATCACCCCAGCCCTGGAAGAGGCAGTGGCAGCCGCGCGCCCCTTTCTAGAGGTATCATGTCTGTAATGCTGTAATGTTTCAGCAGTGTTAATAATTAAACTTGCATTTTGGAAACTGTGTTGTATTTTAAATTGATTTCCATTTACTACCTAGCTCACACAATTGATACTTAGTAACTCCAGTCTTTTGACGAGTCTGGCATCGTAACTGACCAGCTTTTAAATCTTTCAAACGAACAATCAACTCACTCAATTTTGCTACCTATTTCCAACTGCGCCCAAGAGGCAAGCTAGCTGCAGTCATTAGGAGTTTTATTTTACGTGGAAAACCCTATCCCCAGGAGGCCTATTCAAAACACCTGACTTGTTTCCATCTCAGTCCGAGCTGTGTTAGCTCATTATACATGGCATGCGCGTCCGAGCAAAGAGTTACTTTTAGATTTCGACAACTCCGTTTCATGATCTATCGTTTTTCATCTATTAGTGTGTATAGACGTTATGATCCTGAATAGCTTCTGAATATGTTTTTTCTCATATCATATTAAATAAAGTAAATTGCGTTCTTCCCTTTCCTCTCTCTCCGTTTCGGGTTTCGTCGTCGTTCATACTGGCTCTGCTAGATGGCTCTGCCACTAGCCCCCCCCCCCCCCCTTTCTCTTTCACATGACTGCACCCAACTGAACCCCTGTTGCCTGCCTATAATGGTTTTGTGTCTTTGTTTACACTTGCACCGCTGCTCCTTTGAGCAGACTGGTCTTCTAAAAAAGTATTTGTTTACCTCGACTTTGGTTCTGTGTGGATTGTCTCGTAGCAAAAATGTTTCATAGACTCTGACTTGGGTTTGAGAAACCACAGTCTGTTGAATGCAAAATATCTCAGAAAGTGGTTGTGGCTAACCTCTTAACCTCCTTTGAGTACAAATAGTGATGGATCCTATTTTATTTTTGGAAAGGAAGTTTAGCAAGTCACTCTTATGGGAAGATATATTTGTTGGTAAATTATTTTATCTACCTTTTTGCATCTTCTGTAGATGAAAAAGATTGATGAAAGCAATTTCCTGGACATGACGCCTGGCCTTCTCAGGGCCCTTGGATTTCTGGGGTCTGAAATAATATCGATCTCAAAGTGCCAACTTGAACTGAAGGACATTTTGGGCCAGGCAAGTAAAGGAGACTCCGAACCTTCTCTGCCCATTGCTTCTTGCAGCAGGGAGTTATCACCGAGGGGGTAACGATTTAAGGGTTCCGACAGACAGTGGTTGAGTAATCCGGGTAATCCGAGGTAATCCGGGGTAATCCAAGGTAATCCGGGGTAATCCGGGTAATGTGGGTAATCCGGGGTATTCCGGGGTAATGCGAGGTAATCCGGGTGATCTGGGGTATTCCAGGGTAATCCGAGGTAATCCGGGGTATTCCGAGGTAATCCGGGTAATTTGGGTAATCTGAGGTAATCCGGGGCAATCCAGAGTAATCCGGGAAAATCTGGGCAATCCGGGAGGGGTGACCCCGGGGTGACACTGACCCAGGGTAGGAGGAGGTGAAAAATTCACGATGGAATAGAATCGCAGCAAGTAAGAAATAACACCCTCCAAAAAATACACACTAACATGTTTTGCGTAAAATGTCCATTTTTGGGAATTGTGTGATTATTTTACGTGCCTGCGATTGTTTTCCTAGCTTGATTTAATTAACTGCACTTAACCTAGATATGCGGTGGGCGACAGAGTTATGCTCTCTATAATGCGTCTACCATGTTTGTGTAAATGTAATTTTAAAAATGCGCGCGCAAATTAAGGGAGTAGTGCCAACGGTGTACACATCAAAGCACATCACATCACACCACATTGCAGCCTTAGTGATTCCGAACCGTTGCAGAGCTTAAAACTCAGTTGTTGAAGCCCAGAAGTGATGAAAACTTTCTCCCAGTTGGCGGGTAATTGTGGACTTTAGGGGCTGCACCACCTATAAAGACATGGCCGGTACCGTTGGAACCGGCTCAACGCCTAGAATTGGAATATGCCAATCATATACGGCGCTCTTCAACCTCTTTATTTAAAAAAATAAAAATATGAGACGACCTAACCTGTCACAGTGCTCAGGAACACGGGTATTTCGGACACATTTCTGCATGATTATTCATCAAACGATGTGAAACGTCGTTTTCAAGTATAGCCTTTTCTCAGGGAAGACTTTTGGTACACACTTTCGCGTTTAACTTAGAGAAACCAAACACCAAAAATCCGTCTGCTACAGCGATTCTCCCCACAGCGACGCTCGACGAGTGGTAACCCTAGGCTATGCGGCGCTACCGCAGCGCCGGACTGGTGGCCGAACACCGAACCCCGTCGGCACCGGCGTCGGCGGCTCTGTCGGGCGGCTGCGGGAGAGTGCGCGATCAAGGACAACCTGCTATGTGCTGTGCGTCGTCACCTCCGTCATCTCCCTTTGACCAAGGTGACACTGTCACATTTTCGTTTCAGTTTGAGGATACCCCTAATGGCTGCGTGCCTACGGCTTGCTAACCTCACAATCATTTCCCTTTGACACCCTAATGGCTGCGTGGTCTTCATTCAAGGTGTTGTTGTCTTTTCATTTCAACTTGGTGTTCCTTGGACAGTGTCAAAGGGAGATGATATGTGAGGACGCAAATGTGACAGTGAAAGGGAAATGATTGTGAGGTGATGGTGTCAAAGGGAAATGATTGTGAGGTTGCGAGCCGTATTAATTCAAGGTATTGTTAATGTGACAGTGAACGGGAGATGATTGAGAGGTGATGGTGTCAAAGGGAAATGATTGTGAGGTTGCGAGCCGTATTAATTCAAAGTGTTGTTGTTTTTTCATTTCAGCTTGGTGTTCCTTGGACAGTGTCAAAGGGAGATGATATGTGAGGACGCAAATGTGACAGTGAAAGGGAAATGATTGTGAGGTGATGGTGTCAAAGGGAAATGATTGTGAGGTTGCGAGCCGTAGGCAGACCACGCAGCCATTAGCACTCTCCCGCACGAGCCGCCCGACCGAGCCGCCGACGCCGGTGCCGACGGGGTTCGGTGTTCGGCCACCAGTCCGGCGCTGCGGTAGCGCCGCGTAGCCAGCCTAGGGTTTCCACTCGTTGAGCGTCGCTGTGTTTTTAAATAGAGAGATTGAAGAGCGCCGTATATGATTGGCATATTCCAATTCTAGGCGTTGAGCCGGTTCCAACGGTACCGGCCATGTCTTTATAGGTGGTGCAGCCCCTAAAGTCCACAATTACCAGTTGGCGAGTATGTTGTTTCAGGTTCATTCCTTTCCATTACCACTGAAGAGAAAAGTAAATTCGACCATGGCCTTTGTATCAGTGACATAGATTCGAAAGACAAAATGAATTTTGCAGAAAATATCTTCTGACAGAGTCCTAGAGGCATTAGACTCGATTCCGGGTGCCAAAGGTACAAAAACATACCTTTAGTCTCTTAATGTTACACTTCTTGATTCAAATGTTTCTCATTTGCAATTCTCAGACACTTTAGGCAAAAAGGCAAATCAATATTATTCTACTTACATTCCTGAGGTACAGTCTGAGGCGTGTTCTGAGGTATAGTCTGAGGCGTGGTCTGAGGTGTAGTCTGAGGGGTGGTTTTTGTTCTTGTTCTCGTTGTTTCTTCATCACTGTCCATGGTTAGATCTGCAAAAGTAGAAAGATACCACAAAAGAAATTAAATTATGTCCTGTGTAACTGTTCAGTTGACAAAAGTATGACATAAAGAGCTTTTTTACCTATGACTTCACCCACTTCAACTGAAGCACAATCAGGCCATTCTTGCTTAAATTCCATTGTTTTTTCCTGTGGCTTATGTTGTGGAGCAAGGTCTGTAAAGAAACTTGTGACATCCAGTTTGTTTTGTTGATTACGGAGGAAAAATGCAAAAGATAATAAATGGAGACTTGTTACCTCCTGCACAGCTGAGGCATCTCCTGCCCTTCCCTCCATACCCTTCTCCATCAGAGCTGACACTAATGGAACAGCAAGGACCGCCATCAAAGCCATGAACAGGAACATTACAAGTATCACATTTGTGCCCACCATCTACTGTTGCAGGGCCAGACACCTTGCAAACAATGCAGTCACTGCTATTGCTAATACTCTTGGCAGAAATTCCAATACTATCATTTGCTTTTCCTGACATTTCACCTGCACAACATATTGTATTATGTATTAGTACATCACAGTGAGCAAGTATAGAGAACAAAAGTAAAGGTCCAATTACCTGGGCTGATCCACATGTGGTATCGCCTGCACTCTTCAGTAGATGGTTTTTCACATGTAGCATATTTCCTATGGTAGTTTTTTTTTGTAAATGAGGTACGGCTTAAAAAGAAGACAAAAAAAAGCCATAACAAAAAAAATAAAATGTAAGTGATAAGACCTCAAAGCAGATTGTGTAAACTCACCGAATGATGGGTCCACTACAATGCGGGCATTGCAGTGCTGAAATAAAATGGAATGGAGCCTTCTTTTTTAAGAAATCAAAACACATAAAATACAGGACGAAACACAGGAAGAAATTACCTGCATCTGGGTCATTTTCATTTTCACTAGCATTGCTACCTTCACATCTTATTCTCTTCGGTTGGGACCTTTTGCCCTTTGGGTGCCCTTTCACAGGCACTTTCACGGGTAGTCTCAGGCGACTTCGAAGTATAGGAGTAATAGGGCCCATGGTGCCTCGTAGACCGCCAATGACTTGGGATTGACCGTTTTCTGAGTCTTCAGTAACCTCTACAACACAAACCAAACCATTTTGTAGAATGTACAGGGACTGCACCATTCCACATGAAAAGTAAAATATGATAAAAACCAATACCTTGATCAGGTTCAGAATTATCAACAGCAATGGCTGCATGAGTTTCACTATTTTCATTATCCATCATATTGCCATCTGTAAATATCACACAAGTGAAAGAAAACTAAAGGAAAGACCATGCCTTCATATTGATGCTTAATAAGTGCATTTACCTGAGGTTGACAACTCCTGCAATTCTATAAGCACAGGTACATTAGAAGCTCCACCAGGATGTAGTCCTAAAACTGCAACCTCTTTTCCATTTCTGATAAGATCTTCAAAATTGAGAAGTCCCTTGACTGCATTCTGAAACTGGCCCCCACCAAAGCCAGCAACAAGAGCGGCTAATCTCTTAGTGATCGGTTCTACCACATTGAAACGGTCCTCTGAACTCATGACACGGGGATTTTTAGGCACTTTCAAGGAGCCGGTTAGGATCTCTACACACGAATATGAAGGGTCATTATCATTCCCAGATGCTTGGACACTGACAGTCCATCTTGCGGGAACAAGAGCATCATCATATATTTGAACACCTGGAGTTAAAGTAGAACATGAATGACAATGTATGATCTGTTAGCAAAAGCTACATGATTCACCATACCTTTGATCCTCCTTTCTCGGAAAATGTGGGAGCAAGGAAGTCGGTATTTGGTGAACATGGCACAATCACAACTCTCAGTGGAGACAATATGAGCTGTAGCGCTGGGTGGCTCCAGGCTACGCTCATATTGTCGCTGAATCTGGTCAGCAACAAAGGGAGTGTTGACTTTCTGAATAAGTTGAATAACAGGGTCCTTTGAGTACTTGTGGTAGTGAGCTTTTACCAGAAGGTTGAAGTTCTTCTGCTCTCTTTCGGTATCAGAGAACCGGTTCAGCATGCGGAGCTTCATAATCACCATAGCCACCGAGAACTTTTTGAAGGCAAACTTTTTTATCTTTGAATTATGAACCTCCACTCTCCCTGTAGTTCTTTCACCCAAGGTGAATCTCAGGTTGCGTTTGTACTCCGTCCAGACAAGTTTACAATTGTGCCAATTTTTATTGAACGAGTCCATAAACGCACTGTTCTTGCCTACTATCTCCTCAAGTTTGGTATACTCCTTGTTATAAATATCCTCTGTGAAAGCATGGATGATATTCTTCAGAATCGGTTCCACCTGATCCCATTTATCAGTGTGTTTCTTCAGTGTGGGTTTTTTTTAGCATGGCATCTTTTACATGCCAATCGCAAAGGTGAATTTCAGAATTTGGCAGGTGCTCATGAACTGCAGCAGCTTCACTAGGATCTTTGTCCATGAGAACTAAGAGACACTCATCTGGCAGTTTAGGCTGAGCCATAAGAAGTGCTCCTAGTGCAGCACTTATCACTTCCTTTTTCTCGGAGCTGACTAGAGCATACCCAACAATACAGCCCGCTCCATAGCAGTCCACCCCTTCAAACACAACAAGAGGCATGTTATTGTCACACACGTTGTGAGTAGTATCTATAATAAGTACATAAGTACAAAAAGTACAAACTAACTACAAAAGTGAAACTCTCATATTAGAAGTTTGAAAGAAAACACAGTTGATTGCAAATGTATCCGGGTCATGAAGGACAGCAACAGTAGACCCTGTGTCTTCATCAAGTAGCTTTTGAAGCTCAGCGAACATAGCCTCTTCTTGACTTTTTGATCGGGCATCAGCTGATCCCTGATACTTCGATCTCCATTTGTTTCTACCAGAGAACATCAAATTAATTCATCACACACTAATTCCAACCTATCCCCCTGAACAGTGCAAGTGGTAAGAGCTAGTTGCAAAACAGTCAATACAAGAGCAAGTTTGTCGAACACTAACAAGACACACCAAGTGATGATAAAAAGTACCTTAAATTTTGGATGTCCTGGGATGTAACAACCGTTCCATGTGAAGCAACAGTTTCTTTGAGGACATGAGTCTTAATCTCTTTGTCCATGAGATCAAAAGCCTCCTTGACAACGGGCTGGGCAGGTTTTCGATACTCAGGGTACCTCCTCAACTGATTCTTTTCCAGCTGAGGGTGATTCGCATGTGCTGACTCCATTTGAGTAACGACCAGTTTATTTTCAGCCACACAATAACTTAGGTTAAATGTGGCCTGGCAAAATCTTTTGAAAGTGCTGCAAACAAAAAGATTAATTTAAGCTGGTTGAAATGCAATGTAACCTACGCAATGTGTGATGTAGTAACTGAATTACAGATGTTTCAGTACACTGCTCACCTCTGATTAGCGCGCTTTGATGTCCCCTCCTTGTGTTTGTGTCTTCTTGGCTTGCCATAATGTTTACAGCTAATCACTGCCTCCTTATATTTCATTTCAACAGGCATTCTTTTAGACTCATCGACTTGTTGAGCATTATGTGTTGTGGCCAATTTGCTATTAAATATAACATACGGCACATCTTGCTCCTTTTCGTAACGCTTCTTAGCAGCATAAAATTCCTCCAGAGAAGAAAACTTCTGGCCAAGGAAGATACTCATGGTCCTGGAAGGGCAAAAGGAAGAAAGAACACACGTTAGAACGTATCGTGGTTATGGATGCGAAGACGTACTCTTGGAGGACACGGAACAGATTTGATGTCACTTCAGATTTCACCCACACATCGACAACATTTTGACAAAAAAAAGCGGAAGACTTGCCGATGACATACACTCACAAAATAAGGTCCGCCAGGACTTGATCGGAGCCGGCCAAGCTGATCGGGATCGTGATCCACAACCACGGTTGCCAACGTCATGTGAGGACGGGTGGGACAAGGGCATACGCGGACGCAAGTTGTGTCAAAATCTAACGACTAAAAATCAAAGTATTAAGTCATTAATCGAAGTATTAACTCCAAATAAAAAATCTTATAATGAAAACCAACGCATTTTTACGGATGGAGTCCCACTTGCATGAAAAACGACCGTATTAAATTTGGCGCCATTTTCAAATGGTTAGTTCTATCCACCACCTTTTCAAATCTTCGGTTCTTCCTTTCTGCATCATGTCGTCGGGGCAGGGGCCCCCAAGTACCGCGCTCTTGTACGCACCAGCAGGTGTCCTTTGGGAGTTGGATGTTATCCACACCAGCTCGTAAAAGGTGGAGAGAAATCTTTTTCGAACCGATTTCAAGAACGTTTTGAGCCGTATATGGCCTGGTGAATGCACAATTAATGAGAGAGGTGAAGTAATGGGCACATAATTTTGCAAGCCTTGGGCGCACCAGCTGGTGTGATCAATGTTTAGAATATTATGTGCACCAGGAAGACGCCCCTCGGGGGTCTTCAGGGGGATGCTGGGGCACATAATTTTGCAAGACTTGGGCGCACCAGCTGGTGTGATCAATGTTTGGAATATTATGTGCACCAGGAAGACGCCCCCTCGGGGGATTCTTGGGGTTTTGGGGCGCATAACACTAAGGGCCTTGGATACACCAATAGTTCTGGTGCATATAATTATTTTTCTCTTATCCGCCCCAATAGGTTTGGGGCATATAACGCCAGGGACCTTGTTCGCACCAGTGCTGGTGTATATAACTATATCCTCATTAAAAACCTTCATTTTTTCCGCAAGGTCCTTGTTGCCTCGAATTAAATTCAATGTCGATACTTTTCCCTTTCCAAAGAAAGCAGACGTAGTGTCACATCCTGACATACTATGTATAAACAGCATAAGTTCTTTAGCATGTCCTAGAGCTTCCTGTAATGCATTGATATTGTGCACTCTGTTTTCTCTATTCTCTGTTCCAGGTAGTATCATGCTGATCGTGGAATGTAATGGACTCAGTTGGGTAAGCATTGCCAGGATGTCAGTGTCTGTTGCCACCACGCTGACCACTTCACCCAGTGCAGCCAAGTCAAGCGCAGTGTGTACGATAAGCACGTCTGCGTCACCTTCTGCTTCACACACTGTGTATCCAGCTTCAATGAGAGCACTTCTTAAAAGCTTTATGAGCCTGGCTTTGTTGGCGTTGTTGCCCAAAAAGTTGTCTTTCAGCACAGAAACAAAGTCCTCAGGATTCACTACTAGATTTGCAGAGGTTTTCTTTGCGGCTCGACGTCTGTGTTCCATTGACTTTGTAGAAGGCGGCCCGTCGTACCCATCGAAGACAATAGTAGTCCTTTGCGGCGTGTATCTCTTTTGAAGGTACTTGACGTACGCATTGCAAATTTCTGAGTACGTGGCGGGGCGGGACCATGGAACAGCGTGCACGAGATATCCACCGTCTACAACATACCTGCAACAGGAGCATGCAGAAAAGCATAAGAAAAAGTGCGAGTAAGTATTATGTTCTGGAAGAGGAAGTAAAGAGTTTTTAAATTACCTTGTTGGTGTGGAGGTGGGTGTTTTTGTTGGTGTAGAGATTTTATCAAGAGCTTTCTCAAGTGCACTTTGGTCTGTCTTTCTGAGGCTACTGCCATCAAAAATAGACAGAGGGCGAGGTGCTAGTTCGTACAACAGAAATTCATTTAGGCACACGTCTAATTGATCCTGGACGCAGATAATCCTATTAAGAAGCTGCATTGGATTCATCAAGATCTCCTCTTCATTCATCCTAACTGTGCAAGACATTGATGCAAGTGGTTTTACTTTCATCGTCCTCTTTAGCTTTACATCGGCGAAGTTGTGCCCAGCCATTAATCTCATGCATTCTTTTCCCTTTTCCAGAGCTTCATCGCAGTTGACCGTGCCATCTGCAATGAGCCCGTTCGCGAGAGACGCGAGCTCGGTTTGTGGTCTATCCTGTAGCGGGGAGTGTTCAACCAACCATCTTACAAACTTTTCCAGGTGCTGCACGTCCGTACTCTGCCTTGAATCGCGCATCTCTACGTGCTGCTCAGATTTGCAGGACGAAACAGAGCAAAATTTCTCCAATGAGTTGCAGACAGGTATGCAATGAGGCACAGCGTCGATAAACTGTGCTAAAGTACTTTCCGTGATGCCACGGCCGCGGGTTAAGCCGGTCTCTGTTTTTAATGCACGCATCAGCACTTGTTCGACTATTAAGTCCAACGACAGACCAGCCCAGAAGCGGTTGGATCGTCGACTGACGAAGTAGCCCCTCCTGTGAAAATCAAGCAATCAAACGCATTTGAAACGCAGTAATTTTAAGCGTGTTAGTTTGAAGCGTCTTAAGTGTCTTACCTAGTATACATGTCGTACTCTAATGGATCCATTTCACTTTCAAGTTCTTCCATGTGTTGCAGATAATAGTGTGCTGACTTGGCGTAGTTTAAGTGGCCGGCCGCATGGAAATATGGAAGCATGGATCTTACGCACGCTAAGTGTAACTTAGGGTGCGTCGATATGGACGACTTTTCGATTTCGACTTTTGGATAGCACTCAAAAGTTTCGTTTTTTTATGCTGATTTCAGAAATGACCTCGATTTTCCGATAGGACGACTCCTTCATGACCCTACCGGACGTTTTATGTGAAAAAGCGGAGTTTTCGTACTTTTTAATGTTTTTGGGCCCCGCGTTCCATTTTGAGATGTCGGGGCGGGTGTTGCTCGGTCGGATGGTCATCACTAACACTAAATACAATGTTTTCAGTATGGCCAGGCTAACAGACGCCCCATATGTGCGCCGTAGACCGCAATTTTTCTGTTATTTTGGTTAAAATTTTACGAGTTTTGTGTTGTTTTTTTTCAGCTTTTTGCGTGGTTTTCGACAGCCTAGGTGGTCTGGTTAGTGACCAAAGGTTGTGAAAAGTAGTGTAAAGGTGGGTAGTACGCGACCCGGCCCCCGGCCCGGGGCTGGGTCGCGCAGGGGAGGGGCGGTAGGGGTGCGCGTCAATCTCTCAAAAACCGGCAAAATTGTAAAAGTCTCGTATAAGCCCCCTAAAAGCTGTATTAGTGTGCAGGTCTTAGCTCACCCGGATGAAATGGATCATATATGGGATTTTATATTAATATATATAATTATATATGGTCATATCTGGGCGTCCATATATGACAATATATAATTAGATATGATCATATTTGAGCAGATGTATGGTTATGTATAACTGCATACATGCTCATAAATGATTTCATATATGATCTTATATGAACTCATATATACACATATATGAATTTTTATATGACTTTATATATCTATGTATGGAGGCATATATGACCACATATATACATATGACTAGTAGTCAGATATGCCCCCATACATAGATATATATAGTCATATAAAAATTCATATATGTGTATATATGAGTTCATATAAGATCATATATGAAATCATTTATGAGCATGTATGCAGTTATACATAACCATACATCTGCTCAAATATGATCATATCTAATTATATATTGTCATATATGGACGCCCAGATATGACCATATATAATTATATATATTAATATAAAATCCCATATATGATCCATTTCATCCGGGTGAGCTAAGACCTGCACACTAATACAGCTTTTAGGGGGCTTATACGAGACTTTTACAATTTTGCCGGTTTTTGAGAGATTGACGCGCACCCCTACCGCCCCTCCCCTGCGCGACCCAGCCCCGGGCCGGGGGCCGGGTCGCGTACTACCCACCTTTACACTACTTTTCACAACCTTTGGTCACTAACCAGACCACCTAGGCTGTCGAAAACCACGCAAAAAGCTGAAAAAAAAACACAAAAACTCGTAAAATTTTAACCAAAATAACAGAAAAATTGCGGTCTACGGCGCACATATGGGGCGTCTGTTAGCCTGGCCATACTGAAAACATTGTATTTAGTGTTAGTGATGACCATCCGACCGAGCAACACCCGCCCCGACATCTCAAAATGGAACGCGGGGCCCAAAAACATTAAAAAGTACGAAAACTCCGCTTTTTCACATAAAACGTCCGGTAGGGTCATGAAGGAGTCGTCCTATCGGAAAATCGAGGTCATTTCTGAAATCAGCATAAAAAAACGAAACTTTTGAGTGCTATCCAAAAGTCGAAATCGAAAAGTCGTCCATATCGACGCACCCTAAATCCAGTGCCGTGTAAATGCAAGATAAATTTCCTGGGTCCAGGTTGATAAATGGCACAGTGTCATGCGAGCTTACGTCGTAAAAATGACATAAGGTGGCTGATTTCTGCAAAATAAAAGATGAGGGTAAGCGCCGAACCGTTGAAACAATATAAACTCAAGGCTAATAACACGTGTATATAGAGCAAAGATTTTCGCAATTCAACGGCTCGTCAGTGTGATAACGCAAAACGCGCCCCTCGGTACACACCGAAGTTACGTGGCCGAAAGTTGATCCGTACCTGCATGAAACCATTCCAGAAAGGACGATTTGAAATTTGTGGCAGAGCGTAGCTCGACATCCATAAGAAGTCCATGTTGAGGCCCTGCTTCCATGAAATCGGCCGTCGGACTGCAGATATATCCTTTATTGACACTTGGCGTAGTCTAGCTGACTTCGGGTACTGATAGTACTTTACTGGCATGCGTCCGGAAGTCATACTTTGCGCCCCAGTCCTGCATTTCAACCTCGGAATAGTGTAAGGGTGAGTAGGTGCACCAGGAGTGGTTACCCTGAGCAAAACATTAAAAAAAAAAAAAAAAAATTACTGTATAACGGAGCTAAGGGGATACTTGTTTTAACGTTGTGTTTCATTGTTGCAGATTCTCACCTGATCCCGCCCATATTGTGAAAAGTACCACGGCCGTCTAATGTCCTAATGTTGTAGTCTGCATTATCAAAAATAAATTGGACGTACCCTTCCATCGAGCTGAGGGCGGGAGGCGCACCAGCGACCACAGCGGAGAAGAGGAACAGTGTGACTTCATTATAGCTAGCGCAGGTGCCGCAGCTGTGCAATAAATCGATCAAAGTCCTGCTCCCCATATGCCGATGGATGTAGATTCCAATAGCCAGTTGCAATGAAGATATGTAGCTTCTAGGGCGACAGGCCTGCATAATTATTTGAGCAATTGATTCCTTAGTCCTAGATGCTTGATTTGACGTGGATTTTATCAATAGATTTATAAAAGTGCGAACACTATGAGGAACCAAATAGTCTTCGTCAAGCTCAGCACCACAAAAATAATTTTGCATATCAAAAGCCCTGCTGTTAATGTCTTCTCTTAAAATTTGAGCTGCTGCAGCCAAAATTCTAATTTTGTCATCAGCAGGGTTGCAAGCAGTCCGTTCACTATGCCACTTATCGTACACAAATTAGTCACATTTTCCCTTAAAGCAAAACACACTGTTCTTCCCAGCAAAATCCGTGATCACAGCTCTAGTTTGGTACTTCTCCTTAAGTTTTTCTTTCAAATACTGTGGTGTGTAAGAACTGCCGTTGCCTAAAAAATAATAATATCAAGGACACTGCATAAAAAACTAAAACAAAAGCTTCGCAAAGGGACTAAATTTTTGAAACCTACCCCCTATTTCATTCAATCTCTGCACCAATTCAGAAATTGAAAACTGACACTCCTCGTCATTTTCTAGCTCAGAACACAGCTGATCAAACGCGGCGCTTTTCTTTTCGTCTCTAGGACGCCCGCGCGCTGCACTCTTAAGTGTGTCAACTAGGAAAAATGCTGTCTGACATTCGTCGTGGTATCGTGCCTTTTCGGCGAAAATACAGTGCACACTGTTAATTCTGCCTTTTACTGCCATAGCTAATTCATCGTTTCTCTTTTCAGCTCGGTTCACTATAGTCTTTGCAGGGTCAGCATTTTTCACAAGCCGTACAGGGCGGTAGTTTGGATGCTTTAAATCACAAACAGCAGGTTTTCCGCAGTACAGACAGTCACATTTAAAGCTGAAAGTGGGTTGTGATGACCTGCGCTTTACCGCTTGTAAGCAGTTTTCCTTGTCTTTAAAATTTTTCTGGAAGGAAAAGCAAAATTCACCGCAATTTCAATTTTACATTCGCACTTTATCCGACATCAGCGTCTAATAAGCGTACAACTAAAATTGCCGAGGGGGTATTCACTCGCGTAATACTCTGTACAGGGTGCCCTATAATTCCGCGTTATACCACGTAATACCACGTAATACCGCGTAATACCGCGTAATACCGCGTAATACCACTTAATAAATACCTTCCATGCTGTGAGATGCTGCGATTTATACGATGTAATACCAGCGTAATACCAGCGTAATACCACGTAATACCAGTGTAATATCACGTAATACCGCGTAATACCCGTAATACCAGTGTAATACCACGTAATGCCATGTAATACCACGTAATACCCGTAATACGTAATAATCTGTACACCAAAGTCCAAAGTGAATACCCCCTCGAAAATTGCCCAGCACTGCGAAACTCACTGCAATAAAACACTCTGCACAAATCACTCTACTCACCAAGTCGACGTGATGTGTGTACTTCTTGCGGCATGCTACATGAATCTCAATTTTTGTCGTGTTCTTGAGCTTTTCCGCGAAACCATCATTCTTTAACACACTCACTTTCTTTAGGGTCTCTAAACCAATTTCCACGAAAACAGTCTTCTTATTGGCCGGAGATAAATCACCATTCACCAGTGGACACAATACATACCGCTCCATTTTAAAAAACAAGCGCAAAACATTTAAAAGATTCCGCGCGGAATGGCAGTGCTGTAGCACCCAGGCGCTGGCCGTGTCGAGCCGCGTATTCCCCACCACGTGCGCATGCGCATGGCAGCAGGCAACAATGGGATGGGTCTGCGTGTCCACTGCTCGTGCGCTCACGAGAGCAGTGGCCCATCGCGCTTAAGCAGTACATTTGAGCGACGAAATTCGATTTAATTTTTAACAGCACTTATAATTTTTTTTGAACAAAATGGTTCAAAAAATATCTCGGTAATAAACAGAGGCCCTTAAACCGAAGCCACACTCATAAAACGAGAATAGGGCACCAACTCCGTAACCGCATCCACAAATCGAGGTCTAAATGCCAAATTTTCAGCAAATTTTACTTTTGACAGCTCTAGAAAAATTTGCCACCGTGGGATTTTTTTGAAACTCAAAAATTTGAATAGAGCATAAAATTCTGAGTCAGTATGTGGATTTTCGCCACTACAGTATTTTTTTTTAGGTAGCTACGAATTTTTGTCTAAAACTCCTGGACTATTAGCATTATTGCTTCTTTAAATATACACACTTTTGGATGAGTGAAGTAAAAATTTCACCCCACCCTCACTTTAAATCTTCAATCTTTCAATATCAATGGCTTTAACTCAAACCTTACACCACCTTCCATCTACTCATTTTAATTGCCTTCCCTTCCTAAGTTTAACAGGAGCCATTAAGAACTAACAATTTGAGCATTGAGAGCTGTCCAGCCTTTGCGACTAAAGAATGCTTGTCTTTCATGATCACGGGGTAATTGGGTCAGTCTGAAAAGGGCCCCATCAATGTAACCAAGAACACGGGGCAAACCCATTCTTTCATTTCTGAAATCAAACAGCAAGGACAGACGTTGCAATTCTATAATTCTATTAATAACGCCAGTAAACCTTTTCACAAGAAAAACACACACCTCAAGATTATTGAAGCTCTTTCCTCCGCAGTCATGGGAAATCTAATGGACTCAGTGAGCACTGCTGGATGGTTTAGAGCCCTTGTGATCTCCTTCACAAAACGGCTGACTGATGTTTGACTCACTGCAAAATCAATACAACGGCCTAACATTCTCAGGTTACTACCACTAGCATAAAATCCCAGAGCAATGAGTAACTGGAAAAGAGAAAAACATGTGCAAGACGAGTGATACATGTGCAACCAGTGGAAAATTGGTATGCAATGTTCAACCTACCTTCCTAATCAGAGGGGTATGTTGCGCGCTGGTGCGCCGAGGCACATACGGCCTAATTATGTTACAAAGATCAACAGCAGCATCTTGTGGCATCCTGTACACTCTGGGCCAGTGGATCATTAAAATCTCGTATCCGAAATCGCTCATGGATTTGAAGATTCACTCTACGCCTGTGTTCCGCAGCCACATCAAGGGGACGATCTCCAAAGTAATTGTAATCTAAAGACAACACAGAAACAAGACACAAGTCAGTTACCTGCAACATTTGGTAGTGGGGGTGCAAATTATGAACAGCATTGTTAGCATGAGGGTTAATTGAATATTTTTAACAATCTTTTTTTGACGTCAACTGATGATAACTTCATTGGGAAAGGTGTAGGTTATGTTTCCTTTCGGAGTTATTAACTACTAAATCAGCAGGTAATTACCACTACTTACCCATATCTCCCACAGACAGGTGTGCATACACTCTGGCACGAATAACGGTACACTCAGTCTCGGCAAATCAACTACGCCTCTCGTTAATAAGCCCAAATAGATCCAGGAACACAAACCGCAAGCCGAAATAAGGAGAGGCTGCCATCATGCGAATGGGGCGGAGTTCAGATAAACGTTCAACTTGCTCTCGCTGTCCATAATCGAATGACACGATATCTCGCACGACTTTCCTGCCGCTGTCTTTCACCTTCACACGGACTAAAAACAACGCCAACCTGTCACTGATAGCTGATAACCACTGATAACATAATATGTTGGTTAGATCTGGGTAGGTAAAAGCACAAAATAACACCTCCATTCCGTATACAGCGGAAGTGCAGCTACTTTTGTGGAAGCCGGTTCGAGAGGCGCGAATCATTCAATATTTAAATGGAGGATTGTTGTGAATAATAATTATTTCATTTCAACATGTCCTCAATTTCGACACTGCGTAAAAATTCTGCAAGTATGTTTATTTGGAAAATCTGATGCGGACTGAGTTACAATTGCATTCAACCTGCTTGCCTTGTAAACGTTTGTTCAACCTGACAAACTACACCATGATTCGTTTTGTGAAAAACTCTAACCATGTGCATGTGCACAAATTTGCTACAGCTTCCATTATCTTTTGGAGTTACATTTCTTTGCTGCTCACCCAGACGAGTCTCATCCATTTGTTGTCAGGTAGTTCAAGTAAGAAGATTAAAAATGTCAGTCGTTTATTACACAGAGATTGAAATAAGAAACAATGTGACCTCACTATCAAACTTCACATAAAGTTACATTAATAAAAAAAAATGATCTTAGCAAAGAACACATTGCTATGAAGACTTTGCATGCAAGTCTTGTAAATAAACAAAACAAAATTGAGCATAAAGGAACAGAAACCTTCCCTGATCAAGAGTTTAAAATCTCAATTTTTCAAGAGCTTCTGGAGACAGAAAAGTAGCTGCCTCATGACTTCTGTGTTCTCTTGTATTGCAGCAACAAAGTCATTTGGAAGTGAAGCCTCTGCAATAAAACATGTCAGGAGTATAAGCAATGGCCAGTGGAATATATACAAACAAACAGAAAACAAATTCAAGTAATATATACCTCTAATTTCTTGAGGGCGATTGAATGGTAGTTGTCTTTTACCCGCCGGAGTCAGCCCTGAGCCCCGGGGTAGAGTGTGCAACACTTTACAGGGAGCCTCTGGTGTCTGTGAAAGAAAAGATGGAAATCACAACATAGCTCTGAAAATAATTTTTAGAAAGGAAGTTGAATCTGATTAGTTGACAATGACACTTACCTCACCAAGTGTGATGAAATCATCTCCTTCCCTTTTAACTTTCATGGGACTCTGTTCAAAGAAGGAAAAATATTAATACCATTGTACTAGTTTTAGGAGCATGGGAATTAAATCTTTTCTGCAAACCTACATCATCCAGGGTGACAATGTCTGCCACATTGAAATTTTCCCTGATTGACATCTGGAAAAGTATGGAAAAAAGTTAGACGCATACAGTATCTTATACTAGAAGATAAATACCATTTGCAGACATGGAACCTACAGCCTCAAAATTGACAGACTCAATTGCTTCCAGCTTGGGTGCCAATTCTGGCTCGGTCTTTTCTGCCACCTGGAATATTACGGAAATAAATTAACGATAAGACCATATTTTCTGCGCAGGGTGAATCCCGTTTGGTAACATGAAATATACAGGCTCAAAAACTGTAGCTTCTGTGCTGTCAGAGGCGGCCGCAGACACGTTTGTCTCAGTCTTCAATAAAACCTGGAAATTTATAAAAATAAATTAATGACATGACCATAGTTTCGTAGTGAACATGTGGTAAACCTATCGATGGTGCAACCTTAGGTCTCAAATTGGTTCGAAGAGCCAATGCGATGTCTTCCGCCCGTTTAGTAGCAGCTGCAGCTGCTGTTACTGTTGTTGCTGCTGGCACTGCCTCTGGTCGACCCCGGCCACGGCCACGATCTGTGGCAGCCACTCCTGGTCGTGGGTCAGCGGCAGGGCCTGCTGGGGCACCGTGTCCCCGACCAGCGGGTGTGCAGCGGCCGAGTGTAGTGGCACGCACCTGTAACTGTAAGGACCGATCATAGTGGTCAATTTGCATGGAGCAAAGACAGAGATAGCCACTTGCATTGGTAATACCTCCAAGAGGTCGGGACAATCTGTGCCCACTGACCCGGTTTTGCCCGTCAGGCTGATGACGGTTTCGTGAAGCTCGCTAAGCCCAAGGCCAGCAACTTCAGGGGCCGGACCGCCACCTGTACCCCTCAGGTACGCAGCACGGTTTCGGTACGTTTCCCGAGCACGTAATCTGAGGTTCACCCAGGCCTGCAAAGTCGTATTTAATGAGCGAACGGTAAACACAAAACTTGCGTAATGATGCACAATGATGTGCAAGGTCACTGTTAAAATTTCCTCTATACAGAGATTAATCATAATGGAGGAAAATGTAGTAAAATAGTCAAGGTGGCATACTTACTGCCTTCCACTGCTCTCCTGTCTTCACCACCCCACCTGGTACTGCATTAAGGGCTTCAGCGACAACATTCCACATCTGCGGAATTCTTATGGAAACCTGGGCGCCCTTGAAATCTCCATGCAGCAATTGCGGTTCATCTTTTATAAGCTCCACTAGTAACCTAAACTGGTCTGGGGATCCTCGAGCTGAAATCAGAAAATAGCATTAGTGGCGCACATTGGGGCGAAACACTTAAAAAAAATTAAGGTTATATTCGAAGGGAATGCCCTGAGAAAAGGGAACTGTCGAAAATGAGGAGCATGGGACGCAAATGCTCGTAAAAAGAAGCCGAGAAAAGTGCCGCATAGAAAGTAAGAGGTAAAAGCAGCACGCGCAGTGGAGCAAATAACTTGAAAAACTCAAAGAAACTGAGCAAACGGTGAGCACTTCGTGAAGTGGGGTTACCCACATTCTATAACGTGATGAAAATAAAACAGAAAGATGATAGTCGTCGGCACGTATAACGGCAAAATCAGCATGGAATTAAACCGACAAATATCAGGATGGTTCAAAGCGAAGAAACTAGTCCAGAATAACCGTAGACGAGGCAACCGCACGCCAACGTGCAGGCTCGTAGCAACAGCACCGACTTAGCAACAACATTCATACATAGTTTGCCCACTGACGTAACAGAACGTAAACCGTCCACATATCACTTCAAAACTTACCCATTGCACACGAAAATATTTTCTTCTTTCCACGATTGTTCACAACGAAACAACAGTCTCGCTCCTAGGTCTACGCATACGACGCACCGGAAGTTCCTCGGGTTCCGAACCTCTCCGAACCACACGGCTGCGTCGGGCGTCGGCGCTCGGCTCGGCTCGGGTGCGGCCCGACCGACGGCTCCAGCTGACCCACCCGATCCGTAGATGGCCCGACGCGCCTCACTCCGTCCGTGCCGCCGACAGGCACGCCGCCGCCGCCCGCGCGGCCAGCCCAAACGCCCCGCGACCACTCTCCGCTCCCCCGTTCTCCCGCTCGAACGTCTTGCGGAATCAGGCGGCAAGCGCAGCCTATGTCGGCCAGGTTTTTTTTACCCGCTTCACCCGACTCTCAGTCATTGTCTGGGGACGGTCGAGCCAACCGCCCGCTTCGCTTTGAGCTCCCCCTCGGCTGCGTCTCATCTTCGCCCGCTGCCGGAACAGCATTGTGTCTGCGCACACAGTACGACTGTTACAGCGGTGCTTCACGAGATCAGGTAGAGCAGTTAGAGTATCCGACACCTTGACAACCATTCCCCCCGTGAGGGCCTTAGACTGCGTGGTCACGGCTCTTGTCTTTGTCCAGCTTCTGTGCCGTCGTGTAGGGCGGACTGACGGCTGGTGCCCGAGATGGCGGAGGTTCCTGAGCAGCTGTGGTGCAACAGTGAGTACTCAACATCGTGTTTGACTGTTAGGACTGTTGTCTTCGTTTGGGAGTAGGTATTTCCAGCAAGGCTCCAAGGCGGAAGTAGCCCTGTTCCAAACCAGGAACTGCTGAGGGCGGGCACGAGAAAACTATAGGATGAAGTTAACGGTTAGGTTCCCTATGTAGTGATAGTGCAGTGTTGTCACCGCAGTGTCGGGCCGGGCAGCACTGACCCAAATTAGTGACGCAATTCCAAATCAATACTCGCGCCATCGGGTCCCTACTTTTGTACCCGTAACTTCTGCTATGTATTTTAGTCTGTATTCCATTATAACAAGATATAACTCAAACATCAGCAGTTCTTTCCCGCAAGCTTGAGACCTTCAGCAAACAATAGGGTTTCAAGATTCCTCATACCGGCTCCCGTTGGTTTCTAGTATAGAAATGTTCTGTGTTTTCGACTTCGGTTTTAGGATAGGGTAATCCAGCTAAGGATTTGGCCGGAAACACGAAGAACAAAGCGACTTCCGAACCACGGCGGTGGGGTTAGGTAGGGGTCAGGCGGTGTGCGCATGCGCGAACTGCCTGGTTTTTCCCACCACCGTATTTTGTAACTCGTTTTGTTCTTCTGACCAAATCCTTATTTGGAACACCCTATTGGACCGCCGAGCAAAGCCAACAGAAAGAGAAATCCGGAGAGAACGGTCATGCCCTTGTTGGTGTGCCTGCCGCAGGCTCTGAGCGTGCGGCGTGCGCCGTGTGCGGGCAGGCGGGCGTGCCGTGCGCGCGCTGCCGCCTGGACTACTACTGCGGCAAGGAGCACCAGCGCCAGGACTGGGGCCGCCACAAGCACGGCTGCGGGGCCGTGGAGCTGCGCCGGAGCCCGGCGCTGGGCAGGCACGTGGTGCTCACCAAGGACGTCCGCGCCGGCACCGTGCTGCTCCGGGACCGGCCCCTAGTGTCCGTCGTGCCGCCCTGGAATCCGATCCTGATGGTGAGTCTGACTTCACCGTGTCGAGAAATCCTGGCGTTATTTTGGGTGGCCAGCTGACGACGCATTTTGCGCAATGCTGAAATCGAGTATCCGTATGTTTGACGCGATTTTTGATTCCGCGTTTCGCCCGTTAAAAGATCGATTTTTTTCAATTAGGGATTGGAAATTACCGGTAAGATTCAATCTTACGGAAAGATTGTTAAGTTACGGGTATTTTTGGTAATAATGAGAAAGATTGATTTACAGCGGCCATTTGTTAAAGGAGTATGTGTTTCTACGTTTTTCCCTGTAACAGTAGTCAATCCTCGCGATGCTTCATGTGCTATAACACTTCATACGTTTCATATCTTGAAATATGAGTGTGTGTCTGAATTACGGATTGTATATCGCCACGGTTGTCTTCCAGCTAGAAGTCAAATAATTGCTTGAACATGCAAAAATAATCTTGAGGGATGCGTTTTAGAGTAGATTCAGCCTATGCAGTGATGGTAAGGACCAAAAAGATATACCTTTCACTACCTGGAACAGCAAGCTCAGCTAATTTTCAGAGTTTTTCAAGTCTGAATATTACCGAAAAATACCATTTTTTTCGAGGGCGGGTAATATTACCGTAAGTAACGGTAACTTACCGAATCTTACCAATAATATTCCCGGCCATTAAATCCCTATTTTAAATAAAGTTTTATCTTGTACATTAAAAGTCTTGATTAAAGATAGGAGGAAAGAAGAGAAAAAAATGGATTGATAATTTAGAATTGGTATCTGGTGTCCTGGAAGAGATACTCTACAATCCTAAGGATACGGACCCCCGCTTTTCCTAAAGTGTGTTATCGACACTAGGAAAAGCATGGTTGAGCATCACAATCATCAGTGATGGAACGTGATGGGGAAATAGAACGCGGGTGTCATGAGGGGTACCGCAGCAGAGAGTATCCGCTACAGCGTTGGTCACGAACCAACGCAAAAATTTAGAAAATCGTTGACAATTGCACTTTTGATTGGTTAATTTTGTCACTATATAATCCTAAAGTTTGCGCCCATGTTCTTCTTGCCTTCTTGCCCTTGAGCGATAGCGAAGCCCTTACCCCACTGGCCCAAAAATGTTTTGTCTGATTGGGTGTGCCGTTGGTGTGTCCGCGCGATTTCGTGAACGGTTCATCGTAGAGGGCTCAAATTTGGACCAGCATCATACCGGAGTCAACCTCAGGTCGGGGGCACCGCAGGCAAAATAGTTTCTAAGACAATTTTTACAGCTGGTCTTAGATTTTATAAATTAATTAACAACACAATAGGGTATTCCGGAGTAGGGCTTGACCGGAAACGAGAGGATGAGAAGAATCACAAAAGCGGATACGGAAGTCTACAGTATGAAAAGTTACGCTGCACGTGCCACGAGCCGACTCAAAAATTTGGAGGCCTAGCTCTCGCTGACGATGTGTCACGGCATTTAGTAGGGTCCGGCAGCGCCGGAACGACTCCACGCGGCCTGAGGATGCACGTCCCCGGGTCGCGCGGTTGAAGTATGCGTTGTCTGACCCTATCAAATGGTCGTGACATATCATCAGCGAGAGCTAAGCCTCTAAATTTTTGAGTCGGCTCTTGGCTGACGGCGCGGCACGTGCTGTGTAACTTTTCATACCGCAGACTTCCGTATCCGCTTTTGTGATTCTTGTCGTCATCTCGTTTCCGGTCAAATTCCACTCCGGAATACCCTATTCCCATAGTGACGCACGTCGATTCCTGTTCATATTTCGATAGGACGGTGCGAGATACGAACTTTTTCATGCGAATGGACTCCGATGGACTCCCACTTAAATCGTCTAAGAACCCCCTTCCCCCGCAACATGCCGAAACCGACCTCAGGTGCTGCTGCAGGTGCCGGTTGGCAAAACAGGGTCTTCTTGGGCAGGAACTGGAACGGGAGGGGAAACTTCTTAATCGTGCAGAATTTCAAAGTTGAACATGGCAATCGACCCCTTCTAAAATCGCCCCAAGACCCCAGTCAAGATGCCGAAATCGACCCCAGGTGCTGCTGCATGTGCTGGTGGTCAAAACAGGGCCTTCTTGAGCAGGGGCAGGAACAAAAGGGAAAACTGCTAAAAAAAAACAGTATATTAAACTTAAAGATGGGAACCGACCCCGCTTCAAATACGCTCAGGACGACAATTACAATGCCGAAGAAGACCCCAGGTGCTGTTACAGGTGCCAATGGTCAAAGCAGGGTCTCCTTGGTCGGAAACTGGATAGGCTTGGGTAGGTTAGTTTAGGTTTGAGCAGCATTGCATACGGTAGTGACGTCCACAATGAGTAGGGTAGGTTAAGTTAGATTTGTGCACAATTAATTACGGTAGAGAAGTCCACACTACGACGCAAGTAGGTAGGTCCAGCGGGTAGGTTAGAAGCGTAGCGACCCCTGCACCGCAAGAGCGGCGCCCGCAGGGTGCCGTACTGGCTGATTACTGACCCGCTGAGTCCTACTCGTCTGGTGACAGCTGCTGGCTGGCCAAGGTAGGTGTAAGCCAGGCGTGGAGGGGCGGAACAGTTGTTCGCGGCAAGCGAAGCCTGTTTCGCCACGACGCGGTCTGGCGTACGCCTACCTTGTATTAAAAACGGTTGAAAATCAAGTATGCACTTTTGAGAGTGCGAAATACCCAGAACGGAAGTATGGAAAGTCGTCAAATCAGTGGACTTTGTTAAGTCTTCTTAATCGTAATTTTAGACGTGGGATTTTAAAGGCAGACTATTCGTCTCACATGACACATGCTAACCTCGAGTTCGAGAGGCCATAGTTGACCAGGTCACCACTTCCTGCTCTAATCCCTGCGTGTTCTGCCGTGCCGCAGCCGTGGTGCGTGGGCTGCCTGGTGGACAAGACCGCCAAGAAGTTCGTGGGGTCGCGAGGCCCGATCAGCAAGAGGTGCCCGCGCTGCGGCTGGCCCGTCTGCAGCCGGGAGTGCAGCGACAACCCGGCGCACCAGCCGGAGTGCCGAGAGTTCCAGCGCGCCGGCTTCAAGCTGACTACAGGTACTCGTCAGCTCAAGGCCCGCATCATTCGTATTGATTGAATCTCCCTCAAAACATCGCTCAGATCGACGAGTTGTATTACTAGAGGAAGAAGAATAGGGTATTTCGGAGAAGCTCCAACCGGAAGTGGAGAAGACGCGTAAGAAGAAGAAGAGCGGAAACAATATGAGGGTCACCGCAGCAGAGAGTATCTGCGCAACGGCGTTGGCCACGAGCCAACCTAAAATTCCCGGAGGCTTAGCTCTCGCTGGCGATATGTCACGACTCGTTAGTATGGTCACACAGCGCAGCCCGAGGATTCAAGTCTTCGGGTTGTGCGGCGGAGGTATGCGCTGTGTGACCCTACCAAGTGGTCGTGACATATCGTCAGCGAGAGCTAAGCCTCCAGAATTTTTGAGTTGGCCCGTGGCCGACGCCGTGGCGAAGATACTCTCTCTGCTGCGGTTACCCTCATACTGTTTCCGCTCTTCCTCTTCTTACGCGTCTTCTCCACTTCCGGTTGGAGCTTCCCTGAAATACCCTATGGTGGTACCAACCGTTTTGGCGCGTATTCGATGGGATACGGCCGTCGAGAGTTGACGTTTAGCTGGAAGAGTCGCAGTGAAATTGTTCGTACTTCGGATAGGTCTTGTAGTGGTAAAATCTCTTCAAAGCCGTGTCCCTTTTATCTCGCAGGTTCGATGCTGTCAGCAGCCGACTTACCCTGGATAGCTCTGTCGGCACTGAGGACCTACCTGGTGTCCAAGACCAATCCGAGGCTCTTAAACCTCCAGTCCAGCCACGCCAACGTAAGTAGAACCTCCCGCCCTTAGGTCAGGAAGTGAGACATACCCCCCCCCCTCACAACGGAAACATTGTTAACGAGATTTCTAGTGAGCGGTTGCGCGGCCTTGGAAGTTCGTAATAGTTCCACCCAATTTCCATATCCCCGTTGCAATTGTGAACAAGAGACGAAGATAGAGCGAGCGCCCACTGCAGTTCTAAAACATTAACTTAGCTGCGTAGGCACTGTTTGACGACCATCATTATTTAAACTATGATGATAATTTCCCATTCGTTTATCATGGTGATTAAAATCTGTCGTGTCGATATTTTCGTATATTAGCACATGTTTCTGATCCTATAAAAGTGTTGATTTTGCATTGCATGATGAACATTATTCTTTTATTTTCTGTGGAGTCGTTTTGCAGTGGCTCCATTACGTATTTTTCTGGTCCAGTCACACCGGAACTAACTGAATACTACACTAAGAGTGCAGTGAGGCCCACCACACTTGCCGAGGAGTGATGGGTACCAACCACGCTTTTCTGAAATGTGGTGCCCATCACACTTTTATTACGCACATGTTGCACGTATAGAGTAGCACCACCTCCTCCGGTCTGAGTTCCGCCCTGCACGGAAGAAATGGTTTTGCTGTCGTAACTAAAAGTCAGTTGTGGCAAATGACATGTCAGTTCGGAGCGGACCTGAGAACACATTTTATTGTCAGAAAGGAAACGTTATTGGCAGCAGCAAAATACTTCGATGCTATAAAGAAAATTGAAATTGTTAGGTATATGGTTAGCAAACATGAATTGTCACCTGCACGCTTCACTGTTTATACCAGCAGCTATTCGAGGAATGTTGCATTTGCGTTCAGCTGTAACTGCTAGCTCGCGTCAGCTTGAAGGACTGGCATAGGACTTAAAAAAAACATAAGATGGACCTTAGATGGGGGTGGATAGCAACAGCCTCTAGATTGTAGCGGTGGCTCAGGGTTTCCGAGCTCGCAAGATACTCTGCAGGCGGGGGTTCAACTCACGGCTGTGGATGGCTACACTTCTCATTTTATGCCCTATTTTCTCTTCACGGCACGCGGTATGAGAAATTTCTAGCTCACATTTTCATTTAGTCAAGACGTCCGTGTTCGCAACAAACATATTGATGTCCGCAACTTCATTCGAGTTCTTTACGATACACACTATATGGCATGGGACTTTTTTGTCCCATAGACTCTTACAAATTTGTCCCAGAAAATGTTTTTATTTAAGCACAACACCTCGTGATACAAATTGTCCCATGAACGTGTTACAAATCGTCCTCTCTTCTCTAGTTACAATATTGTATCTTTTATATAGGACAAATTCGTATCACTTCATAGGACAATTGTCAAATTTATTATTAAAAATGTTTATGGAGGCAATCTGAACTTGTGCGCACACGCCTGTTGTGAGGGCTGGCCTACTCCCGTGTTTGCAGAAGTTCCTCAAAGTCGAAGTTTACTGACGAGTGCCTGTGGGTCGTAGCTTTCCTTTGTTCTCCACAATAGTCCGAAATTGTCCCATAATTATGGGACTATCGCCCTTGTCCCTTAGTTATGGGACAAATGCAAAAATTGCAACCGGTGTCGTGGGACAAAATTGTCCCACGTATGTTACAATTTAATCGTAGCTCTATTATGGGACAAAAACAAAGTCCCATGCAATTTAGTGTGTACCAAAAGTATTGCTCTGACAACTGAACGTCATTATCATGTCAACTGTGTGTCGGTTAGCTGCAGCAACTGACAGTGTTTCTCAGGACCTGCTGGCAACTGGCATGTCAGTCGCGGAGTCACCAGGCTCAACTAACCTTTTTTTTTTTTTTTTCCCGTGTGTTTCCGCCGTGTGCGCATGCGCAGCCGCTGGACGGGACGTGGACCGTGCCGCAGGTGGTGCTGGGCGTCAACGACGGCAACTGCTGGCGCGCCTTGGACAGCGCCGCGGCCCGACAGGAGAAGTGGGGCCTCGCCGCCACCTGGCTGTGCACCGTAGCCGGGCTGCACTGGCTGCCCAGGGAAGGGCTGAAGCGTGCCGCCGGCATCAACGACATCAACGGTATCCACCTCAGCCCGCTCAACCTGGACACCGACATCAGGGTGAGCACATCAGGGGGAGGGGGGCAGGCGCGGATACAGGGGGGGGGGGGGGCGACGGGGCGATCGCCCCCCCCCCCCCCTAGGGCGCCCGAAGGGCGCCCGAAAGGTAGGCAATTTGAGTTACAATCCGCCTCAAAGTAGGCAGAAAGCTGTACATCGCCCCCCCCCCCCGTAGAGCCGCGCCTGGAGGGGGGGGGGGCAACCTGAATTTTGTCAGGATACTAACCTTACATTTGTCAGGATACATTGAAGATGTTTGCTGCGCGTATTGCTGTAAATGTAGGTTTCGGGCACAAGTATCGTAAAGTCGTAGAGAAAGTATGTGTTTGGCACAGAGGAACTATTACTGAATTGATAGCCTACGCCGGTACGTGAGCTAGACTCTGACTGCCCTGGGCGACCTGAGTACGCGGCACACATTCGCACTCAGCGGTGCTTACAGCTGCACCGGCTGCAGCCCGCAGCGGCTGAGAACGTTGAGTGGCAACTTCTGGCACCATAGTCCCCCCTCCCCCCTCCGCACACGCACACACACACACACACACACACACTCACACACACTTAACATCTTACAAACCGAAATGTTTGTAATACAAACTATTCTGTGCGACCGTAAGACAAACAAGAAATTATGTTTGTATTACAAAGATTTCGTTTGTAGTACAAACTTTCGGAGTACATAATACCTTCTTTAGTTTGTAATACAGACAAAATTGTTGTAATACCCAGTTTTACTGTTTGTATGTTACTAACTAAAAGTAGGTAAGATGTTAAGAGTGCACACACACACACACCTCTCTTCTACGCGTCACTAGCGCTCCTGGCGGGCGATGGCAGGGCGATTTGACTGCCAGCGACCCTGATGATGTAATCCAGTGAAATATCTTGAAAATGGTGAATCCCACTGACGCCGATTTTCCTAGATGTTCATCGTTGGAACAAACATGGTCCCGACTGTTACGGAGCTGCAGTCGCTCATTGTCATGGTAGTGGTTCACACCGCACCCTCATGCTCACGGTCTGCGTGGCCTCCTCCCGCAGCACCGCATGGCGGCGCACCTGTTCCCCGGGCTGTCGATGCTGGAGCACTGCTGCGCGCCCACGGGGATGCTGGTGTCGTACGATGACGACCCGCACCTGGAGCACGTGGTGCTGGCCACGCGCGACCTCACGGCGGGCGAGCACCTGTCGCTGGACTACCTGGAGGCGCCCTTCCAGGACGCGGTGATGCGGCGGATGCTGCTGCGCCGCGGCTGGAGCTTCGTGTGCCGCTGCGACCGCTGCGAGGACCCCACCTCTCTCGGCCAGTTCCTGGGCTGCCCCTGCTGCCCCGTGTGCGCCGGTGAGTCTGCTGGCGCTCTGGATCTGCGGCGGCCAGAGATAGTCCTTCCCAATGTGTTGATCACACTACGGAACGGGTAGTGTACAGGTGGTACCAAAAATCACGCCTGATCGATTTTGGCTGCCATTCAGCCAATTTTGTCCGTCAGACCCGAGCGGGGTTCCATTCAATGCGCAAACAAAGGACACATTTTTGCCGTATGGGGAACCCTGTACAGAGCCCAGGGATCGTGGAGGATGCGGTAAATCTTAAGGCGTCGTGCATTTATTACGCCATTGAATTTTTTTTTTTTTGGGGGGGGGGGCTGGCCGGCGATGACGTAGTTTCTGTCATCGGCACGCCCGAGTCGGGACTGGCCGGGCGGGTGCAGCGTGATCGTAGTACAGGAGTGGCTCACGAGCCCGGGGCCACAGAGGTCTCCATGGCTTGTTTCCTTGACTATGGATCATTTTGGGAAGTTTTTGCTTTTTATATACTTTTTAAACAGCTTCACGCAAATTAAAATGTCCAAGTACCTCAGCAATGTGTATACTGCTTGGTAATAGGTAATAGCTTCCTGGTTTCCTCTGCAACATGAACTTAAAATTATCTCCAAAAAACAATGTCATCACCCGAGGGGGGGGGGGGGGGAAAAATGACACTCGATGACAGGGGGCGAGGGAGGGGGTCTAAAAGCAGTGGCCTTAAGTCGATGACGTAATGTATGCACGACGCCTAAGGTCGGACGGAGTTGCGAAATCTTTCCCGGTTTCCTAACCTGAAATCTACATTGTTCGCATCGACTGGTACCCCGCAAATTAGCTGAATGGCAGCCAAAATCGATCAGGCGTGATGTTTGGGGATATCCTGTATTTTGTTAGTACTTTTAGAGTATATTTATAAGTGTACATAATTCTTTAATTCAACCCTAATTTCTTACAATTATGTACCTAGCTGTGCATAATTTGTTTTAGTACACAATTCTGTACCTACCCGCGCATAATTTGTTTTAGTACACAATTCTGTAGAAATTTGTGTCGGAGCTGGCCAAGAGTTAAAACATGCATGAGATGTGATTGTAAAGTATGTAAGGGCCTGAGTACAAATATGTCCTTAGCCCTCAACAAATTTGTGCTGGGGTGCGTTCAAATTTTACGGTCACTTTTTCATGTATATTTAAATTCTTGACTGACTTCTGTACAAATTCCTACAGAATTATAAATAAAACCGAAGGGTCATTGTGATAAGATAAAGGAACTTTGGGTTAAATACCGTGTCACAAAATTAGTGGAGTGAATTGTGTTCTAAGCAAATTATGTATAGTTAAGTACATATTTGTACGCAAGGAGGGTTAAATTTTGTGCAAAAAGCTTTCTGTTCAATAAAAAAAATAACTTAATTGCGTACGGAAAAAAATCAATACTCTATGTATATTGTACGTAGGGATATAGCAATACGGTGCGCACCCATCTATGGTCACGTTCTCGATGTGGCTTTTTTTAAACTTAGCCACTAGGCGATGCAAGCGCGCACGCAAGCTCAAGCATTGGGAATTTTCTCTCCACCCTCTTGATCACCTTGTAATAGCGAACTCGTAGGCCCACAGAGCACACAGCTGCTTCGCACTACAAAGTATATGGCGTTGTACTGAATTGCGAAAAATAGTGATAGCACGTGCTATAGTACAGAGCACTTTCCAAGTGTGTGAGATCGGAAGAACATGCCAAGTGCGCTACATCCCCATGTATAAGGATTGGTGGGACCACCGTACCACCGTAGGTATTCACGGGAGAGTGCATTACTTGGTGCACTGCATGACATGGGCGTAGGAACGTGGGGGGCAAGGGGGCGCTGCCCCCCCGCCTAAACGTCCCTCCGGGGCGCCGTCGGCGCCCCGGAGGGGTGCGATATTCGCCCCTGGGGGGCGCCCCAAACGGGCGCCGAAGGCGCCCACAATTCGATAACACACAAAGTTACGGGCGCCCCGCAGGGGCGCCGAAGGGAAGGGGCGCCAAAGGCGCCCGTGGGCCGCCGGTATCCGAGGGGATAATGCGAAATGGAGTGCCGACGGCGCCCACTGGTCTGGTCACAGGTGCACACGATACGGATTTCAAGGCGCCCCACGGGGGCGTCAAAAGGGGTGCCGAGGGCGCCCGCGCCCGTGGCATGTGCGATGGCACAGAGGGCGCCAGATAGGGCGCCGACGCCGACGGCTCCCACAGATGACAGGTGCACACGAAACGGATTCTGAGACGCCTCACGGCGGTCGCTAAAAGGGGCGTCAAGGGCTCTGGCATTGGCGACGGAACGGGGCGATTGCTCCGGACAGCATTGATTGTCTGTCATAACGGTTGCCGTCCCTAGCATTGTTGCGCGCGCGCGTTTCGCTCACGTCTATAAATAAAAATCATTTTATTACATTATTTTGCCTTCCCACGAAAACTTAATATCATTTCCGTCGATTTTCGAAAAAGGGAGAGGGAGAGGGGGGGGGGGGGGGGGGGGGTTGGGAGGGGGGGGGGGCGCCGTCGAGCCCGTGGACTCTGCCCCCCCCCCCCCCCCCTGACTTCAAAACGTTCCTACGCCCATGACTGCATGGAAGGGGGGGGGATAGACCTAGATAGACCCCCCCTCCCCCTCTGGATCCGCGCCCGACACTGGGTCTCCCTGTTGTTTAAGTAACTTACAATTGAAGCATGCTGTGAGCCCCGTGACACGCACTTTGCCCCTTAACCGTTTCGGCAGGCCGCGGCGAGCAGCAGCTGATGGTGCCCGAGAGCCCGGACGGATCCAAGGACGCCGACTTCCGCTGCCAGGGGTGTGGCCAGACGGCCGCCGTGCCGCGGCTGACGAAGGAGAACGACACCCTGCTCAAGCGCAAGTCTAGGTGCTCGAGCTCCGACAGGCACATCCTGACCCTGGAGAAGATGCTGTGGCCGCGCGGGCCGCTGCACGCCAAGCACAGCCTCGTCCTCAACACCGAGTTCTCCGCTATCATCTGCCTGCTGAAAGATTTGATCCTCAACGACGTGCCTTGTTCTGAATGTAAGTAATCGTGGTTGTCGTTAACACAACATGACAACTCGGGTCGTACAATGACAATCTGGGTACAATGTTGCCTTTTCAATCCACAAAATTGTCCGTAGAGGGGTACATAGTTGTCCTGAGATATAGATGTGGTTAAAACTGTCCCCCGCGCTCACGGTTAAAATCGATTTATTTTTTACACCAGGAGTATTGTTCGTGCGTTTCGCTGTTGTTGAAGCTATCGTATTCAACTGCGAAATCAGCGCTGCTTTCAGGACAGGGTTTTTCTGAATCCTGGTTCTTAAGTTTAGTATGCTAGAATTATTCAGTAGCTTTGGCCCTGTCATCAACTTGCCTAATAGCGGCTGCGACAAGCCCGGCTCTCCACCGCCGTTGACGCCGCCAATGCGTTTATCGAGATCAAGTTGCTTGTTCATTCTCATTCATACACAGTTGTGCAAACGGACTCGTCCGAATCCCGCTTCTATTGCTTTTGTACGTCTCGCCGGCGAATCTGCACTCTGAACATCTTCCCAACTTTCGTTTGTAACTAACATGCCAACTATTTCCTGCCACCGTAAATACAAACATGATACACTGGTGTTCCAACCATTTCGATTGTATGACAAACTGTGTTCGTACGTGTAACGCAAACTGAAAGTTGGTATTACAACGAGAGTTTCACGTTTGCATTACGGTCGCACAACATAGTTTGTATCACATACATAATTTTATGTTTGTATTACGGTCGCACAAATTTAAATAGTTTGTACTACAAACAATTTAGTTTTTTAAGGTGTTAAGAGTGCGTAAAATAATGTTCTTAATGCGGCGAAAAATAAGCAGATGTTTGATGTTCGGATGTAAACGGGGTGCCCGGCGCGCTTTCAGTCTTGCAGTCCACTGCTGGTGTGGCCCGGGCCCACCTCGGTGCGCTGAGCGCTGACACGGTCCACTTCAGTCCGATCTGCGTTTGCTTTCAGCCGAGCTCGAGGATCACCTCGCGAGGGTCAAGAAGCTGCTGGCCGTGCTGGACGTAGTGAAGCCTGGCCTTAACAACCACCGCTGGGCGCTACTCTTCAACGCCTACAGCACGTGCGAGATCAGCATGGACCAGCTGCACCTCGATCTCCGCACCAACATGCAGCCCCGGAGGCTCAAGGTCTTCAAGGTCAGTGTCGGCGCGGTCAAAATATAAATGTAGACTTTGACGTGTTTGTTACTGACGAGCGAGTTTCAATTGTGGTCTAGCTTTTCTTTCGTACAGTGGCATTCTTATTATCTTTGCAACTCGAGTTCTACTTAAAATGTACAGTCAATATTTATTTATTATAAAGGATTTTGCAATAAACGAAATGCAGAATCCTATGTCGCTTAAAGACCCGTGTAAGTAATGGGCCCTCGACTAATGCATGTATCAGTAGCACGGTTTTCTTTTCACTTCTATTTTATTGTTTGACAGGCGCGGGTGCTGCAAATGCTGGAGTTTGCCGAACAATCGACCGCCTATCATTTCCTGCCTAAAGAGCGAAATAAGTTCATTGCCCGCTTCGTGACGCCTCTGCAGGAGGCTCTCTCCTTCAGCACGCTGTCGTCGCTGAAAATCTGAAGAATAGTTATTTATGCACTCTTGTTGTCGGCTCTTTATGTGGTTGTCTGCTGGGTTGATGCTGGCAGTAAGCACAGCTGCTAGAGGGAAAACACTATTTCTAAGTAACTTTCTGGGGTTTTTATTTTTTTATGTGCCGCAGTAAATGGGTTAGACATTCAACTGTTTTATTCCGGAGCGTCAGATAATGTGCGCCAACGGACTACTTTTGCATCATGACAGAAGCAGCTTCTGCATGTCAAAATTAATGGATAGATTTTTATTATTAGACTTCTGCAGCCAGTGAAGGTGTCTTAAGTGGATTTCTGTTTTAACCATGTACATGCACATGTATCAACTTTAATAAATCACTTTCTTTATGTCCCACCAATTACTACAGCTACATATGCCTCATTTCAAACGTAAACTGGTTTGAGTGTGTGCCTCCCAAGCCGTTTAACCACATCAATAAAGATGTCAACTTTATGCAAATGAAAATGCCTATTTATTTGCCAGAATTTGACTACATTGTGCATGGATTATGCGGGGAAAAAATGGACAATTATGCGGGTATTGCGCATCAAAAAATTAAGGATTATGCAAGATTTTGGCGCTCTTAAATAAGTTTTCTGCATTTGAATGCATTTTTGACAGATTCGCATGCATGTTCATGTTTGATAAAAGTGAAGAGTGTACAGGACAGGAACGAGATTGAGTACTCAAGCAGTAATTTCACTTCAAACCTGGCTTGCAGCACTTAGATATTGCAGCCTGTTGGGTCCTAAAATTAAGACTACGTTTAAATGCTGAAATTTTAGACTGCATGGTCCATAAATTGACTGCAGCACTTGCATTGCATACTGAGTTTTTAACAATATATATTCAACAGTGATTTTAAAAAAATCAAAATTCACAACAGTTAGCTAACAGTACGGAAAAGTAAAACAGTACGGAATTTACATCACAAAGACTAAATCCATTTACATCTCAGAATTGTTTTTTCAGTTAGTGAAAAGTACGGTTGACAGAATATGGTCACTGACACACAAACATTCATATTGCAATTAATGATGCACCTTGCTACATTCCTACTCCATCTCAATTGTATTAGCAGGCTCCACAATAAAAGACTCATTATTGTCTTGGATCTTCAAAAAAAAGCAAACACAGATGAGCTCATTAATATCAACAGCAAAGTAATTTCTACCAGGTGTAGCCCTGTGTATAAGAGGCAAATTTCCTCCCGGAATAGCAGAGAAGGCGGGTCGGACAGTATATTCTTGAACTACTGCAAAGTAAGATGCATCACAATTACAGGGCTCTTCACATTCACACTGAATAATACGAATAAATGTATGAACTACACCAAACCGCTTTAGTCTGCCATCATTGAACTTAACAAAACTCGAGTTGGTTTTTGATGTCTGCCTCCATGATAAAGAAGTAATGACAGTGTTAAGTTTCAAATCGAATAGTCTATGGAACAAAAAGTATCTGGGATTGTCAATATCAAGTTCCTCAATTGCAACAGCAATATGTTCCTGCAATACTGGCTCATGATGAAATTTACCCATTACAGCCCACTTAGCAGATATAATTTTAAGTTTAAGTTCTCTTTTGCAATTACTTAATCTGTTACAAAAATCATAAGCTTTCCTACCCTGTTGTAACCTCTCAGTTCTAAAAGAACTTAGATTAAGAAACAGAGATGCAGCACTTGATATTTGAAAATTTGCCAATTTTGTCCCAGAAACTAATTTTTTTAGAACGCCATTAAGGCTCTCATGATTTAAGCATGAAACTGTCCACAGTGGTCCAAACCGACAAGCCATGAGAGGCAAGTGTGCAAGTAGATGCACATTTGCTGACATGTGAGTCCTTCCATAAACATCCTCAAATCTTTCAATATATTCAAGCAATTGTCTGTTAGCCAAATTAATCATTTCCTGAGAAACACTGTTACTGGTTAACAAAGAAATGGCATAAACCAGAAGTTTGTGGTGTCTAAATACAGCATGAGGTAAAATATCGTCCAAGACAGGAAGTGAATAAACCAACAGCCAAGCCTTGAAATCATGTGCGTTCCAGAACCCAAAATGGTTTTCAATACCACGGGGCAACGTCTGCACAAAATCAGGTGGTCGAATTAAGGACAGCCTTTGATCTATTACTCTGATAAAACTATATAATGATGCAGGGTGAGCCTGAAAGTCTTTAGTGAACCAAACTTGACACACATGCTTTGTGACACCCAAGTAGCATTCGTGCATTAAATCTACAGCTGTACCCACTATTGGATTTTGAACAAAGGACGCAATAGCTGAGGGACCCTTCACTCCTAGTACTGGCCGCCCTGTCTGATGAGCAATTCCAACAAGGAGTCTGTGCTCGTCATCTCTTCTCAGATCAAAGTATCTATAAGGAGGGTAGATTCTCTTCGAGCTATGTGGCCTGTCTGGCTCTGCTAAAACAGTTGGAATTTTGCAAACCTGACAGCCATATGTTGAATTGAACTGCTTGACATTAAGAAATAATGCTTTCGCTGGCAAATCACAAGTCCCACATAAAACAGTTGCACAAACCCTTATAATTTCATTTCTTGGAGGAACGGTAATTTCAAACCCATTTTTTAACTGAGCCAATTCCTCTCTGATGAAGCGAAGGTACAAATTAGGTACTGGCTTTTTCTTGCCATACCACAAACCCGCCAAAATAACATTTTCCATTTTTGTCCTCTCAGAGTACGGTAATTCATTGATGGTCAGGAAAAAAGGCCACATTTCAAATTTAGACGACCTAAATATTCTGACTCCATCTGTGTACCACATCAGAGAAATATTGTTTTCACAAGGGACTAAATTTCCGTCCCCTTGCAAACCCCGATACACAGAGCCATCATATATATCTTCCAAATTGCCCTCAACAAGTCTCCTTCTATTCTGGTTTTGCCTCAGTTTTTCACGAAACCCTGGACGCCTGAACAAAGAAGTAATCTGAGACCGAACAGACATTTCTACAAAGTAACTCACACCCCTGCGTCGCTGGCATCTTGGACATGTAGCATCTTTTGATTGAAGATAGGAAAAGCACACTTCACAATAATGACGCCGTACTGTTGGGGTTTTTAAACAAGAAAAATATTTCTTAAACTTGCACAATGAAGTTATACAGCGATTGGGCTGAGGGACAGCCATTTCAAAAAGGCTCAAAATATCTGCCACACATGATCCGCTTAAGTTGTGAGCCAAAGCTAAAGACATAATAGACAACATAATTTCAGCCACTGTTATCGGTGCACCCTCATACAATAGTTCATTTCCCTCATCCCCGTCTCCATCACCACCACCTCTTCCGGCCCCATCCCCAAAGTCAGAATCACTATCTTCATTGTCTTCACTATCTTCACTGCTTTCACTGCCAGAAACACTTGGCATGACATCATCTGGTCGTCCCATATCTGGTTCTTCCTCTGACTCCGAACCCGCTGCAAACACATAAAACAATAGTGTTGCTTAGTGGAATGAAATAGATACAGAGAGTTTGAAACAGAAAGGGAAATAAAACATTGGACCAATTTGTACTAATATACAGTGATGTTATCGCTTCTATTTTGCAGTAAAATGTTTTCATGATTTTCTTTGTATAAAGTGTTCAAAACTTGTTTTACTTACAAGGAGATGGTGGAGGAGATGGAGAGGGAGGTGGGGATGGTGATTCTGGTGGTGGGGCAGCTGGAACTGGTAAAGCTGCATCATGTGGTATTAACACTGGTGGTGTTAGTAGTCGCCGTGGGGGGTCCTTATGTTCCTCAGTGCTGCTGCTGCTGCTGCTGCTGCTGCTGCTGGTCTCCGATCCCTGGTTGGCTTCCTCCCTGGGCATAATACGTTGCCTGCACAGAAAGCATAAAATGGCATTTGTGATACGCCTACCATATTTCCCAACACTGGTATCAATTCTTCAGAAGTTTTTGGAATGTTTGGTTAAGTTTTGAAATCACCCAAAATGCAGTCTGCAGTGAACATAAATAACAGAGGAGATCTGAGAAGCAAACTTCAAATAAAACAAAACCCCACTCAATGACTTGCTCACTGACTGTATATCAAAGGTTATTTTAAGCCAATTTAAAACTTTTCATGCTCCACATCATACATTTAGAAATGAATTAGATACATAATTCACACTGTACAAATTCCTTTGCAGTAGCAATCAAGTTTCTTACATATGAATGGGTACGAACTGAGGATACTAACCGCTTTTCTGGATGCTGAATAGGAATGTCATTTTCA
The DNA here is from genome assembly GCA_038380765.1 of Odontothrips loti. Lineage (NCBI taxonomy): Eukaryota > Metazoa > Arthropoda > Insecta > Thysanoptera > Thripidae > Odontothrips > Odontothrips loti. The sequence continues at coordinate 351,559 of JAZGLN010000128.1, read as the reverse complement.
CTCTCACTGTCATCCGTCTCCGAACTAGAGCTGAGATTCTGCAGTGCTCTTCGAAGTCTGTACTGGTATGCTCGTGAGCTGTGCCGTTTCACCATGTCAGAATGTGACTTTGGCCAAGAGGATATGGTGAAGGGCTGCAAAACAAATCATGAACTGTTTCTGATGAGGAAAAATATTACCCAACAGCAGTAAACTTTGATCAAAGTAATAAGCACTTAAGCACTAAATCAAGCTGCATAAAAAGTACAAATGAGTGCCGTCGGCATTGGCCGAAAACTACAATGTATTAACAAAGAGACCTAACCTTAACCTTGCTCTGCTCTGTTATTTGGATCCGGGTATTTCCGCCACAATACGACCAACGCAGTGATGACAATCACTTCTGGAAGTAGATGGAACCTCACTTAATAGAAAGTTACAGCAGAAATTTCGAAACCGCGATCACAGAAATACTTACAAAGATCCATTCACGAAAGTTCTTGCAACTTCCCAAAACCTAGCCCGAACACTGCAGTCGCAGCCTGTTGTAGGTAAAATAGTAATGTCTGGAATTTAAGATGTACTTAGATAAGGATAGCCATGATAAGGACACGTCTGCTCTGTACTAGTTCTCACAAGGAAGTGTTTATATTCATCAGACAGGATACAGTATACAGTATGGCGGTGTTTTTACATTTTGTACAAGGCAATGTATATATTCAGTTAATACATCGTTATGTTGAGTGGGTTTTGTGTTGTTTGGTTTGTTGAGTATGGGTTCCTGTGTTGGTGTACCGGTATATCTGTGTTTTGGTCTTAGTGTGGAGGCTATGGTGTCCGATTCCACTCACTTCTTCCTGTCTGCTCTATGTGCCTTTCGTAAAGGGTAATTAAATATATACAGTACTATATAAATGGCTAATATATTTCATAGACCAAGGTATTCTTAAGGAACGCTAGGACAGGAATAGGAACACAGGATGACCTGGTTTTATGATGTAAGACCAACCGTTATATAGAGAAGGAGTAGACGAAGGAAAGGTGCTTGAAGATAGCGTGTGCAGGCCAAAGGATAGGCAGAAGAAAGCCAGGCTGTCTGGAAGACTAGAAGTCTGGAATTCTAGAAGGTCTGGAGACTAGAAGACTAGAAGTCCGGAAGCTGAGAGACTAGAAGTCCAGAAGGCCAGGAGACAGGAAGACTAGGAGTCCAGGAGCTGGAAGGCTGGAAGCCTGGAAGGCTAGGAGTCCAGAAGCTGGAAGGCTGGAAGCCTGGATGGCCTGAAGACTCGAAGTCCAGAAGTCGCAGTGTGACCTGGTGAATCGGCTAAGTCCCCTTAGCCAGAAGCAGAAATCGTCTAAGTCCCTTAGCAAGGAGCCGAAATCGGCTAAGTCCGTTACGGTGCAGGCTGGAAGATTCTAAGTCGGAAGTCCGTCCTGGTCGTCCTTCCTGGGCAGTGGCTGGGTCTAGGCGTCCGGTCTGGGCGGTGCTGGGTCCTCTCTGTTCTGTCTGCGCTGCCGAATGGCTTAAGTACCTGGCGGCGAGCAGCGAGAGCGGGGGAGGAGACCGCCGACGGCACGCGCCGTGGGGGGCCGCGCACCGCTGCTGCAGGTGAGAGGGGGCGAGGAGAGAGGCTGGGACCGCGCCCGGCGGCCGGCAGAGAGGTACCCGTAGGTGAGAGGGGAGTGGGTTCCAGATGGCGCCACCGGCGACTTGCGCCGGCGTGGACCCGGAGTAGGGGCCTGTGCGCAATCGTGGTGGGGACGATGGTTGCGCACGGCACTAACCAGTGGAGCACTGCAGGTGAGAGGGGGCGAGGAGAGGCGTCGGGACCGCGCCCGGCGGCCGGCAGAGAGGTACCCGTAGGTGAGAGGGGCGAGGAGAGAGGCCGGGACCGCGCCCGGCGGCCGGCAGAGAGGGCCGTAGATGAGAGGGGCGCCGGGAGCCGTACGTCACGGACAGCAGAGGAGGTGCGTCACGGATAGCGCGACACTATTTGCAGATAGCCTGTCGTTGCGAGAGTAAAGGTGGCGACACTGCGTGTCGATTGTTCGCAGGTGGGAACCCCGAGTGGAGGGGGTTCCTTGATGACGCGTATCGGTATTCACAGGTAGCTCACCGTTGTAGTTGAGGTGCGCGAGCACAGGTGGCGACACTGTGTGTGTCGTAGGCATAGACAGGTTTAGGCGCGGGGTATAGACAGCGCGGCAGATACAGTGCAGCCAATACTATATTTTTCATAGCATGACGTCCCAAGAGTTCAAATAACGACGTCCTCGTCGGTAGATCTGATGTGTTTAGATATTGTAAACGGTTTTCTGTTATAGCATGACGTCCCAAGAGGGCGACGTCCGCGGCGGTGCATCGAGTATCAATTAATTATTTGTAAGCAAAGTTGCTGGATTAGTACGACGTTTCAAGAGAGTTCAGGTCGTCAGTAATTTGGAATTCTTGGGATAACTCATGTATGAAGAATGCGTTTAAGGTTACATTCGCAAAAGTAAGGTTCCCAAGAGTTCAAATTCATGTAGTTAGTATAGCAATAGCGCAATGTTTCTCATAATAGGAGCAACAAAAATTGGAAATGTGCCAATAAAGACATGAAGGCAGATTTCCCAAGAGTTCAAATTTTTGCAGTTTAGGTGACATAAAAAGATTACTTGATCGCATCATGTTTCAGTGTGGTAATGTTGATGTGAGAAAAATAGGGTATTATAAAAATGAAAACGTGCCAATAATGAAGTACAAGAAGGCAGGTTTTCCAATAGGTATGTTCGAACGTAGAAAATATTTCGAAAATAGCGAGAAGACTAGACAATGAGAGGGACCAAAATCCTGGTCAAAAGTAAAATACCATTGTCAAGAGAAAAAAATAGGCCTCCCAGGGGCGTAAATAAATAATTGGTACATAACAGGCCGCAAAGGGGCATAAAAATAAAATCTCTTAAATACAACGTGCCTCGCAGGGCAGAAATCATTGTTGAAATGTAACATGCCTGGAAAACTAAAAATAGATCTATCATATAAAGCAGGCCTTGACGGGCCAAAATTATTTATAAGACTATGAGCCGCAAAGGGGCTAAATGATTCAGATAAGGAAGTGCCTTGAAGGGTAGAAATTAGTTAAAATATAACACAATGTATGCCTCATTCGGACATAAAATAGAAATGGCTTAAATATACAAGGCCGCACAGGACGAATAAAATATTTGTAAATCATTGATATGCCTCGCAGGGGCAAAGAAAATCTATAGACAGAATGAATAGGCAAATAAAATGAATTGAAATCTGGAACAGGCCATAGAAGGCAAATAAAATCAATATAAAGTATTAACAGGCCTTACAAGGCAAATAAAATTGATTCAAATTACAAACTGGCCATAGCAGGCAAATAAAATCAATATAAAGTAGTAACAGGCCTCACAAGGCAAATAAAATTGATTCAAATTACAAACTGGCCATAGAAGGCAAATAAAATCAATATAAAGTAGTAACAGGCCTCACAGGGCAAATAAAGTCGATTGAAATCATAAACTGGCCATAGAAGGCAAATAAAATCAATATAAAGTAGTAACAGGCCTCACAGGGCAAATAAAATTGATTCAAATTACAAACTGGCCATAGAAGGCAAATAAAATCAATATAAAGTAGTAACAGGCCTCACAGGGCAAATAAAATTGATTCAAATTACAAACTGGCCATAGAAGGCAAATAAAATCAATATAAAGTAGTAACAGGCCTCACAGGGCAAATACAATTGATTCAAATTACAAACTGGCCATAGAAGGCAAATAAAATCAATATAAAGTAGTAACAGGCCTCACAGGGCAAATAAAATTGATTCAAATTACAAACTGGCCATAGAAGGCAAATAAAATCAATATAAAGTAGTAACAGGCCTCACAGGGCAAATAAAATTGATTCAAATTACAAACTGGCCATAGAAGGCAAATAAAATCAATATAAAGTAGTAACAGGCCTCACAGGGCAAATAAAATTGATTCAAATTACAAACTGGCCATAGAAGGCAAATAAAATCAATATAAAGTAGTAACAGGCCTCACAGGGCAGGAAACATTTATAACATAGAGTATGCCTCACAGGGGCAGAAAAACAAGAAAGGCCTGGTTAGGCCGTAAAATATTTCAAACGCAAAGTGCCTCTAAAGGGTATTGTTCATGCCTCAAAGGGGCGGAAAATCATTCAATTTTCAAAATGGCTCACAGGGCCAGAAAAACAAGAAAGGCCTGACTAGGCCGTAAAATAATTCAAACACGAAGTGCCTCAAAAGGGTAAAAAAAAAGTAGAACAGGGTAAAGTAGAACACTTAAAATAGAAAAGAAGAAAAGTAAATGAATTAAAACTAAGTTGGCTGACAGACAATAGGTCAAGGCAAAACATTGGTTGTTCCTAACGAGTAAAATGTTGGAATACAAGTGTGGCTGTGTTTACAACAAGCACATTTCATCTTGCGCACCACACGGTTAAGACAAAGCGAAAATACAGAATCCTGAAACCTAAAAAAAAATACCAATGTGATGCCTTTGAATGAACCTGTATGAACGACTCCTGCGAAAATCGAGCAACCACAAATGAAAAACACGGCAATCGACATGGTTAGTAAAATGTAATTATAAACATCTTATGTTACTTGAGCAAGTTGAGGTTATGAACGGCGCCGGGCGGGCAGGTTGAGTAAGGACCAGAGCGCCAGGCAGCCATAAGGCGGATTGGTAACCGCGGAGTTGCCGTGTGGTTCAAGTGGTTGTCCTCGAACAATCTCGGAGATGTAAAGAAGAAAGGTAGAAAAATAAAATAATTAGATGGCAGATATGTAAAAAAAAGAGAAGATAAATGAAAGATAAATAAGACAAATGAAAGGAATAATAGCGGAATGTCAACTGGTATGCCGGCTGGAAATTTTAAGGAATATTAGGCAGGGCAGCCAGCTGATGGGCGTCCCAAACGAGGTGCTTTACTGCACTGTGGTGGCGGTGGCCAGGCCGCGGTGGGCCAAACAGCCGATGCGAAGGGACGAGTGTTCTGTTGACCCTGACCATGACCCGTCGAGGACGACCAGTGAAGGCCGGTCATGGATATTCAGGGACGGTGGCCAGTAATGTGATGCGTAGGCAGGCGTTGAACTGCAGCGACGGCGCACACCGTTGCAGGTGGCGATAGGGCAGGCAACACAGGCCGATCAGTTGTTGAGCAGGTCAGCGACCAGGATGAGGAAATGAACAGGAAGGAATGGGGCAGAGGAGAATGGCGCCGACAGAACAGCGATAGATAAAGAGAGGATTAGAGTTAGAGAGATTTAAAATTACAGATATGCCGTCAAATCAGAGCTAGAAGAGCGTCGTCGTTCAAAGCCAACCAGAATAAAGATAAAATAGAATAAATGTAAGCTAACTTAAATAAATTGGGAGGCCTAAAATAAAATAATACTTAAAAGAAGCTAAAATAAACTAAAAACTAAAATATTGATAACCCATTTTTTTTTTTTAGTTTGGGTATGGCCAGCTTAACGGATTTGCCGAGATGAATAGGCAGAGGCGCGTCAGGAGGTCCAGGGACGGCGAAGGGCCGCGGTCGAGGTCGCGACTCGGAGAAGGCCAGCGCACGGCGAGCGCAGCTGGTGAGAGTCTGTCTGCTATTTAGTTGTGAGAGAATTATTAAAAATTATTTTACATTATCAAAACTGAGGCAAACCGAGAGGCAGAAAGCCAACATTAGAAGAGTTCTAGTATCGCAGCTGTCCAAAGTTGAGCACCAGGATGAATGCGGCGAGGGCGCAACGGAAGCAGGGGCGCATCGTTTCCCGTCCGCAGGCATGTTACAAGGAATCCAGATGCGAACGATGATGGTGTTGTGCGTGGTCAGGGCAGAGAACTCAACTGAACTTGACCTCAACTGCAAGGCCGGCAGGAACCCTTCGACACACTGCCACATATACGTGCATCCAACCTCATCGAGAAGATCCATCTCAGCGTCCACTCAGTGAGAGTGGAAAGTGCAAAGGCTGGACCGTGTGCTACGTGAAACAGCCGGGTACAAGGCGAGATGTCCTAAAACAAAACTTAAACAAGACGCGGTGGGCCAGAAGAATGGCGGAAACAACAGGTTAGATTTGCAGCAAAATTATGAAGTAACAGAAATGTGGTAAAAATAATGAGATTATTAGAGAGTAACAGAATCCACATAAAATTAAAGTATTCAACCAATGAGGCAAACTCCGTGACTCGATCGGGTGGAACGGGAGGTGGCCTGAGTGAATGTCCGACAGAAGGCGGAGGTGAATCAGTTGGTATAGGGGGAGGAGTGGCCAGAACAGAACGAAGAGAAGGCACTAGAGTACTGAGATGAATGCACAATTGAGGCAGGGAAGACCGTGAACGTGTTAAAAAACTTGGAAAGCCGTAAAATGGTAGCATTTGACGGACAGTACACGTCGCTAAATTGTTATATGAATTGTCGGAGGCTAAGCTACTATATAGGTTACATGCGGAGAACATAAGAGAAACAGCGCGGTTCGCGCAGGAAAAATAATTCAAGACAATAGGTCGTCTATATATATTTTCGACAATATAAAGGTTCTCATTTGCAACGGGTAGAGTAGAGCCATGGAGCGCAGCCGACTTTTGAAACAACAATGACTGAGTATTATTAAAAGTAAAACATATCGATGGATTACGGCACGTTATTAGTCGAACACATTGTGCGCTCAAAGGAGCTAACAAAGAATTATCACGAGACATAAATGGCCTTGTTCTGTTTGCAATAGTTAGTTTGAAAGTATTAGCTTTATAAGGGATGACACCGGGAAATCGGTAGTTAGTGATAAGGCCACGAACAATAGGATTATATAACTTACAGGGGCTAGGGGGCATAGGTGTGGGAGGAGGTGTGGTTGGGGGGGAGAAATGTGTGCTTGCAGTAAAGTCCCAGTCCGGCCCGTTCCAATGTTGGGGGGCGTGGGAGGGCGGGGAGGCACACAGAGGAAGACGGCACATGTCACCTGAGGAAGGTAGGGAGGGAAGGGGGAATGACGTGTCGAGTGCGGCGCGATCAGTGTCTAGGGGAAAGGTATCTTGGGATGGGAATGGGGAGCAAAGAGCGGAGGACAGGAGGTGGGGGGAATCTGGAGCACTGGCACGCGTGGTGACCGGTGACTCAGGATGGTCATCGGTACCGGCGCGGGGCGACGCAGGGGGGGAAGGGGCCGCGTAGGAGTGTGGCGTATGCAAATTAGGATAGCACCCGGCGGCCGGACGATGCCCAGAGGCAGCGGCCGGTGGCTCCTGGACTAGCGGATCGCAAGTTTGTACACTGGCACGCGTGGCGACCGGTGACTCAGGACGGTCATCGGCACCGGCGCGGGGTGACGCAGGAGAGGGAGGGGGAGCGGGGGAGTGTGGCGTATGCAAATTAGGATAGCACCCGGCGGCCAGACGATGCCCAGAGGCAGCGGCCGGGGGCTCCTGGGCAATCGGATCGCAAGTTTGTACGCTGGCACGCGTAGCGACCGGTGACTCAGAACGGTCATCGGCACCGGCGCGTGGCAGCGCAGGGGGGACAGGAGCGTGGGAATGTGGCGTATGCAAATTCGTTGGCGCCGTGTGCAAAGTAGCAGAGCACCGGGCTGCCGGACGATAGCCAGAGCTAGGGCCAGCGGCCGGTGGCTCCTCGACTAGCGGATCGGAAAAATGTACGCGTCTGGGTTCCGGAGGAGGCGAAATTGGATTATGAAGAAAATTTGACAAGGGAAGCAAAGATATAACGTCTGGAGGGAGAGGGGTACGCTGGAAAGCTGGATGAAATGGTTCAAAATGGCCCCGATCATAATTTCTCATAAATTTTAGGTAAACAACATGGGTAGGTTCTGGACCAGAATATGGCAAAATGCCGTCTGGTGTATGAACAATAATAAGAAAATTAAAGAATCGAGCCGCCTTTTAAAAGATGCCAGAAAAAGAATTGTCGCACACAGCAAGTTTTGATAAGAAATCGTGATTATAAAGGCAATTACACAGCATATTGTAGGACGTGCAAAAAGTACTCCAGCATTTGTGGGGGTAGGTTAGGTTAGGTTAGGTAAGACACATTTGTCGCCCTTTGGTTCTAGGTGTGTCAGTTGTGTCTATCGTTGGCCGCGGGTGCATCAACTTGGATTATATCTGGCCGTCGGGTTTCAATTTGTGGCGACAGCCTGAAAATCGAAGTGGACAATTTTGAGACAGTAGACTTAGTGAGCGAGGGTGGAAGTGAGGTGGATGTGCACTCTCAAAAATGGATGCTTGGTTCAAGCATATTATGCTTGATCCAAAGCATTTTTCATGCTTAAACAACAAATTCTCCGCCAAACATATTATGCTTGGCGCTAAGCAATTCTATGCTTGTTTCAACACTACACCTGTCTGAATCAAGTATGTTCGTCCCAGGATCGGCGATTCTCGTTTCAAGCATAAACACATACTTGAGGGACAATTAAAAGCACAGTGGCTATGCATTTTGTAAAATATGTTAAGGATACCAATGGATTTCATGTCAGCAGAATCTCATTAGTTCAATTTTATCTTTTCTTTATGTATTTTGTTTGTGTAGTTAAAGATATTAGTTAGAATTAAGGGAAAACTATTGAATAATAAAAGTTCAGAACATTAAATATCAGTCTTTTATTTAACTTTAGGTAAATATTCGATAGCCAGAACAATTTAAAAATGGCTAAATATTTGTGAGTCAAAACAAAAATACAACTACAACACAATACAAACAATAAATACAATAGAAACCAATAATTCACAAGATGTGGCGACAGGTTACAAAAGTTTTTGAACCGACCTTTCTGAGGCATAAAGGAAGGTATGTCACCAAATCACAATGTTTAAGAAATTTCCAATTATTAATAATGTGACTCTCAACATTGTAAGAATGAAAATGTTCATTAAAACCAACAGTTTTCAGTAGCTTGACAATAAAATGGACATCTTTGTTTTTTTCATCATACACAATAACATGTAAAACACCAAAAATAGGAAACAAGTCATCTAAATCAACCACTAGAACTGAACCAACATGATACTTAGTGCCCTGAATTCTGACCCACTTCAATTTACTGCACTTTAATTTACATTGAGGAACAATGTGAGAAAAAGAACTGAAATTAGTTGATTTATCTATCGTTCTAAAATTAACAGTGGGTGTTTCCAGGGAGGACTCCAAGCCTCTATTTGAAATAAAACGAAAACATAATTTAAGTTGACTCTTAATACTTATTGACTGAGGTAAATCAATTCTATTGCATGACACATAAGCATACTGCTTTGATTCACGATGCTTAGATTCCCAGCGCATACACCAAACCCTTGAAAGGGGACCAATTAATTTAATCACATGTGGATAGTGAACTAAATGGTGATGCTTTGGTTTTAAAGGTTTCTGAAACAAATCTAAGTACATAGTATGATGATTTACAATATGGCTCTTAAGAATCTTAACCTCGACCAAAGTAATTGATGGAGCACTCAAAATTTCTAAAATACATAACAGGCATTTATAAAATTCCCATAGAGGCTCATCATTAGGAATCAAGTCTCCAACCATTAATGCAAAAAAACGCACAAAACACAACATTTCTGATGCAGACATTTTCAAATGTTCCTTATCGATGTAATCTTGAAGTATGATAGGTGGTTTGTTACCCAATTCATCAGGGCCATAGAAGAAGCCTTGCACTCATTTAAAACATTGTAGTCAAAATATTGCTTCCTAACAAGACAATAAATAAGGCTACACATGTCAAAGTTAGCAACACCTTCAGCAACATCATGCATTAAATCAACATACAAATTATTAACAACATGATAACTTGTAAGGCTATTAAAGATACACTCCTCTTCAACACCAGTAACACTACTATCACTGAGTAAGACATCATTCCTATAATTTTCAAAATTACGTAGAAGTGCATCATCTTGAACTACCTGTTTCGTCACAACAGACATTGGTGCCTTACAGATGTAGCATGGAAAATTGGCAGTGAATCCTTCAATAAAACCAAGAATACTATGCAAACCTTGATTGTCACCTATAACCAAAACCAAAGCAAAATAAATCTGATACACACCAGTATCATTAACAACTCTAATTCCCTCTTCTTCAAGAGATTTAAGCATATTCAGAACCGGTCTGAAAACCTGAAAGTTTCCTGCACTCCTATCACAGGCATGAAAAATATTAGCAAGAAACTTATTTTCCAGAGCCCTCTGAAACTCAGGAGGTAAACAAGAAATATCAAAATAACCTGGACCCATTTTGTGAACACCAGCATGTGAACCCAAAGCATTATCTGGTTCATACTCATCAAAATAGTAATTCAAAGGTAGAACAATTTTACCATCAAATTTAGGAACAATACAAGTTCTCCAAAGTTCACCGTGTATAATATTTTCCAAAACAGTAGTTTCATTACCAAGCTCACACATGTATTGCAAAATAGAAGATAATACATTTGGCAACTCAAGGAAACCTTTAAGACACTTATCCATGGGAACGTAATGACCTGTGAGCATAACAGGCTCCAGTATAACATCATTATCAATCTCCTTTTCATCAACAGACGGGACAATATTATAAGGTTCTGGAGGAATATACGCACCACACTGTTTAAAAACCTCGAACCTTTTATGTTCTGTATCAAGACCACTAAACATGTCATGAACTTGGTCAAACATTTCTTCTATTTCCTCTTTTTCTTTACTGACATTCTGCTTCAACAATTTACTAGAAAGGACAGAAAGCACTTAATCTTTCAGAGTAATAAGAAAACCAGAACCTAAAAGCTCCTGATGCATTTCAATTATATTCTGAACTAGAGAGCGACGAACTGAGTTTATAGAATACAGAGACGCAACATACATAAGCACTGACTTCGACAAATCCTTACTAAAAGATTGTCTCGTTGCGGCACTATCCGTTCTAGTTTCAGAACAATCCATGTCTTCAGTATCTGATACTATACTACTTGAACAAACATTTAAGTCTGTTAGCACCAACTGATCAATATTTGATCCATGGCCACCATGTACACTAGAAACAGTAGGTTAAAAGAAGCACTTATTAATATGCCTTTTAAATGAACCTAAATCACTAAACACTTTGCAACAACCAATTTGCTTGCATTCATATTCTGTCATTTCCACATGAATACATTTTATGTGCTGTATTAAAAGACCTGAAGTCCTGAAGCACGTCAAGCAATCACAGCACTTAAACATGATGGACAAATATGAGACAATACAAGACCGAGTATAAAATAATTTACACTTAAAACAAACGGTACTCAATAAATGCAGAAGAAAACGTGTAACTTAGACAGAACTCTGACTCATTGCTTTTAAGGTACTAACAAAAGTCTGAACACAAGTAATATGTGGTCCTTCATTTATATAAAAAAAGTACCTCTGTACTATTTGCCACAAGTGCTCAGCAAATGGTGGGTATTCACAATCCAGCACATAAAATACTTTAAAGCATAAATCAAGTGCTGTTTTGATGTCATCACACTTATACATATGGCCATCCACACATACATAAATTTGAATAATTTTGGGACTTATACCCAACACAGCAATAAAAGGCTGTAAAGTAGCACTGATGGAAGCCATACGTCCCTTAAGTTGGCTCACTTTGCTTGGAAATTTACCAGCATCCTGAAGAAAAGTAGAAAAGAAAAACAAGATTAAAACACAGTATTGAAAAACCAGTAAAACATACGAGGCTGTTAAAAAGGGCGCTTACAGACTAAATATTTCAGGCAAAATAAAATACTCACATCAACTCTTAACACGAATGCTGTTCTGGACTCAACGACAGTAGGTTTTACTCGTGTGGTTCCAACCTCTACCATTCGGTTTGAAATACAGAGCGACGGCAATAACTCTATAAGTAACAGCCACTCTTCACCTTCGAAAGAAATTTTAAAAAAATAACTAACACATGTATGATTTTTAAAAAAATTACATTGAAGGCAAGGTCAACCATATAATACATACATTCAGTCAATTTTTGCTTGCTCTTGAAGATTTTTAGCAGTGCCTTGCCTACGCAGTCCTGTTTGCTTAGAATTTTTTTGTTATTTGCCAAGGTTCGTAGAGCAGTAACAAAAGTACCCCACTTCTCTTTAAGAAGGTTTCCCTTGCCAGGTCTTAGGCCTTCAAAATCAATGTCCATCTGAAACAAAAAAGAATTTTTAAAATGTGCAAAATAAGGCCTACTTTGTCAGTAAGCAATTGTACATAGAACTTACCAAAACAGCTGCATCAGGGGTCTTTAAGTGTGGCCATGCCTGCATGAAGTGCACAATTTTTTCTCCAAGTTCCCTTTGTCCTTTTAACTGGCTCAGTCTTGGCCGCACTGATGCTTTCCAATGCTGTACAACTAAACTAATGGTTCTTGCCCTGATAGAATCCCTGGACGAGCCTGGACGAGGCCTTGTCCACGCACGTCCGTAGTGTTTCAAAATGGACGATGACAGGACGTTCCACGTAACGTCCTGCACAGGGTCCGCATCAGACATGAATAAGGTCCAGTCGGGTCCTGGCAGTCCATGCTACTAGGTCCGGCCGCGTCCAATCGGGTCCTTATGGGTCCACATGCGTCCAGAAGGATCCTAGAGGCCCCTGCTGCTAGGGTCCATGTGCGTCCAGGTGGGTCCAGATTGGTTCCAGGCGCGTCCAGATGCGTCCAGATGTGTCCAGATGTGTCCAGGGGCATCGAGATCCAGTTGCGTCCAGATAGGTCCCCATGCGTCCAGAAGGCTCCAAGAGGCTCCTGCTACTAGGGTCCACGTACGTCCAGATGAGTCCAGGTGCGTCCTGATGGGTCCAGGTTCGTCCACATGCGTCCAGATATGTCCAGGGGCGTCGAGAACCAGTTGGGTCCAGATAGGTCCACATGCGTCCAGAAGGCTCCTAGAGGCTCCTGCTACTAGGGTCCACGTACGTCCAGATGAGTCCAGGTGCGTCCTGATGGGTCCAGGTTCGTCCACATGCGTCCAGATATGTCCAGGGGCGTCGAGAACCAGTTGGGTCCAGATAGGTCCACATGCGTCCAGAAGGCTCCTAGAGGCCCCTGCTACTAGGGTCCACATGCGTCCAGGTGAGTCCAGGTGCGTCCAGATGGGTCCAGGTACGTCCAGATGTGTCCAGCGGCGTCGAGAATAAGTTGCGTCCAGACAGGTCCTCATGCGTCCAGAAGGCTTCTAGAGGCCCCTGCTACTAGGGTCCACATACGTCCAGATGAGTCCAGGTGCGTCCTGATGGGTCCAGGTTCGTCCACATGCGTCCAGATATGTCCAGGGGCGTCGAGAACCAGTTGGGTCCAGATAGGTCTACATGCGTCCAGAAGGCTCCTAGAGGCCCCTGCTACTAGGGTCCACATGCGTCCAGGTGAATCCAGGTGCATGCAGATGGGTCCAGATACAACCAGGTGCGTCCAGATGTGTCCAGCGGCGTCGAGAACCAGTTGCGTCCAGATAGGTCCCCATCGTCCAGAAGGCTTCTAGAGGCTCCTGCTACTAGGGTTCACATACGTCCAGATGAGTCCAGGTGCGTCCAGATGGGTCCAGGTGTGTCCACATGCGTCCAGATATGTTCAGGGGCGTCGAGAACCAGTTGGGTCCAGATAGGTCCATATGCGTCCAGAAGGCTCCTAGAGGCCCCTGCTACTAGGGTCCACATGCGTCCAGGTGAGTCCAGGTGCGTCCAGATGGGTCCAGGTACGTCCAGATGTGTCCAGCGGCGTCGAGAATAAGTTGCGTCCAGATAGGTCCCCATCGTCCCGAAGGCATTCTAGAGGCCCCTGCTACTAGGGTCCACATACGTCCAGATGAGTCCAGGTGCGTCCAGATGGGTCCAGATGCGTCCAGATGCGTCCAGGGGCGTCGAGAACCTGTTGGGTCCTAATTGGTCCACAAGCGTCCAGAAGGCTCCTAGAGTCCCCTGCTACTAGGGTCCACATGCGTCCAGATGGGTCTAGGTGCATCCAGATGGGTCCACGTGCGTCCAGATGGGTCCAAGAGCGTCCAGGCCGTTCTTGGGTCCTACTCGAGTCCTCTAAGTCCCAGGTCTATTGAGGCCAATCGGGTCCAGAAGGGGCCACATAAGTCCACATGACTACTAGTGGTGCTGCTAAAACCAACCGGGTCCAAGCGTGTCCAGATGGGTCCAGATAGTTCCAGTTGCGCCGAGATGCGTCCGGAGGCGTCCAGATGCGTCAAGATGGCATAGTGTCCCTACTACTCGGCATTTCTAGGTCAAATCGGGTTCACATGCGTCCAGAGAGGTGCAGATGCGTTCAGGTGCGTCCAGTCACTCAAGTCCACTCTGTATACAACCAGGCCCAACACTGTCTCAACTGTGACCCCCCCCCCCCCCCCACCCTTCCACATTCTGCTCACGACAAATTTAAGTTACTGGTCTACTACGTTATCTCTGGTATTTCGGGTCCTTTTGTCTGACGCGTTTCGTCCGAGAGAGAAATAAACGGAGATAGTGCATCGTAGGATTACCTAAATAACTGACCCGCGTAGCCGTGACTGACTGCGAATTGCTGCGGGGGAGGACCCAGACGCATCTGGTGCTTAGGCAAAGAGTGTGTTGTGCCCACGAGACTGGACAGCGCGTTTCGTGGACGCGCGTGACGGCGCCATTCCAGCTCCAGGTCTCCGGTCCCCAGTCAATGAAGGTACGCCGACGCCCAGGCTCGGGAGAGCAGCTCAATTAAAACACAACAAATGAATCTGATCCGGGAACACTCCCACTAGCCGGGTATGTCCCAGGCAAAGTTGTAGTGCACGTCGTGTTAGGCGCGTCGTTCATTAAGTTCGAAGTTTCAAGAGCGAGAAACCGCGAATGGCAACGCCCAGCGCCTGTGAGTAAAGCGCTTTGCCACAACTTGCGTGCGTGCAGAAGTCGGGGTTGCCCAGACGGAAGGCGCCATCTGAAACTAGACAATGACTCACGGCAACGTCAAAGCGCCTGCGAGCTCCAGGGTAGGCCATCCCGGACGACACGCGTGCGTACAGAAGTCGGGGTTGCCTACCCGGCAGGTGCCATTTGGATCTAGACGCGAACCCACAACGGCGTGGGCCGGAGGTCGGCGGTGGCCGGCCACCGCCACCTACTCGTCGTGGGCGGCCCCGACTCCCGGCCCCCTACCCCCTGCAACCGGCCCCCGGCCGCCAGGCCTAGCGCCTAGCCATGCCTAGCTAAGCCACCTAGCCCCTGGGAGGGGACGGGGAGAGTTGCCCGTTTCCCCCTCCCAACTCCCCGCCGTGCCAGCTTCTCTCACATAGAGTCCTGTATAGCCTATACAGGACTCTACTCTCACAGCACCGCACCACCGTGCCAACATATTATGAATGGCGTGTTTACATCGGTTTGGTACGAATCAACATTATCAGTGGAATTTCGACGTTGACAGCGTTGTAGGGTGGTACATTCCATTATCTTTGATTGCAGTAAGCTTTCAAATTTTGGATCCCGTCTCGTTTGAGAATCGGTGAGATCATTCGCTCGCTAGCTTTGTTATGCTTGAAAACCTAAATAACCTCAAAGTGAATGGCTTTTGCTGAGACCAGCAGAGAATGAATAACTGTTTTGTCCAAAGTGTTAAACGGTTTCATGTTTTGTTCTCAGGTTGTCAAAGACATGCGTTTGAAGGAGATTGGGTTGTCCTTGGATGGCAATTAAAGAGTTATCTCGGTCAAGGTGACGATGAGGCAGTCTGTCTTCCTGCTAGACATTTAATTATTGTGGAAGTAAAAGATTGTAAGGTGTGTCAATGAGTCTTTTGCTTTTAATATTGTGCCCCTATGTGTTTTTATGTTTTTGTATTGCAATGCTTTGTGCTGAGATTGTATTTGCTTGTAGCCCAATGTCCCAAAGGTAGTGCGGATAACCTTATTGCTTTGCCAAAATGTCACGATCTGATTATGTAAAGCTAACGCTGTTTTCATTTGTGTAGGTGATGTGACTGAAACATCTAATAGGAGGTGCCTCTTGCCTAATTAACTGCCAGGTCACTTAATCAAAATGGAGAAAAAAGAGAAACCAACCAAGACGAGCAAAAGTACATGTCTCAGCGGGCCGGATGAAAGATACACCAACTTTGGACAAAGTCTTGTCACTTCAATCCCTCATTTCCACTCTTCTCTTCAGAAGTATCCTTACCTTTCTTGACATTTGCCTCCATGCCTTTTCACCTGAACTGAACAATTCAAATGTGGAACTTGACCCCTTGCTGCTGAGGATGCAGCTGGTAAGGATTGTAATCATGTTTCTTTATGATATATTTTATGTTTCCAATGTCTTTCTTGCAAAGATGAGTTGTGTTGCATTATCTGTTCCAGTTTTGCTGCTATTTAAAGAACCCACCACTGAAGAGCTTCTGGATTATCCTGTTAGGTCCTAAAGTGATTGACATCCTAGACAAAAACACTGAAATGTGGCCCTCAGTGAATAAGCTGTCAGTCAAAGTCCATACTTATGAATGAATTTCTCAAGTAGATCATTAAAAGGTGCTCTAACTCCTAGCTTCTCCATTTACCTCCTCCTTTTCTGTTGTTTTTCTTCAGCTTATATTCCACCCAAGTAATTTGCTTTGTGCTAAAATATCGCTGTTTGGACACCCTGCTTTCTGCAAGGTACGAATTAACTCTTCCTGTTTGTTGAGACCTAAAACTGTACCTCTTTTTTTACTTATGCACTTACCTACTATTTTCTATGATAAGTGCCAGTGCTTTGAACAAGCCCGTTGATAAATGTAGACAGGATTGTTACCTCTTCTAATGCAACACTAGATGCCTGCATGACATTTTGATGTTGCTCTGAGTGATAAGGTTTGAGCTACTGTAATAATCACATAATAATCACGAGACAACTAAATTTTCCCTTTTTACTGTGTGACTCATTCATGACAAACTCAGGGCCAAGCTGTAAGGCAAGTGGGAATAACAAAACTTAGAGATAAAGCAAATTTATTGTCCACAGAAAAATCATGGACAAAATGAAAAATACTGGTTTCATCCAAATATGGGTATCATAGAGATAAAGTAAAATGAAAAATATTGTTACCAAATATGCCTATCATAATACAATGAAAAAAATAGACAAAAAGAGAAATAACTATTCTGTAGGCAATTGAACAGTTGCAGAGGAATCTTCCTGTCTCCGTGGAGATTTTGGTTGGGTAATTGGCTTGTCTTTATCCCCCAGTGGTCTTTTCACTGTAGCTGCAGTGCGAATTAGACTGAGAATCTTTCGAATTCTTGCTCTGATGAATTTAATGTCAATTTTTTCCATCACTTCATTGTTTGATGTTCTTGGAATTGACATGTTATAGTTGTTGATTATCTCTGAGAGACATAGTAGGAGTTGGTTACACTTCTCACAGGGAAATTGATAATAATAAATAAACAGAGGTGCATGGAAAAAGAAAGCAGTGGATAACAAATTGAGGGCTACTTACTAGCTATTGCCTCCTCAAATTCCAGAGGAAAACGTACAAGCTGCTGTTGCAGAGAATCTTTATATGTGACTCTATTCAGATCATACGCAAATGATGCCAACTGCTGTTCAGAAAACATCAAGTTCAGAAGTAATTCGATTTTGGATCGTAGGGGAAGATCCTTCCTCATGATCGAATTAACTAATTTAGATTCAATAAAAATTTCTTTGTTGTTGAATGTACCAACACGTAGCTGTGAAAGGCAAAACAATAAATGTAATTGAAAAGCTATTTTTAGATGTTTGAGAGAAAGGACAGTGGCTGAGAAATCTCACATCCGTCGGAGACGAGGCATCTTCCTCTGCTGATGTAGAAGCATCCTTAATATTTATGCTGTATGCCATCTGTGGGCTGCTGTGCCTTGCATCTGAAAGTTAAGTAAATCATAGTTTGCATTATTTTTTTAGTGTGATTACATACGAGGTACTCTGGGCTGAAAAGAACACTTGCCTATAATTTGGGCAACCGCCTTGTCCAGCTTCTCTTGAAATATATTACCCAGACAGGCACACATCGTATTGAAGTACAAGCTGGGTTGAAAATTTTTCCTGAAAAATCAGTGATAACAAAAAAAATAGCAACACGCAAAATATTTCATTTCAATTGCCCAGTTCAATACACTGCCCATGAAACTTACATCCTGCCTCTTCAGGAACTCTTCCAAATCGGGGAATGACCTATATAATTCAGACATGGCCATCTCTGGCATATACTTTCCCTGACAAAAATATGACAAAAAGGGATAGTTCAGTTTTTCAAACATAACTGTACCCAATGAATTCAGAAACCTTTCCACAAAAAATTTAAAGTTAGTTAAAAGGTACAAACCTGTGAATTATCAGTGTTGATTCTACTTGAAATCAGTTTAAAAGAAGAGGTCTGCAACATGGTACCATTAGTACATTTCTTTTCATCAACAGTGTTCGTCTGTGTTGAAAGAGAAAAATTAGCATGAGCTATATGATAAGATTAATATCAAACATACAGAAAAATAATGACTCACCTCTTCAAGCACATGTGATGGTGATGATGGCACAATATACTTTTCATTGTCTTCAGTAACAGGGCTTACATCATCCTGCACCGTAGAATTGTTAAATTTAGAAGAAGAGGCCTGCGACATGGTACCATAAATACATTTCTTTTCATCAACAGTGTTCGTCTGTGTTGTAAGAGAAAAATTAGCATGAGCTATATGATAAGATTAATATCAAACATACAAAAAAACAATGACTCACCTCATTAATCACATGTGATGGTGATGATGGCACAATATACATTTCATTGTCTTCAGTAACAGGGCTTACATCATCCTGCACCGTAGAATTGTTAAATTTAGAAGAAGAGGCCTGCGACATGGTACCATAGATACATTTCTTTTCATCAACAGTGTTCGTCTGTGTTGAAAGAGAAAAATTAGCATGAGCTATATGATAAGATTAATATCAAACATACAGAAACACAATGACTCACCTCTTCAAGCACATGTGATGGTGATGATGGCACAATATACATTTCATTGTCTTCAGTAACAGGGCTTACATCATCCTGCACCGTAGAATTTTTTAATTTAGAAGAAGAGGCCTGCGACATGGTACCATAAATACATTTCTTTTCATCAACAGTGTTCGTCTGTGTTGTGAGAGAAAAATTAGCATGAGCTATATGATAAGATTAATATCAAACATACAAAAAAACAATGACTCACCTCATTAATCACATGTGATGGTGATGATGGCACAATATACATTTCATTGTCTTCAGTAACAGGGCTTACATCATCCTGCACCGTAGAATTAGTTCCAGAAGAACTTGCGTCAGAATTATTTTTGTTGAGGGCCAAAATGAGGGAGGCATTGCTCCCACAACTTTTCTTTGCTTTCAATTTGTCCTGAAAAATAATTCTAGCTTGGTACTTCAAATGATAAGTATAATTTCCAATTTACTCAAATGCTGCTCACTGCTCTGGCTTTCAGAATTTCCTGAGGAACTGTGTACAGTTTCACTTCCTCTTCCTCATTCCCCTTGATCGAGTATTTTGACAATTTTACTTTAATTTTCTCAAGCTCCTGTTCTGAGGCTGGAAATAAATGCAAATGTTTACTAGAACAAGTGTTTTTTATTTGTAACGACGATACCCCACGCTAGTGACTACTCGTGGCTACCCCGCGTATCGAGCACTCAGGTGCGGATTTGAGAGGGGGGCAACGTGCCACTGCCCGTGCGTCCACTAGAGTTGCTTGTTCGAAGGAGTCGTGAACGTGAGCGACTCTGGACTGGACCACTCGGCCCGACGATTTCACGGACCTTCCGCTTCCGGGGTTTGTAAAGTTAGCGACGCGCACGTGCGGGGGGGGGGGGGGGGGAGGATTTGTGCTTCGGGAGATGTATGCCCCAGACAAACGCAGGTCCCGCCGCCGACCTCCCCCCCCCCCCCGTCCCCCCCGCCCCCCAAGCCTCTATCAGCGCCCCACCATCTGACGCCCCGCCAAGCCCCAGCCAGGTGTGAACGGCGACAAACGCCTGCAGTGTTGAAGGACGGCAAGCCCGCGCGTCACGCGTGCGTTGCATCAACCGAGATTGCCTATCCACCAGGCGCCTGACAACCAGCGCCTCCCGTTCGAACTGAGGGCAACCGAAAGGAAGGGGGCAGACACGTGTGGCCGGAGGGAGAGAAAGTGAAAAATCCAGAAGCGATAGAAATTAGTTGTCACCGTGGTTGCGGTCGGGAGGGGGGGGGGAGGAGTATGTTGTCTGGGACAGGCAATGCAAGGAGCGCGGCGTGCACCCGAGAGACGCCCGCGCTGGCAGCTGCGGGGCTTGGCGGGGCGGCAGATGGCGTCGTCGGGGGGTAGGCGGGTAGTCGGCGGGACCTCCGTTCGTCTGGGGTGGAAGCTTGGGGTTCGAAGCTCCTGCTTTCCTCCCTCTGAATCTGGAAGGATCGGACATGCCGCTACTCGTAGCGTAGCGAGTAGTACAGCGGCTTCGGCCGTGTACGAAAGGAACCTATGTCCCCCCCCCCCCCCCCAATCTTCGCAGGGGCGGCCCTCCACGATTAGTGGGGTCAATCCAAACCAGACTGCGGGGTTGGCGCGGGCTAGGGGTCGACGGCAGATCGAAAGGTGGTTTCTGATGCTGTGTCCCGGGCCAACTAGCAGCCGAAGAGCACAGTTTCCCGTAAGATCACCGAAGTTGAAGGCAGGTGTCCTGGCGAAAGTCGGGACGATATAGGTTTTGTCCTCAACGGATGGACCATCAGCCCATCATTTTTGAAACTATAAATCGTGGTTTGAAAATAGCCGGCTCCGTGGCCGAGGGGACAGCCACTCATTTAAGCTATGTACACAGATTTCGAGATTTCGTCGGATTACACCCCGTGGTTTTCGTTAATTTTAAAATTTTATTGCTTTTCTGGCTATTTCAGCCTCTTTAGGTGCTATTTTTCGGCATAAAGTCCAAGTCCAACTTATAATTCGCAATTTTTTCAATTTGTTTTTAAAAAATTTCTAGAATTTTGTACACATGATACGCGAGTGATTCGCCCCTCGTCCGTGGCTAGCACGCTCGCGGCGCTCAAAGATACGCGCGTCGCTAACTTTAAAGACTCCCGGTTGACTGTCTCCTCTGGTCACCATAGTATTCGGCTAGTAACTGCTACAACATTATCACTACTGACTTAGGGTACACGGTTGAGGGATGAATCATAAACGATTTACACTAGCGGCGCGAGATCTGGGACAAGTGTAATTCTGCAAGACACCCACTTTCAAATCTGGGAGATATTCTGCGATCACGTGTGAATAAGGCCGTAATAAAATTTTAAAATGACATAACGCGTTTCAGACACCAAAGAGAGTTCACAACTCACGCTTTTGTACTGGTATAAATCGTCTTTTGGAGTTTTCCAAATTGTAACGAAGGACCTTACCTGCCATTGCATGGATGTACAGGCGCTGCATCACATCCCCTTTGATGCGGCCATAGTTCGCCGATCGTAGTTTGAAATCTTTTGCATGACTGGGTCTGAAGCTCTCACAGACCTTTATTGTGTGCTTCCTTTTGGTCTTGGTAGAGAGGACCAAAATTTCAGAGGACCTCAGCTTTTTCAAAACTCCTGTTTTTAACTCTTCAACCACGACAAAGTAACCTTTCGCCTCCATTTTCACGAAACACTGAGTACTTCGTCCACTCGCACCGCTCTCATCCAAATCGAAACCGCCAACTTCGTCAAAACCCGCAGTCGTAATTGCTGCCAACATAATAGCTAACCTATACATTACTTGGCTTGATTTCGTTTTGTCGCATTCCAGTTTAAGTTTCAAAATTATGACTTAATTTTAATATTTAACATGTTTTCTGGTTAACTTAACGTTTTAATCACATTTCATTAACAAAAACGTGAAGTGCTAGGACCGCGGTGTCTAGTCACTCTGTGTAGTGGCTAGCCGATGGTAGCGCGCTCTGTGGTCTGTGCTCGGAACTACGAAAACACGGCACTGCACATGCGCGTCGCGCTTTGCGCTAGTTTTAGTGGTCAGTGACCGGTCAGTGACCACTAAAACTATGATGCGATGGTTCAGACCACTGGTCATATTGCGACTAAAATTTGGCGATTGCGACGGGTCTCAAAATGGGCTATTTTCTGGTACGAGATTTCCGCGCGATTTTCGGAAATCGACCGTTTAGGAACCAATTCGAGGGTTTTTTATGTTTATTGTGTTTACTAAATACTACTTGGGTCATTTAATTTGGGAAAAAACACAATTTTTTCGTAAGTCGCCAAAATTCTAGTTTTCTCGCAGGCAAAGATTTTGCGCGATTTTGTGCAATTTGTGCGCCCTCTGGTGGCGACTTCCTGAGGCGGGCAGCACTGGAGCGGAGCCGGCAACACTGCCCTGCCCCCTGTCGTCCTTTGACCCTTCCGCTGAAACCTCAGTGTCCATACGAATTATTCTGGTATTTGGTGTGGGAAGCAACTAGAGCCAAGCGCTTTGCTTATGTGTTTGTGACGTTATGACGTCTCGATCAACCGATTATAGGAAACATGGTTCGAAGAGGGGCCGGAGAGATGATTTGCGGGCGATGGTTCAGGTCCGTATCTTCTTGCTAGGTTACGTTGTTCGTCAGTGGTGGTAGTCAACCTCACTCTATTCTTTCTTTTTATTCTTGCTTTGACTCGGCAGGCAGCTCGGGATGCTCGAAACAACGAGGAAGGTGATACTCTGAATGCTCCAGGTCCAGCAAACGTCGAGGTTAACCAAAATCAGGTATCAGTCGATTTCTGTTCAGTTTGTTTTTATTCCTTTTCCTGTATTGTATTTCTGTATTCTTATTTGTATTTCAGGCTTTTGATGAAGCCAATGCTGGTGATATTCCTGCACCTCATTGTCAGCAGGTATATCATTGCTTCCATATTTCTTGTGTATCAAAAAAATTATTCTGATCTTTGTTGTTGAAAGCAACTAGAGCCAAGTGGCAAACATTCGATCATCTCCTTTGAAATACTCCACAAATCTTTCTGTCACAAAACCCCCTATTGATTGGAGCCGTGTGTTCTGTGTTCTTTTGGATGCAATTAATAAGATTAATTATGTTGTAATCTCACTCTGATAATCAGCCTCAATCTGTGATAGTTAAATCAGAAGAATAGAGTCTGAAAGTCATGACCGTTTCCCACTGTTTTAGGCCCAGAACGTCTGTGGAATCAGCAGTGGAAGTGGTTCTCAAAGTTTACCCGCCCAAGCGAGGGCACCACTAACAAATTACGAAGGGAGCACAGTAAGTACTGTAGTTAATCTAATTTTGTGCATAATCATCTGTCTTGCTCATGTTTTTCCAAGATTGTTGATGGATCATAATTGTTTTCAGGATTTTGCGGAAGACAGTGATGAAGACAGTGACTGGAGTGCAGAGCTAAATGAACCTGACATTGATTTGGAAGATGACCTGCATGGTGATGTTGAAGATGATGATGAAAATAATGTGTTCTACATCAATGAAGAAATTGGTCTTCTAGCAGAGGGTAGCAGTGACGAAGATGAAAACCTTCAAGGCAATAACTTCAATTTCCAGCATGCTAGTCTCCAAGCCCCTTATGTATTCACTGTGCCTAGGACTGTAAGAGATGTTCTGTTAGAATTGGCACTCTCTCTAAAACACAGATGGACTTATGAAAGTCTCATACAGTCCTTTCGAAGTAAAAATACATTGGCAGGAATGAAGTTGCTTCCAACATCGAAAAGCGAACTGTGGAAAATACTGGGGCAAAATGATGCTGGAATAGCCGTTCACCTTTACTGTGATTGTAAGCGCTACCTTGGGAGAAAGAAGACATTGCCTGAAAGACATGCTTGTGCTTGTGGGAGAGAGGTTGACATGAAGAAATCAAAGCACTTTTATGTGCTCAGTTTGAAAAAACAACTGGAGCTCTTCATGGCTACCCCTGGAGTTGTAGAGGCTCTAGGGTATAGAAACAATCAGAGAAGGCGTGAGGGCCTTGGTGATATTCACGATGGTGCTAAGTACAAGGGACTGCTTCAGTTGTTGCGTCGGTTTGACTTGACGTACGTAATAGCAGCTGATGGATGTAGGGCTCGGAAAGGTGCTAAAGCAACTGTCTTTCCGATCTACATTAGAATAAATGAGCTGCCACCAAATTTGCGGCAGAAGTTCATTTTCTTGATAGGAGTGTATGTTGGTATTGGTGATCCAGAGATGAGTGCCTATCTCCTACCCATTGTTCAGCAACTCAACAAATTGAACACTGAAGGCTTCTGGTGGAATCATGATGGTCAGCAAGTGAACTCGCGTCTCTTTCCAACTGTGATGGCAGTTGATGGCAAGGCCCGATGGCAATTGTTAAACATGTCAACCCACAACTCTGAGTATGGTTGCACTATGTGTCTGATTAAGGGTGTGCGGATTGGTTCCACTGTGCGCTACCCTAACAAAGAGCATGAAGATGTGCCCCCTTATGAATACCGCACTGATGCTGGTATGAGGGCTGACATGGCTGCTGCAGAGCGTTCTGGAAAACCTGTTCATGGACACAAAGGTTTAACACCCCTAATGGCCTTAAACCACTTCGACTTGGCTCATGGTCAGGCCTTTGATGACCTTCACAATTTTTATGAATGTTCTGCTGCTGTTTTGACAGAGTTGGTAATCAAGGAAGTCAGAAAAGTTGATGACATGGGTGAGGAAGTATTCATGGCTGTTCTGGATGCCAGAATGAAAACAATCAAGACTCCAAGCAAAATATCAAGAAAGCCTGATGATTGTAAGATGCAGAACAGGGCTCAAATGAAAGGATCCCAGTGGAGAAACTGGATCATATATTATGCAGTTCCATGCCTGCAAGGTCTGCTTGAGCAAAAGTATATTCTTTTGTTTGAGTACTTGTCAAATGGAATATACTTATTGACTCAAGACTGTATTCAGCCTGAAGACCTCATTAGAGCAAAGAGAATTTTGAACCTCTTCTTGAACACCTTTGAAGAAACATTTGGCATAGAAAAAACACGGCTTAACATCCATGCCTCTAAACATGCCATTGAATGTGTTGAATTTTGGGGATCATGCTGGGCATACAGTACGTTTAACTTCGAGTCGTGGAATAAGCAAATAATGGACACCGTAACATCTCCCAATGGTGCAGCTCTTCAGATTATTACGAGACACCTCCTTGTCATGCACTTAGAGTTGGCAATGCAAGACCAAAATCTAAGTCCTGACATCAAAGATGAGATGTGCAGGATTCTTGAAAGGAAAGTTCACTCTCGCTGTCGTCTTGTCAGAGATCATATTTATGTTATGGGCCCCTCCAAAGAGACGATTCTCACTCCAGAAGAGGCAGCAGTTTTGCTCAGGGAAAATCTTCAGACTGACACAGTCCATGTTCACAAGAAGCTTTTGCTGGGAGGAGTTCATTATTCATCCATCCACACTTCTAAACCGGAGTCGAAGTCAAACAACACTGTGATCTTCACTCATCAAAACACTTTTTGTACTATAGAAAACATTGTTACTTTTGCAACTGATCAAGAGGAAGTTTGTGGCTTGTTTGTCATGAAACATGCTGTCCAACCGGGAACTTTTCAACATGCTAGACATATTTGTGGTCTTCTGCCTAGAGAAAATGATATTTTTCATTTTGTTCGTGTTGATGAAGTTCGTGCTCCAGTGATTTCCATCAGTGTAGTCAACAAAACCTATCTCGTTCCTATGCCAAATACTTATGAAATAGATTAGGAAAACTACTCTAGAATGATGTGTTGTGTTTGGAAGACAGTAATGGGTAATGCAAGGTAATAATGAGATGATGAGATGACAAGGAACTGTATTGAACGTATTTCCTTGTTGCATTGTTGTTAAATAGAAAGAGTCTTGATTTTATCTTGCTGCTGACCTGTTCTGTGTGCTCGTGCCATGTAAGCTTATAATTCAGGTTCAGCCCTAAAAATATTGTATGGTTCATCTCTAATTTTTTGTCTTGAACAGTTATGTCAATTCCTTCATATTCCTAAGGAAAAAATGCATGAAGTTGCTCTTAGAGACATTAGTTATCAGGTTTAAGTACTCTAGATATTCTGTTACATCCTCTGTGACTTGTTTGGCTAAGGAGCCAGCTTTATCCTGCGAGTTAAGCACAGCTGAGCCATTACCTTTTGATACCAATGTTATATATGTTGCTAATTCATTCACTTAGGATAGAAACAGAATTGGTCCTAAAATTGATCCTTGTGGGACCCCATTTTCCACTTCTGGAAATTCTGACTTTTTGAAGTCACCGTCCATTAAGTCTATTTCTACATTTGTTTTCTGTTTGATAAATAGGAATCCAACCAGTCCAACAGGACTCCTCTGATGGCACATCTTTCTAAGATTTCTTTGAGTTTTTTGTGATCTACACAATTTAAAGCTTTTGAGAGAAATATTCACAGTATTTTGGTCTTTTGCCTGATAGCCTTAATAATAGTGCAAGTTGCTTGTGCTGCTGCACTGACCATTGACTTTCCTTTTTAAAAACTGAATCAGTCAACCAATATTAATAAGTTGTGCATTTTCAGAAATTTATCTAGTTTAACATTGAGCAGCTTTTTGATGTACATCTGCTAAAATACAGATAGTGATGACACCCGTCTATTGATCTCTGGCTGAAATTCATTATCTTTTTAAAGAGTGCCTTAATTTACTTAACTGTAGTATTTACTATAAATTTTACCATCTCTATGTGATATGTGGAAATAAATAAATTTGTTTTATCTCTGATTTGTTTTGATATTCACACTTGCCTTAGTTTGGCCCTGAGTTTGTCATGAATGCGTTATGTAAGAGTACAGGGTCACAGTGATAACATAAGTTGTCTTGTGATTTTTGTTACCTGAAACCTCATTACTAAGGGTGCCATTGATGTGTCATGCAGATAGTGTTGCATTAGCAGGAAGCAGGGTTATTTTGCACTAAGCACAATACGTGAGACCATTAAAATAAACTATCTTGAGAATCACAATTAGGACATCACTGTAATAACTGCAATGTCTCTTCAAAAATTGTACATAAAGCTTTGCGTAAGTGTGCATTGTCTGCAAACTAGGGGGTCAAACTGTACAAACTGGGAGACTCGGTTTCTTTCTAGGATGAAATACAGAACATAACTGACAGCTAGGAGCCAAATAACTTCAAAGTTGTTACACATCAATATAAATTGAGAAAATATGGTTGAAATAAATAATCTTCACACATCCTGTTAATATAACAGCAAAGGTAGAGGTAAAAGAAGAGGCTAGGAGTTAAAGGACCTTTTTATAACGCACTTGAGACATTTTTTCATGGGTATTCATTGAGGGCCACATTTCGGTATTTTAGTCTGGGATGTCAATCACTTAAAGACCTAACAGGCTAATCCAGTAGCTCTTCAGTGGTGGGTTCTTTAAATAGCAGCAAAACTGGAACAGATAATGCAACACAACTCATCTTTGCAAGAAAGACATTGGAAACATAAAATATATCATAAAGAAACATGATTACAATCCTTACCAGCTGCATCCTCAGCAGCAAGGGGTCAAGTTCCACATTTGAATTGTTCAGTTCAGGTGAAAAGGCATGGAGGCAAATGTCAAGAAAGGTAAGGATACTTCTGAAGAGAAGAGTGGAAATGAGGGATTGAAGTGACAAGACTTTGTCCAAAGTTGGTGTATCTTTCATCCGGCCCGCTGAGACATGTACTTTTGCTCGTCTTGGTTGGTTTCTCTTTTTTCTCCATTTTGATTAAGTGACCTGGCAGTTAATTAGGCAAGAGGCACCTCCTATTAGATGTTTCAGTCACATCACCTACACAAATGAAAACAGCGTTAGCTTTACATAATCAGATCGTGACATTTTGGCAAAGCAATAAGGTTATCCGCACTACCTTTGGGACATTGGGCTACAAGCAAATACAATCTCAGCACAAAGCATTGCAATACAAAAACATAAAAACACATAGGGGCACAATATTAAAAGCAAAAGACTCATTGACACACCTTACAATCTTTTACTTCCACAATAATTAAATGTCTAGCAGGAAGACAGACTGCCTCATCGTCACCTTGACCGAGATAACTCTTTAATTGCCATCCAAGGACAACCCAATCTCCTTCAAACGCATTTCTTTGACAACCTGAGAACAAAACATGAAACCGTTCAACACTTTGGACAAAACAGTTATTCATTCTCTGCTGGTCTCAGCAAAAGCCATTTACTTTGAGGTTATTTAGGTTTTCAAGCATAACAAAGCTAGCGAGCGAATGATCTCACCGATTCTCAAACGAGACGGGATCCAAAATTTGAAAGCTTACTGCAATCAAAGATAATGGAATGTACCACCCTACAACGCTGTCAACGTCGAAATTCCACTGATAATGTTGATTCGTACCAAACCGATGTAAACACGCCATTCATAATATGTTGGCACGGTGGTGCGGTGCTGTGAGAGTAGAGTCCTGTATAGGCTATACAGGACTCTATGTGAGAGAAGCTGGCACGGCGGGGAGTTGGGAGGGGAAACGGGCAACTCTCCCCGTCCCCTCCCAGGGGCTAGGTGGCTTAGCTAGGCATGGCTAGGCGCTAGGCCTGGCGGCCGGGGGCCGGTTGCAGGGGGAGGGGGCCGGGAGTCGGGGCCGCCCACGACGAGTAGGTGGCGGTGGCCGGCCACCGCCGACCTCCGGCCCACGCCGTTGTGGGTTCGAGTCTAGATCCAAATGGCACCTGCCGGGTAGGCAACCCCGACTTCTGTACGCACGCGTGTCGTCCGGGATGGCCTACCCTGGAGCTCGCAGGCGCTTTGACGTTGCCGTGAGTCATTGTCTAGTTTCAAGGCGCCTTCCGTCTGGGCAACCCCGACTTCTGCACGCACGCATGTTGTGGCAAAGCGCTTTACTCACATGCGCTTGGCGTTGCCATTCGCGGTTTCTCGCTCTTGAAACTTCGGACGAACTTAATGGACGACGCGCCTAACACGACGTGCACTACAACTTTGCCTGGGACATACCCGTCGAGTGGGAGTGTTCCCGGATCAGATTCATTTGTTGTGTTTTAATTGAGCTGCTCTCCCGAGCCTGGGCGTCGGCGTACCTTCATTGACTGGGGACCGGCGGAGACCTGGAGCTGGAATGGCGCCGTCACGCGCGTCCACGAAACGCGCTGTCCAGTCTCGTGGGCACAACACACTCTTTGCCTAAGCACCAGATGCGTCTGGGTCCTCCCCCGCAACAATTCGCAGTCAGTCACGGCTACGCGGGTCAGTTATTTAGGTAATCCTACGATGCACTATCTCCGTTTATTTCTCTCTCGGACAAAACGCGTCAGACAAAAGGACCGGAAATACCAGAGATAACGTAGTAGACCCGTAACTTAAATTTGTCGTGAGCAGAATGTGGAAGGGTCGGGGGGGGGGGTCACAGTTGAGACAGTGTTGGGCCTGGTTGTATACAGAGTGGACTTGAGTGACTGGACGCACCTGAACGCATCTGCACCTCTCTGGACGCATGTGAACCCGATTTGACCTAGTAATGCCGAGTAGTAGGGACCACTATGCCATCTTGACGCATCTGGACGCCTCCGGACCCATCTGGACGCCCGTGGACCCATCTAGACCAGGTTACACCCGGGTAGACCTAGTAGCGGGGACCTCAAGAAGCTTTCTTGACGCAAGTGGACCCATCTGGACCTGATTGGACATAATTTCAGGGGCCGCTTTGGGGCAACCTGGACGCACCTGGACCCGTCTGAACGAACCTGGATACATCTGAACGCACTTTGAAACCATGTGGACGCACCTGCACCCATCTGGACGCACTTGGAGACATCTGGACGCATCTGGACCCATCTGGACAAACCTAGACTCATCTGGACCCAATTGTATTGAAAATCAGGGACCAGTAGGGGCAACCTAGATGCACCGCTGGACCCGTCTGGACACACTTGGAGACATCTTCACACTCCTGAACCCGTTTGGATTCCTCTGGACCCATCTGGAGCCGATAGGACCTATCTGGACGCACGTGGACTCTAGTAGGAGGGGCCTCTAGGAGCCATCTGGAATCATTTAGACCCATCTGGTCCCAACTGGATCTCGACGCCCCTGGACACATAAACCACATAAACGCTCCTTGGAACCATCTGGACGCACCTGGACACATCGAACGCCTCGGACCCATCTGGGCGCACCTGGATCCATCTGGACGCACTTGAATGTATCTGGACGCACTTGAACCCGTCTGGACGCACATGGACCTCTCTGGACGCACATGGACCTCTCTGGACGCACCTGGACACATCTGGACGCCCCTGGACCCATCTGGGCGCACTAAGATCCAATAGGACGCACATGGATTCATCTGGAGGCACTTGGATCTATCTGGACACAATTGAACCCATCTGGACGCACCTGGACCTCTCTGGACGCACCTGGACACATCTGAAGGCCCCTGGACCATCTGGGCGCACCTTGATCCATCTGGACGCACATGGACCCGTCTGGACGTACTTTGATCTATCTAGACGCACTTGAACCCATCTGAACGCACATGGACCCATCTGGACGCACTTGGATCGATCTGGACGCCCCCGGACGCATCTCGACGCAACTGGACCTGTCTGGACGCATCTGGACCCATCTGGACACGGGACCCGGTTGGTTTAAGCAGGTACCACTAGAAGTCTTGTGGACTTATGTGGCCCCTTCTGGACCCGATCGGACACGATTGGACCTAGGACTTGGAGGACTCTAGTAGGACCCAAGAACGGCCACATCTGGACCCAACTGGATCTCGACGCCCCTGGACACATCTGCACGCATCTGGACGTACCTGGACCCATCTGGACGCACCTGGACTCATCTGGACGCATGTGGACCCTAATAGCAGGGGCCTCTAGGAGCCTTCTGGACGCATGTGGACCTACCTGGACCCAACTGGTTCTCGACGCCCCTGGACACATCTGGACTCATCTGGACGTACCTGGACCCATCTGGTCGTACCTGGACTCATCTGGACGCATGTGGACCCTAGTAGCAGGGGACTCTAGGAGCCTTCTGGACGCATGTAGACCTATCTGGACCCAACTGGTTCTCCACGCCGCTAGACATATCTGGACCCATCTGGACGTACCTGGACCCATCTGGTCGTACCTGGACTCATCTGGACGCATGTGGACCCTACTAGCAGGGGCCTCTAAGAGCCTTCTGGACGCATGTAGACCTATCTGGACCCAACTGGTTCTCCACGCCGCTAGACATATCTGGACCCATCTGGACGCACTTGGATCGATCTGGACGCCCCCGGACGCATCTCGACGCAACTGGATCTATCTGGACGCATTTGGACCCATCTGGACACTATTGTACCCGGTCGGTTTTAGCAGGTACCCCTAGAAGTCATGTGGACTTATGTGGGTCCTTCTGGACCCGATTGGACACGATGGACCTAGGACTTGGAGGACTCGAGTAGGACCCAAGAACGGCCACATAGGACGCCGTGGACACTTCAGGACTCGACTAGGTCCACACTGGACGCGGTGGACGCCGAGCAGGACCCATTGCATCCATATAGGATTCTTTGAGGACTCGAATAGGTTGGAATACGTCCACACTGGACGCAGTGGACGACAAGCAGGACCCATCGGCGGCTCCATTGGACGCTGAGGACGCTTTCAGGACCCGATTAGGTCCACACTGGACGCAATGGACGCTGTTAGGACCCAAATTGTCCATATTGGACGCTGAGGACGCTTTCAGGACCCGATTAGGTCCACACTGGACGCAATGGACGCTGTTAGGACCCAAAGTGTCCACACTGGACGCTGAGGACACTTTCAGGACGTTATCTAGGACCCAAGACGGCCACCGTGGACGCCATGGACGCTTTAGGGCTCTAGTTGGTCCACAGTGGACGCAGTTGGACTAGTGTAGGACAACAGAGGACGCCATGGACGCTGAGTGGACGCGGGTGGACGTCCAGGTAAGGTCCAGCGATTCTATCAGGGTGGAGAGTTAACAAACGCATGAATGCAAATCATAAATTGTAATAGAAAACTTACATCTTCATTGGGAAAAAGAGCTAAAATTTTCTGATTCAGAATTTCAAAATGTTTTTCAGTAGGACTGAAATGAACAAAATACATGTAAGTAAAGCTGTCACAGTATGAAGGCACTTGAAAGTAAAAGTACTCAACTTACGATGTTGTCATGAAGAGAAGTTTTGATGCTACTATTTCACTTAATTCGGAGCGGGAGGCATTACAAAGAGTATTATGTGATCCATAACCTCTTAAAATCCACTGACCACCCACAGAATTTTCAAGCAGTTCTTTCAAATCCTATAAAAGAAAACCAAATCAGAAGTGCCACAAAGTACCACAAAATAGATTGCAAACTGCATCAAACATACCAGAGATTGAAGAACATTAAGGGTTGTGTCACGCTTGCATGATGTTGAAAAATCGGAGGTGTCAACCAGACGCCGCTTTAAAGTATTAGAAATACAAGAGGTACTAGAGGTACTAGAGGTACTAGGAGTGTCAATCAGACGCCGCTTCATTAAATTTGAAGTACTAGAGGTACTTGAGGTACTAGCAGACGTCTCAGGACAGTCAACCTCAATAATAATATTCTGAAACAATTAACAAGGTTGTTACTGACCTACCTAGGCCTTTTACAGAAAATGTCAAGTGATTCATTTTAGCACTCACCTCCTCATTCACCTCCCAGGTTTCACGGGAATCCTCAGGTCAACCGTTAGACTAGAAAGAGAGAGTAGAAAATTGTTAGTCTATGAGATTTAAACCAAGAAAACCCCACCAGTTGAATGAGGTTAGGGATGACATGTGCGGGACAGAGTTGAAGTAAAATGCCAAGTTTTACGAAACTGCTGTATGAATCTAGTGACAAGCGGTAAACACATTAACACACAAACTACCACTATTTCAGATTCAATCCAGACAGAATCTTAAACACGCAGTTATCACGTTTCTAAAATTCAGAATAACTTCAGCAGTAGCTTACCATACACTCATCTAAAGTCATGACATCCATGACAAGAGGAGCTGAAGAAGTACCCGGAGCAGAAGACAAAGAGGCCGTCCCTACCCGCGAGCATCCTACGTCTTTCCACGCATTTCGCTTTTGGACGAGTTGCCAACGGTCGCCTAGCGGCGGAATCAAAAGGGCCAAAATTCCCCTTCAATGGATTGGAAGATTGGACCCATAATTCTGTTTTCTGAACGACAAATAGTGAAATAAAAAACTTTATAGCCTACACAAGACATCAGACGACATATCACTAGACTCGAGGCAATGACATTAACTTACCGATGAAAACGCTGGTGTAGGCGTCCAAATTCCACTCTTTGAGCAGACACTCTTCTAGTGAAGTCATCACGGACTGACAGTTGATCACAAACTAACACAACGAAAACCGAAATGAACATGATGAACTTTGCGGCTGGTCGTCGGCTTTTAACAGCGAGAGCAGAAGTATTACTGTTTACCACCAGAGGGCGGAGCACCCAAGCATACGATATGCTAGAAACAAAGCGCGCGCGATTCAAACCGTCCCGATGCTTGTATCAAGCATACCGATGGGTAAAACAAGCAATCTGTTACTTGATTTAAGAAACTCCGCCAAGTATCTGGAGTTAACGTAAAAAACACGTTGAACCAAGTATCCATTTTTGAGAGTGTGATCCCACAGGTTGTTAATGCCGGGGACGCCGGCGCTGCTGCTGAGATGGACGCTACTGGCGTTGATGCTGCCAACGCCGATGCTGATTTGGTGGCCGCTTGGGCCGAGGCTGCCGCCGTTGATGTCTTCAACTTGGCCGTAGCAGAGGATTTTTTTGGACTCCCAGCTCTCCACGGGAATCTGGAAGTTTTTATTCATGCCTATGAGGCCGCCGACCCCTCACTTCGCGGGCTCGTAGGAGTGAGTATACAGGCTGCTATGTGCGTGCTTCCGTGATTCTGTGTTGTTCGTGTCTTCTTATATATGTTTTTTTTTTTTTTTTTTTTTTTTGTTTTAGAAGGTGTGCGAGTATTGCTACTTTTATCGTCCCGAGTACCCTGGGGCTCCCCTCCACTTTCTTCCTCCTTCTTTTCGTGCCTTAGAACCCCATGTATTCTCTGCTGAATATGTGTAAGTAGTAAGGGGGTCCCCTGGTGGCGGGTTGCGGGCTTGCCTACCTCCCAGGGGCGGGTGTCATATTCCGATGACGTCAGCATGGCGCGTGCCGGGTGTCGGATCCCGCGGGCGGAGGCAATGACCTCTGCAACTGTGGCGGTGTTTTCGCAGTGTACTGCAGCGTCAGCAGTTTTCTGAGCTATGCATCTATCTCTGTCGCTCTCGTTGGCGAAATGTGTGTTCTCTCTCACACTTATTGTGTGAAGCGTGGTGTCGTCTAGGTAGTACAGTTCACATCTGCGATATCCGCCCAGAATTTTTCGCAGTGCACTACAGTGTCGAGCTATGCATCCTTCTCTGTCGCTCTCGTTGGCGAAATGTGTGTTTTCTCTCGCACTCGTTGTGTTATGCGTGGTGTCGTCTAAGTGGTGCAGTGCACATCTGCGATATGCGCCTAGATTTTTCGCAGTGTACTACAGTGTCGAGCTATTCGTCTATTGGCTGGCAGGCCCGGTGCGCGGTCGGTTCGGCGCGTTTCGGCGCGGTGCGGCGCGGTGCGGCACGACCGGCGCGGGCGGGAGCGAGCGCGTTCCGGCGGGGTCCGGCGCGGCGCGGGCGGGCGTTCGGCGCGGTGCGGCGCGGTGAGGGCGCGCGACAGGCGCGTTTCGGCGCGCTCGGGAGCACCACATATGCTTCCGACACTGCCAATATTTGGTGCTAAAATTGCTAAACTGGGTGCCAAAGCTGCTAATCTGGGTGCTAAAGCTGCTAAACTGGGTGCCAAAGCTTCTAAACTGGGTGCTAAAACTGCTAATCTGGGTGCTAAAGCTTCTAATCTGGGTGCTAAAGCTTCTAAACTGGGTGCTAAAGCTGCTAAACTGGCTGCTAAAGCCTCTGAACTGGCGCCCCCTACCCATCAGGGTCTGGGGGATAAATGCAGGCGCTCCAGCCGCGGGGGCACCATTCCCTCCCTGGCCTTGTGCGGCATCAGCCCGAGGCAGCTCCCTCCTTGTGCGGCGCCCGAGCCCGAGGAACACCCTTCCCAGCTTTCCTTCCCCACCCTGCGCGGCAACCGAGCCCGGGGTGCTTCCCTGCGTTCTTTGTGCGGCACGAGCCCGAAGAAAGCTTCCTGTCCTTAACCTCACAATGCCGAAAACGATCAGAATCGCGGACGGCCCACACCTGTCGAAGCAGAAGAAGAGGGGGCCGAGCCAGGCTGTGGACGCCCCGGCGAAGAAGAAGCGAGCCACGAAGAAGCTAGTCGTAGACACTCCCTACCTCACCAACACCCCCACCGTGCCAGGGACAAGCGCGGCCGCCGTGGACGACACGGACTTCCCCACCAGCAGGGTCGCGAACGACCCACTTGGGGCCCTCGTGTGGGAGCTGGGGCTCCAGGATGCAGCGGCATCCCAGCTGCCCGCGCCGCCCGAGGACATCATGGCCGAATACGGCCTCGCACCACAAACTGTGTACGACGCAGTACAGCAGGAGTTGGGGGTCAGTATTGACCAACTAGCCGCGGACCTGGGCGCCGAGGCGGAGGAGGACGACGAGGCCTTCGCACCGGTGCCAGAGGGGCTGCACGTGAAGCCGCGAGCAATCATGAACTATCAGGTGCGGCTAAACAATAGTTACACCAAGTTCTTCGACGCAGGGTTAGATATTCGCCGATGGGAGCCGTACTTTATGTTCCACGGCCATGGAAAAAATGGGGTTTTCCAATTTTTGAGAGTCTCATCAGATGAACTTTTTGTTTTGTTAAAACCATGCATTGTAAGCAAAATCAGAACAATGTTTCATGCTCGAGGGGTTAAAGATGAAATAAAAATCGGGGGGCTCAAGTTATCTTTTCTTTGTCAGGGGCCAGGAAAATATACACTTGTAATGAAAAGAGACACTGGCGATCCAATACAGACGTCAATCGCAATGGCAGAGGAGAGCTTTGAAACGTTTGTGAGAAGCAGGGAAAGGGTGCTCGAACACAGATTATATATCTGCAACAATTTAACAAAGGTGAAAAATATATTTGTTCACATTGCTAAGGCATGCCAGAGTGAAAAAGACCCTGCCAAACACGAGAGAATTTTTTATAATACTGTTAATGAAATTTACGACCCCAGTGGCGAACGCAATGTAGTTTCAATTATTCATGATTTGTATATCATGCAGTATCATTTTATCATGTGGTGCGGAGATCACAACCTGTATGTGTAAATAAGTTTTTGCTTCCTTGTATGTGAAACGTATTTTTTAAGTGGGAAATAAAATAGGTGAAAACAACACAAAAACACTGTTTTTTCTTTTACATTTCCTATCTGACAGCGCCGCATTCTGATCCGGCCATGCACCCTCACACTGCTAAACTCATTGCGAAAGTTGCTAAATTTTAAGCCAAAAGCTGCCAACTGGGGTTTTAAAGCTGATAAACTGTGTACTTACACTACTAAACTGGGTGCTAAAGCTTCTAAACTGGGTGCTAAAGCTTCTAAACTGGGTGCTAAAACTGCTCAACTATAGTGGTAAACTTTCTTAAACCGAATACCAGCTACTTTCATATCCACCACGGAGTCAAGCAGACAAACGCGCGCTCGCTCACACACACACACACACACACACACACACACACACACACACACACACACTGCGAAGTATATTAATCTTGGCGGCGCACCCGAGAGAATCAGTTCAGTCTTGTCATCTAACCGATCACAACCATGACAGCACGTATCGTCAAATCCGTTAGGGGGTTTCCCCGATTATATTCCAGAGGATTCGTATATACTAAGCGACTAGAGAAAAATGAAAAAATGTACTGGAGGTGCCTTCGATCGCAGTCGGACTGCTCTGCCACTGCGATCACGAGACGAAGTGCAGATGGCATCCAAGTATTGAAGGAAGGTGAGCATAACCATTTTCCCCACGACGAGCGGGAGAATGAGCAGAACGACGAGTTCGAAGATGACGTTGATCAGGAGGACGAGAACGAAGATATGAGGGAAATAACTGGGGGCGAAGAATCAAGCGAAACAGAGAGTGAGGAAAGCAGCGAAAGCGGGGATGAGGACTACGATCCAATTCCCTGGAAAACATGGGAGGAAGAGAGCGATGATGAAGAAGAAATAGTGCAAACTATGACCGATCAGGACGAGGAGGAAAGTGACGTTGATGAAGAGGTAGACGCAGATGACGATGAAGAAGACGATGAAGAAGACGATGGATGGGACGCACAGCGCTCGAAAGTGAAACTTCACAAAAATCTCCTACGCGTCCTGCGGGATGAAGACTATGAGATGAGGGAAGCTATTCTAAGATGCGCAAGTAAAGAATTAATTTGTTTTCTTTGTGAAATTTGTTTCAATTTAACGCGGGGATACTTCGGCTGCGGTTTGTCCAAGAATCAGAAAAAAATATTGCGCTGCTTTAAAGACAAAATATATACAATGATGGATACAGATATTCCTTGGCGTCAGAAAAAAGATTATCTCATAGAAAACGCAAACGATCCGTTCATCCCTACCCTGTTAAGTGTCCTTTGCGAAAACTTATACTTTTAATATCACCCAAAACAGAATGATCCTGTACTCTAGCCTGATTGCATGTAAACGATATTGACCAATGTACTAAGACAAATAAAATAAAAGAGAAAATATCCCACTGTGCATTATTCTTCCAAGAAAACCCACCCAGATTCGCGCGCCACACCCCGTGCAATGCGCCGCCTAGACGATCACATATTTCGCTAACGGGAGCGACAAAGAGGGATGCATAGTTCACATAACTGCTAGCACTGCAGTACACTGCGAAAAAATCTGGGCGCATATCGCCGATGTGCACTGCACTACCCAGACGACCCCAGATTAGCAGTTTTAGCACCCAGATTAGAGGCTTTAGCACCTAGATTAGCAGTTTTAGCACCCAGTTTAGAAGCTTTGGCACCCAGTTTAGCAGTCTTCCAAGAAAACCCACCAAGAGTCGCGCGCCACACCCCGTGCAATGCGCCGCCTAGACGATCACATATTTCGCTAACGGGAGCGACAAAGAGGGATGCATAGTTCACATAACTGCTAGCACTGCAGTACACTGCGAAAAATCTGGGCGCATATCGCTGATGTGCACTGCACTACCCAGACGACCCCAGTTTAGCAGCTTTAGCACCCAGATTAGAGGCTTTAGCACCCAGATTAGCAGTTTTAGCACCCAGTTTAGAAGCTTTGGCACCCAGTTTAGCAGCTTTAGCACCAGTTTAGAAGCTTTGGCACCCAGTTTAGCAGCTTTAGCACCCAGTTTAGCAGCTTTAGCACCCAGTTTAGAGGCTTTAGCACCCAGATTAGCAGCTTTAGCACCCAGTTTAGAAGCTTTGGCACCCAGTTTAGCAG
The DNA here is from genome assembly GCA_038380765.1 of Odontothrips loti. Lineage (NCBI taxonomy): Eukaryota > Metazoa > Arthropoda > Insecta > Thysanoptera > Thripidae > Odontothrips > Odontothrips loti. The sequence goes on along the minus strand of JAZGLN010000128.1, from coordinate 312,980 downwards.
CTTTAGCACCCAGTTTAGAAGCTTTGGCACCCAGTTTAGCAGCTTTAGCACCCAGTTTAGCAGCTTTAGCACCCAGTTTAGCAGCTTTAGCACCCAGATTAGAGGCTTTAGCACCCAGATTAGCAGTTTTAGCACCCAGTTTAGCAGCTTTAGCACCCAGTTTAGAGGCTTTAGCACCCAGATTAGCAGCTTTAGCACCCAGTTTAGCAATTTTAGCACCAAATATTGGCAGTGTCGGAAGCATATGTGGTGCTCCCGAGCGCGCCGAAACGCGCCTGTCGCGCGCCCTCACCGCACCGAAAACGCGCCGGTCGCCCGCCCGCGCCGGACCCCGCCGGGTCCCGCCAAGCCGCCGCGCCCCGGCTCTCCGCGCCCCGCCACGCTGCGCCCCGCGCCGGCCCCGCGTCCGCCCCGCGCCGCGCCGCGCCCGCCTCGCGCCCGCCCCGCGCCAGACCGACCGCCAGCCAAGAGACGCATAGCTCGACACTGTAGTACACTGCGAAAAATCTAGGCGCATATCGCAGATGTGCACTGCACCACTTAGACGACACCACGCATAAAACAACGAGTGCGAGAGAGAGCACACATTTCGCCAACGAGAGCGACAGAGAAGGATGCATAGCTCGACACTGTAGTGCACTGCGAAAAATTCTGGGCGGATATCGCAGATGTGAACTGTACTACCTAGACGACACCACGCTTCACACAATAAGTGTGAGAGAGAACACACATTTCGCCAACGAGAGCGACAGAGAGAGATGCATAGCTCAGAAAACTGCTGACGCTGCAGTACACTGCGAAAACACCGCCACAGTTGCAAAGGTCATTGCCTCCGCGCGCGGGATCCGACACCCGGCACGCGCCATGCTGACGTCATCGGAATATGACACCCGCCCCTGGGAGGTAGGCAAGCCCGCAACCCGAGACCAGGGGACCCCTTTACTACTTGTGTATAGTTGCAGAAAGTTCTTCTGCCACATCTGTGGCTGCCCTCTGTTTGTAAGTTACCCATTTTTTTTTTTTTTTTTTTTTTAGAACTGTTTGGTTACTCCTGCTCATTGTTTGTTCTCGTTTGTTTAGACTGTGCTTCGTGAGGATGTCCCTGTTATGAATGAAGACCCCATAGTTTAGTCATGCAGTTTTATTTGCCTGTTGGCTTTTAAACTTTATCTTCTTGGCTGTTAATTTGTCATTAATTTTGTTTGCCGGTTTGGCCTTTTAGCTTTATCCTGTTGGCTGTTAATTTGTCATTGCTTCTAATTTTGACTTATGCACCTGGTATGATCTAAATAAATTATGTACTTTTAGAACTTCCATCATTTTACCGTCCTTTTCCCCTCACTTTTTTTTTGGGATATTGCTTATTTGCTTGACCATAGTACTCAGTTTCAATTGTTCGGAACAGGTTCATTGATTCAAGTTTCACGTTTGCTAATGAGATTCAGTTTCATTTTAATCACAATTTTATTCAACAAGATAATCAGCTGGCTTTGTATTTAACATTTGGAAAGGCTAGCCCTACTTAATACTAATAGAGTAGCTTTGAAAGATTTAAACGATACAACACATAATAATGCTAATAATAATAATAATATGATAATACTAGTAACACTCGAAGAATAGTAACAATAGCTTGGCAAGTGTTTACAATTTGTTAATTTTGAAACTCTTACTCAGACTTCTCTTACTGCATTCGGCAGTCCTATGCTCCCTGGAGCCACATTGTTTACACCTCTTTTTATTTTTCTTATCACCAGGACATTCGTTGCTCTTTTCTACCTGCACGCTGTTAACTACCATTTCTAATTTTGTTGTAATTTCCTCAAAACTCTCTTGATCTAATTCTTCACTTACCATACATTCCTCTGCCCAATATTTCTTAATCATTGCATTCATCCTTGAAATTTCTTGATCCACTTTTTCTGCCTCCTGCTTCTTGTCCTGGGCTGGGCAAGACGCGTGCAGATCTGGGCATTTGCTGAGCATTCACTGTGCGCCAGCTGGGCAAGACGCGTGCAGATCTGGGCATTTGCTGAGCATTCACTGTGCGCCAGCTGGGCGGTTGCTGGGCATTTGCTGTGCATTCACTGTGCGTGGCGCATGCAGACCCGTGCGCGCCTGCAAGGGCCAGGGTAGGCAATGCGTTCCACACTTAGGCGTAGCAGATGCCTATCGTGCGCCGTACTACGCACCGCCGAAACAATACAGCTTGTCGAGAATATCGGTCGCAGAACTGATGAAAATTTTCAGATGACGTGGTTACGGCCGTATTAAAAGAAAAACCACGTACGTAAACTGTTGTGCATCTGATTTGTTCCTTGATCTCCGGGTGCTTTTATTTTGGTATTCTTGTGTTGTTTGTGATTTTATTGGCCGTCATTTCGTCAACGATTCTAGATAACGGTTGTCCCTCCCTTGACGTTAAGAGAGAGATCCTTCTGAATTAAACTCCAGAAACGCTCGCATGTTTTGTGTACATAACCTGTCTTTCCTTTGGCTATCCTTTCAACTTTCTTCATCCTTTTCTCTTTGTTGCCAGGTATGTATCTGCTGAAGGCAAGATGACGCAATGTCGCCGCGTGCGTTCAGCAAGGAGCACAGCTTTTGTACTCTCTGGATTCCTCCGTGCTCTGTTCAGTGTCCACATATGTGTGTCACAGACCCTTGAGTCTCAGCATTGAAGGTTGGTGTTGTCAATTTATGCAATATTCATTTTCAAATCATTGTGCTGTAGGTAATGGAAAAGACATATACGTTCTATTCATGGTTAACTTTTGTGTTCTGTTGAGCAAGCCTCAGTGTTGAAAGTGTCTAAAGCAACGCGATTTCAGTGTCTTAAACAACGCGATCTCCATGTAACGCAGTCCCTTTTCAGCCCGTCCCGAGACGTTTCTTTAGAATCGGCAGGAGCCGATTGTAGTCTTATGCCGGATGTTCGTTCGTTCGGACGTATGTACGCCGACTTGTTCACAGAAAAACTTCAAATTTGGAGGATAAACTTCTTTCCCAACGTAGAATCACGTACGGTGGCAACAATTTTCGATTTGTGTCGCATTTTTGATAAATGAAAATTTGTCTGTTTTTGTTTTTTGAGGTTAGGGTTGGCCGCCACGCGCACGCCATTACCATCGCGGCGCGCACAGGGACGGGCTCAGGTTAAGGATTTTAATCGTAACAAATACATCTGCTATCGGGCACTTCCAGGGAGACTTAAGGCGGGGGCGAAAGCCCCCGCTAACGCCACCGGCAGGCCAAGCTGGCCCGCCCCTTCCGTCGACCTCGTTGCCAGTTCCGCTGCGCTCCAATGGCACCTCGGTTCTACAGGGGGACTTGGCCAGCTTGTTTCTGTATTGTCAGGTTCTTTGCAAGCCATCAACTTGTGTGAATAACAATTAAAATTGAGTTGTCGTCAATCAAAAGACTGTTGGAAGAGAATCAACAGTTTTGCGTCTACAGATGTGAGATCAAAGCGGAAAAGTGTTGACTCGGCATTTACTAGGTGTTGTGTTAGTGACCACAATGACTATTCTCTTTCCAAATTATCCTCTTCACTTACTTGCCATCAGTGGCAAAGATTTAAATTTAAATGCAAGTCATTACATGCAGTCTCAAACATCAAGAAGGCACTTGGAGGTCAAAAAAGGAATATCAAAGTCAGAAATTACTGCGAAACGTCTTAAATCTTATAGAATCTCATATTTCATATCCCATTTCATGTTTACAATTATTGGTGGAGAAAACTAGTAATATTCCTGAGAATACAATACAAATACACATAAATCGGATAGTAGGACTATCACCTTCCTCAATTATAAATGCCATATATCTATCTGGAAGCATAATTTGTTTCTGGGGTAAAAATTCAAATGTTTTGTCTGTAGAGCCACTTTCAATCAAAATATATTTCTGGAGTGGTACTTTAACATAATTTTCCTTGTCTTCCTCTTTCTTTTTTTTCTTCCCCGAACACCTTAAAAGTAAAACTAACTGGTGAACAATACTAACTCCCTTAGCCAAAGGGCACAAAATTATGTACGACTTTCACAAGGAAATGAAACTGAGCAAAACAAGACGCAGCTGTAGTTCAAATTTGAACTGAAGAGGTCCAATAACAGCCATGGCAATAGAGCGGCTCCCTAAAGTCGATACCTACATGCAAAAGGAACTCAGTTGAGACTGTCATTTTAAAAGGCGCTCAGTTGTGGCTGCCGATTCAAAAGGCACTCACTTGTGGCTGTCGTTTTAAGAGGCGCTCAGTTGGATGTGCTGGTTTAAGAGGAGCCCACGTTAGACTTGCAAATAAAACAGGCACTCACGTTTCGATAGCAAGTAAGCAAGGCGATCACGTATGAATTGTTCGTTCATACTCACTCACTTTCTGTAGGGGTAGGACACCCTCAGAAATTCAGGAACAGGGTAGGTTAGGCTTTCCTTGTCCGTCTAAGAGCGAATGAAGAAGGAAAGAGAGTCCGCAAAGTGCATGAGGAGGTTGACCGTGCGTCAATGCTGCGTGCTCTCATTTCGCACACCGCGCGCAGAACGGGAGAGGGGAGTGGGGAGTGAGGGGGCTGGGCGGTCGGTACCGGACACAGATTGTGGCTCAGGCAGGCAAGACCGAGCGGGGGGCGCCACTCCACGCCACGCCGTGCAGACTGAGGAGGCGCTGAGTTTAAAATCGTGCCTGGCGGGCGGCAGCGTTCGGACGTTCGAACGTGATGGCAATGGCAAGCTGCAAGCAGTGCATCAAATAAAGCGGAGCCTATTCGAAAAGATTCTCAACCGTCTGTCCTGGCGTGGCTGTCAGCAGCCTCCGCTGTCGCTGTTAACTGCCGCTGTTTTTGCGCGCGGGTATCGCGGACAGCCGAATCCTCTAGCACCCTGAAAACAGGAACTGTTTGCATCGATAAATTCACGTGTGACGTTTAAAAACTACACCCGTTTCATATTAAATTCTGCACTTGTTTCTCTTGTTATGTATGAGGCTGAGTTGACCGAGAGGCCTTCGGGCAAAGCAATGGCCATGAAATGAGATGTCTTTGCCTCGAGCTCCGTGCCCCTCTGGTGGCGCCGTTAAATCCATATCACCCTACTGCTGTTTCCCTAGGGACTCTCGTGGTGGTTGCGCCTCCTGCATCTGCATCTTTGTAATTTAATTTCTTGTATGCAGCAGGCCACGAATTTAGAGACCGGATTCAATTTTTCCTTCAGAGTAACTGCGCTGCGTTTCTTCATCTATGTCGGTAAAAGACCACGGCTGCCGGGGCAAGAGCATGCGGCGGTGTGCGGTACGCGGTCCACGAGTCCTCCCGTGCCCCCCCCCCTCTCTCGCCCTTCCCCTCTGCATGATGTCACCGTGTCTGGCGTTCTGTGCTCAGTGGCAGCCAACGGAAGAGGTGTATGGAGAGTGGGTGAGTGCGAGAGAGAAGAGAGAGGGGCCAATTTCACGACCACGCGATACTGTGGCAGAGGAGCTTTCTCGTTGGTGTGTGTGCATGTATTTGGAATGGGCGGAGGGGGGGGACGTCGTAGGATTTCCTTGTTCGTTTGAGCTAGTCAAGTAGAGAGGCGTTACCTCCCCCCTCCCCTTTTTTTCGAAAACGGTGAGCAACGCATAGCAGCATATCCCTCTCAGTCTGGACAGACCTGTTGCCTTTAGCCCTGTCCTGCTACGCCAACCTAGGTGAATTCGGATTGCCATATGCCACCGTACCGATTTGCAATTCCGAATTCATTGACGCGGGCGTAAAGGATAACTATGAAACTTTCCTATTAAAAAGGACCCCGAGTCTACTGTGAGAAATAAAAAGATGCGTCAGCAGGCACAATTCTGTCCCTGTCGGCCGCTGTTGGTCCCGCGCTAGTTCTCCCGGCCACGCTATGGCTGGTAAATCAGGGAGCTGCCCCCCCCCCCCCTCCCTCTCGGCTGTGCCTGGCCCGGGAGGAGCTGGGTAGTGGTATCGCTGCGTCCTGCGTTCCGTGTCCGCATGTCGTCCGGCTCCGTCTGCCAATCCGTCTGTCATATCGCACCGCTGACGTATGCCTCTGCTGTGTGTGCGAGGGCTCGCGCCTGCCTCGGGCCTAGCCGTCCGGCCCGGCAGCGCGGCCTGCCCGAGACTGCCCGCTGGCCCTTCGGATGTGGCGGGGAGTTGTGGGGGGAAGAAGCGCGCGGACAAGGAAGTACAGAGATTCCGAAAACGGGAGGATGTCGTCGTATTCATCGCGATGCTATGCGTATGCGTCTTCGAGTTACTTCTGAATACTACTCGATGACACTTTCAGATGATTTTAGCGTATATTACAACCTGTTGAATTATTTCCAATAAAAAAGCGTTTCTGTTTGACTCGCCAAGGTTTTTTGAAAAATACGATGTGCGCGATGATATGTCCTTCATAATGAATAATCGAAATAATTTCTTAGGATGTGCGGTCAGTTCTTTACGCGGTAAGTTCGTTTAATAGATTTGCATTAATTTGCATCTCTTCAGCAAAATTTCACCCCGTGCCACGGCGGCCGGTTCCTTACGGCCGGAACCCAACGCCCGCTCGCCCACGGCCTTCACGTGGCGTGGAATGTTTTGAGTGCCTTTTGCATGTAGGTATCGAAGTATGGTTATGGAAAAGGTTAGGTCAAACGCAGTTAATGGTTCGTCAAATTTCACATAAAGTTAAACTGTAAACACTCTGAGCTTGAGACAAAAGGATATTGGACCACTCGAGAAGACAACCGATAAACAGAATACAAGAGCCAAGTTTGCTAAAAGAGCTAACAAAGAAAGCAGGCTAGGACTTACCCGTCAATAGAATAAAACCACTTCTCTCGAAGCGTTTTACTATGATCAATTAATGGTTTGAACCACCCAATGTTTGAAACAACAACACTGTGAGTGTCTGTGTTGCATTCTCGCCCTGCGCAACATAAAATACAACAACGATTGCACGCGGATTTACAATTATTGGTGGAGGAAACTAGTAATATTCCTGAGAATACAATACAAATACACATAAATCGGATAGTAGGACTATCACCTTCCTCAATTATAAATGCACGATCATTTTTATAAATGATGTCTACCGTGAATTAGCGCAAGTGTGTTGCATTTGAGAGTTGAGCTCGCAGCAGATTGCATTGGCGCACGCACTTTGTCGCACTTTTCGACGATTGAGTATTTTCAATGCAAAGTGCAAGCTTCTGTATGCATTGCAAATGCAAGCGCCAACTTGCAAGCAAAGTGCAAGTCTCGTCGATCCGAAATGCGGTGGGATCACTGACGCAGTTGTACCTGCAACTCCATGCGGGCTAGTCTCCGCGAGCAAGTGCAAGTCTAGCTGCAAGAGATTGAGGCACGAGAGGTACTGCGGCAGTGCAAGTTACTTTGCAGACCTACAGTTGCCGTCATCGAGTAGCCATAGTGCAAGTGTCGTTGCACGAGATGTTCTGCAACAGTGCGAGTTATTGTGCAGACACAGAGTTGCCGTCATCGACTGGCCAAAGTGCAAGTGTCGTTGCACGACAGGAACTGCAGCAGTGCAAGTTATTGTGCAGACCTGGAGTTGCCGTCATTGCACGACATGCATTGCGCTGTCTCGTTCGCGAGTTTAACAGTGTCTGCAAGCTGGATTACAAGACGGTGCAAGCGCATGTGCAACTGAATGTGCACGTCAAGATGATTCATCGTGTACGACGAGCATGCTTGCCTAAACGTGGCTCATAGTGTCCTATCTATTTTGTTCCTTTAATTGGTGTAAAGTTGATACATACAAGAAGATACCTTTCAATTCCCGAATATGCAGTCCTCTCAAGGTACAATATCTGACACTGTATTTCGAATGTTGCATGTTTTTTCTAACATGTTTTGTTCTGTCTGTCCAGCTATAACCCATCCAACCTTGCCTTTAAATGTTCCACTTTAATACTAACAATATTTTTTCCTTCTGAGAGCACAGTTTTTATCTAAGCCCTTTTTTCTCTTCCAGGCACTAAATCACAGTCTGAAAATAGTGAGACTTTCCATCTCGTCGTCTTCTTCCTCACAGATGGCATGATATCCGACTACGAGTTCTCCATGAACCCTCAGGATACACCAGAGCTAGAGTCAGGAGACTTGGAGACCTTCGATCGTGATGGTACATTTGAGACAGCTGTTATATTAGGACAAGGATGTGAGTTCACTTCAAACTGGAATCCGCTTGAATACAAGTACATTCCCTGGAGTGGGAAAAAAACTCGCTCCTGCAGTGAAATAAAACTAAGTATGCTACCTTAAGTGAAGTAAAAATGAATGTGTTTGTTTCAGACACAGAGAAAGAAGCTATGAAGCAAGCCAGGAGATACTATAGAAGGCTCATGAAGTGGGACGGTGTGGAGAATGGAGAGGAGCGGGTTGTCCTTATCTTTGGGTACGACCTCTCGCAGAGCCAGTTGGCCACTGAAGTAGATGAAGACTCAGATTAATGATATTCATGCTAACATTAAAGTCAGTTTCATTGAGGTGTCATCATTTTGTTTCCAGTGCAGTGTAAATCCCTCTGTGTTTGTTTGCCAAGAAATATATATATATATATATAGTTTTAAATTTATTGTTCCAATCCTTTTTATCCCGAACGAACCCTATATTATCTTGTAAATGAGAAAGTTTATACTTCTGCACAAAGCACACTCATCAGGCTGTCTGAGCTATGTTTGCTTGGTCTGCAGTTTGTAATGTGGAAGAGAGGTGTTGAAATCAATTCAGGATACTGCTGCTGTGTGGTAATATCAGGAAGCTGTAATAATGATCCAGAGAGAACATCAAACCAACATTCACAACAATATCTGTTGGTGGTTTTGGGAACTGTGCAAGATGTCACCAACACTTGACTCTTGGACAGTGTTGAGTACTAAAACCAAGATTGTTCTCTTGTTATTTCCTACACCACATATCTGTGGGCACAGTACAGACTGAGTAACCTCACTACATGTTGCACGCGTTTGTATCAACACTTCTAACAAGTTAAACAAGTATTTGTTTACTAATGCACGTGTATGTGTGGTAATAATACAAATTGAGTACCCTCTGATGTGGTTTTGATATAGTGATAATTTGAGTGATTAGAATGGGTAAATCAGGAGCAAAAGTAAAACAACACAACAAATCTGTTAGCGGTCTGTTTGCTAGAGCGGATGTTTAGTAGCATTCCTTGTATTTCTGTATTTTTCTGTACAGTCGGGGATAATATTTTGCAATTTATAAAGGAAGGAGCATGTCTACATATTTCCCCACAGGTATCTGACACAAAAATTTCGGAGTTGAATAAATTACACAAATTCAGTATGAAAATATAGTTTACGATGCACACAAGATTGAAATGCATCACTTGAAGGGTAGCCGAGGTAGACACATTATCGCAATAAAAAACAGAGATGGAAGAACAAAGGTGAAACTCAATAACAAAACAAACTGCAAAGATAATTATGCTGAACAACTGTAAATTGATGGAAACTTGCAAAAGATGTATTGAACTATTCCACATTGATTGCAATGTCTGCGATGCCTTAGATGCTACATGCAACTTTCAAGTACACAGCCCAGTGCCACTTTGCATCAAATGTAAAGCACACTAGCACACTATATATTTCATGCAATTATATCACCAAATTTATGTTAAATAAATAAAATAAATAAAAGAAACTCAATGCCTGCCATAGTTCATGTGCATACATATATACTGCATAGTCTTCAAACACCAGATACACACCAGATAAAGTTTTCTAAATTCATAAAGGAAGGAGCGGCCTCTTACATTTTTACCTACCACGGTCTGTTTGCTAGAGCGGATGTTTAGTAGCATTCCTTGTATTTCTGTATTTTTCTGTACAGTCGGGGATAATATTTTGCAATTTATAAAGGAAGGAGCATGTCTACATATTTCCCCACAGGTATCTGACACAAAAATTTCGGAGTTGAATAAATTACACAAATTCAGTATGAAAATATAGTTTACGATGCACACAAGATTGAAATGCATCACTTGAAGGGTAGTCGAGGTAGACACATTATCGCAATAAAAAACAGAGATGGAAGAACAAAGGTGGAACTGAATAGCAAAGCAAACTGCAAAGATAATTATGAAAAATTTTCTTCCGCGAAAATATGAAAATCAAACTAAACTACACCCCAACAACTACACCCCAACAAAAGTATTAACAGACTCGATTAATTATTTTTTTTCCCATTTGCGTCGGTTGGCAGTACCGGACTATTTTCCTGTGGCCGTTCTGCGGTCGTGTAGAAGGCGGTGTTGTGGGTCTGTTGTTGTCGTCCAGTTCCAGTTGCGGAGTTTGTCCAGTTGTGTTCGGTTTACTTGTTCAGTGTACTTCAGTCTAGTTGATAATATCAGCGACAGCATGCCGTTTGATCGCGTTCATTACGAGTGGCCAAATTGCGAGGAGGCCGAAATGTGGCTACCACCACCGTGCGAAAGGCCCGAGGGGCACAATAACAAGAAGCGTTTCGCACGCCTTGTCAAGAATGTGAGTACATGTGCTCGTTACAGGCGCACGTTTCAACCCCTATGTTTCTGACGAGAATTTTAAACGCCTCATTGTGCTCCTTCGCAGATCATCACTTCCAGATTCGCCGAGGCTGGGTGGCTCCCTTACACCATTGTGGATGTCCAGCTTACCACATTTCTGTCCTGCCGTACGCTGAGCCCATGCACCTACACTGTGTCTTTCAGCCTGGGTCCAATGTACACCCAGAGGCTGGACTTAAAAAGAGGAATCAACGATCTACGGGTTAGTTCTGCACTTGCCATTTCGTTTTGTGCTTTGCTTGTGTATGTTCTCCTTCACTGGCAAACTGTAGTTATATTGTCAGGAAGCAGCTAAACCATCACCCTGTTGCTATGTTTCATTTCCATCCATGTTGCAGATGTTCGCTTCTAGAGGGGTACAGCTCATTAAAAAAATTAAACTTAATGAAGACCTGGAGCCCGAGCTTCCTCCCCGCCCTGTGATTGCAGCCCAGTATGTGGTGAACTGTGCTCACAATGTGCGCTACAGGGGCAACTGCCAACATCTGCGTGGGCGAGCACCGAGGGTATGTTGTTCAGTCGTTCGCCCTTTTTATCTTAGTTTGTGCATGTCTTGAACTTCCACACTTTCTTGTATGCATATCATCATGAATCAAGTGTGTGCCTTCACATCTGTTTTCAGGTTGCTGTGGATGCTGCAAGATTGCACATTGCCAATGCTGCACCTATTGCCCCTCTCCAGCTACAACAGAGGGATGCCTACGACCTCCCTGACTTGCCGGAGAGCGAATGGTGGCTCCCGCCGGCCTGCCAACAGCCAGCCACAGCTGTAGGCAGGGCACTCTTCCGAAAATTGCTGAAATACGTAAGTTCACGTCCTCTCTTGCCTTTTGTTACGTTTGTGAGAGTTTGTGTATTAATGTCAGCCTTTTCCCCCCCCCCCCCCCCCCCCAGATGATCCAAAACAGACTCATCCAAGAAGCAACCCTGCATTATGACATAATCAATCTTGCGGTCATCCCATCACTCTCATGCAAGTCGTTAACAAAATGCACGTACCAGGTGCAATTCAATCTTGGGGCGAACTTCAGCCGTATGGAGGATATGAAGAGGGCGGTTCACGACTTAACGGTAAGCCCTCCTTCTCCCAAGCCTTACCCAGACACGAAAATGCTTCACAAACTAACACCTCACCTATGTTGTTTCAGATGTTTGCACCTCGGGGCGTGCAGATCATTCAGGCATGTACTGCTGTACAACAAATTGTAGAGGACACTACAAGCAGCAGTAGCAGTGGAACTGAAGATCAGCCTCCCAACTACTTATCTGCTGATTATACCCTGTAATTGCCAACACAACGTCCGCTGGCGGGGTAATGGCAATGTTCAGCAACATCGAATCCCGAAAGTCAGGATGTAAATCTTTTTTATGTGCTACCCTTCATTGTCATTTTCTGTTGAACAGTATTCATGTACTTTATTAGTCAAAGTTTTACATTAGATAGTTTATGTGTGTGCCAATGACTGCATTGTTCTTTTAATGTTGCTTGTGTTACCCTGTCCTTGACAGTCGAATTGAAAGGACGTCATAAATCAACTCAATGACGATATAGTCAATTACCACCTTTCTCTCAGACTACGATTGTTCTGTTATCATTTCATGTACTGCCCTGAATTTCTATTTTCTTTCAAACAGTATTCATGTAGTTAATTTGCCAAAGTTTGAACAGTATTCATGTACTTCATTAGTCAAAGTTTTATTTAAGATATTTTATTTGTGTGCCAATGACTGCATTGTTTTTTTAATGTTGCTAGTGTTACCCTGTTCTTGACAGTCGAATTGAAAGGACGTCATAAATCAACTCAATGACGATATAGTCAATTACCACCTTTCTCTCAGACTACGATTGTTCTGTTATCATTTCGTGTACTGCCCTGAATTTCTATTTTCTTTCAAACAGTATTCATGTAGTTAATTTGCCTAAGTTTGAACAGTATTCATGTACTTCATGAGTCAAAGTTTTATTTAAGATATTTTATGTGTGTGCCAATGACCGCATTGTTTTTTTAGTGTTGCTAGTGTTACCCTGTCCTTGACAGTCTAATTGAAGGGATATCATAAATCACCTCAATAAACCTGCCTTTTTTTAATTTCACCTCTTTCATTAAAACTCATGTGTCCTGTCCTCCACACACTTATCACAAATATCACAATTATGGGCTACTCACTTATGTAATTTGATCAATTTCCAAAGAGTTTTTAGAAAGCAGAAAAGAGCCATCAGACTAATCATGAATAAAGAAAGTAGATTTAGCTGTAGAGGTTTGTTCAAACAATTGAATATTTTAACTTTAACATCAAAGATAAAAAACTAACCAAAGATACAATTCATATGTATGCAACTCATTGTAAATCACTTATCCATATTGCATCGACTATTTATACTAAATTACCGACTGTGATAAGAAGTGAAACTGAGATAAAGCGTTTTAAGAAAAAATTGAAAGGTTGGCTCATCGATAGAGAATTCTACTGTTACAAGTGTAGCTCATTTCTTTTGAACTTTTCCGCTAATGGCATCATGATATCTGCTACAACATGTACACTCCACCCCTTGCCGACCAATCTTCTACGGTCGGTTATTGACAAGGAAGCATCTGTGAAGTGCCGTGGCAATCCAAAGAGCTGCTCCAGCTCTGTGATGAGCAAATGCGTCCGATCACCATTCTCATCTATGACAGGAGGGTCCTTGTTGGAACCTGGAAATTTAAAGATCGGTCACAAGATGTTTCCTGCCTGTCATGAATCATGTCACAACAGGCAGGTTAAGATACCTGAACGCTGTGAATGCAAAGTGCTTGTAATTGTTGGTAAAATTTTAACTGCAGCAGTTCGATAGGGCTTTATGAAGTCTTGCAGACTGTCTGTGTCAGCTGTTCTTTGTAGTGCGTCATGAAGATTTGGCACATTACCCCAGAAGTACCTCCTCCTCACCATGGGGACAAAGTCACTAGCACAGCGCATGACAGGTTCACAACCTAATTTCCTGTTAAACAACAGATGCTAGCGGTACCAAACAGTGTCATCGGCAGCCACATCAAGAGGAAAAGGATGATTATTCAGTTTGATATTTCATCGCGAGTTGCTGTCTCCATTGAATAAGTGTTTCCATACAGCCAAAAAAAGGAGTAACCATTCCTTTCAGCCTCTGAAGAAAGGTGCACAAGTACTCGGTGGAATTCATAAAACAGAAGACCTGAAGAGTCAACACCTGCAACAAACACAATAAAACTGCACTTCAGACCCGAGCCGAAATGTAAGCCATTCTAAAAGATGCCCAATAATAATTGCTTAGCATTGTGAGCCGCGCTATACCTGGCCGTGTCCCATAAGCAATGCTAAACCCGGTGTCTGACCGAAAGGCACTTTTAGAATGGCTTAAAAGCACGCACATGCATTGCTTGGCAAGGTATTGCTATGCATTGCTTGTGCGGGCGAGCAGCGCCCCCCCCCCTCCCTTCCCCCTCCCCCATTCCCCCTCTTTTCCTCTTCTGCCCCGTCGGTGCGTCCTTTCCCTCTCCTTTGCTCCCACCTTTGGCTTTGCACCACACATTTCAAAATAGACATGGAGATAGGTGAACAATGACAAGTCCGATGATTAGATAGTCAAATGTTTATTGCGCAAAATGAAAATTATACAAGTTAAAAATAAATGGTATCGGTTGTCCTCCACTTTCACCCGCAAACCTACAAATTAAAACAGGGCAAAATCAGCAGAAAACATTGACATGTCTCCGGAAATATGAATCAGGATCAAGCAAGGCAAAACAACGTACCCTCGGTATAAATGCTGGTCAAGCTGTGATGAGCCGAAGTGTACTGAATGCTGGGGCTGATAGGAGCTAGCACGACAGCGTATGACGCAAACCCTGGAACGTAAACAGACAGGAATAAGGAAACACGCACGGTCCCGTTTACAGACAGCCCCCTGCTCGTGGATTTACCCGCCACCCCCGGCCCCTGCTCCCACGCGCTCCTCGCATCTACCTGCGGCGTCCATCGGCCTGCCCAGGCCGGCCGGCCGGCCGGAGACTGGTGCACGATGCGCCCAGCATTCGTTCCCTACGTCAGCGTCATCAACAAAATCCAAACTTTTTTCAAAGTTAATATTTGAAATAATATCCGATCTTGGCACTTAACGTATCAAATTAATCAGCGTAACAGCGCAGAAAATGCGAAGGTATTTTCTGCTGCCATCGATATTAAAGTCAGGAACTAGCAACGCACGTGTTTTAGCGCTCTAACCTCACTTGCCGCAGTTCTGCAGCTTCAGTTGAGCACATTAAAACTTTGTTGCCTTCACTTACCTCCACTAAGTGTAATCCGGCGAAGCATTTGGTATCTTCCAGAAGTCTTCAAATGTTGCACAACGCTAGCGTTGAAAGTAAACGTAAGAAACCGTGTAGGTAAGACAACGATGGCACCGCGATACTGCGACGACGATGCCTGACTGCCAGCCCAGCCTGCCTGCCTGGGCACGCTGGCTGCTGGCAGGGCCTCGCTGCGGCTGCACAGGCTGCACTAAGGGCAAGGACCCCCCCCCCCCCCCCTCCCCGTCCTTCTAGCCGTCAGGACTTTGGGGTCTTCAGGTATGGCTTAGCATGGTTTAGAGGGGCGCGGGCAGCAGTCGGCCCGAGCATTGCTTAGAATTGTTTAGCGAGTGATTCCGGGTGCGGCCGGGGCTCCAGAATCGCTAAACATTGCCACCAGACCAGGGCCGACCCATACCGAAACAATAGATTGGCACGAAAAAAATTGCTTGTGCGTGTTTTGTATTGCTTGTGCCCATTTTGTATTGCGTACATTTCGACTCGGGGAAATTAGCAAGGGTTTCCTAGCTTCACGGTCTGAGAATATCAAAGAACAAACCAAGTCCTCTCCTGAGTGGATTACATAAACTGAAGTCTGAGCATGGGCTGCCTCCAACAAGCAGATGAACTCTGCCCATAGATGAAATTTTGTCTGCATTCAACCCTTTCACACAGCCAACCATGGTGACATTATTATAGTAGTTATATTTCAAAACAGCTAAAGCCTTTGGATCTATCTCACACGAGAAATATTTATCCACCTTAATGCCAATACAATCAAGCACATATCGAGCTGTTCCAATGCCATCAAATAAGGATAGAACTGTCAGGCCCTGCAAAATCAAAACACTCATGATGTGAGTCAGACCATGGAATAACATTAGCATGTGGCATATCACTTATAAATTCACCTGAACTGTGGGAGAAGTATCAAAGCCACGAAAGCCAGCATCATCTTCCTCTATACCTTCGATGTTCTGTAAGTGGCATTCTTGTACAGGTAAGCTCGCACCACGTTCACATGGCAGACATTCATGAGTAAGTGATACATGAGACTTCCCTTTGTAAGGCTTGTGCCATTTGCGAGGCATGCTCAGGTGCCGCCTGTATCCATTCTTCCTAATCTTTGTTTTCTTCTGGTTCGTTGGCATTATTGGTGTCAGTAGACAATTTGATGCTCTTGCTACTGGGGTCTGGAAACTCTTACAGAGCAGAAGCTTTCTCTATTGAGGAGAATGCAACTTACAGAATTATCTCAATTGTATGTAACACTACAACTGGTACAGAGTTCATCACTCCCATACTGCACAGAACTTTTTGGGGAATGCAGTCACTGAAATAAAAAGGGCATTTCGAGCGGCACACTGTTAATCCTCAATGCAACGTTCTGGTACTGAGTATTTTTTTCAGCTCACTCACCCCAATTGTGAAGTTTTTAGATTGTGCCCATGTTACCTTGGTAACATAAGTGACTGGATTGCCCTTTTGACTTCCGAATAAAATACCAAAAATCACTCCCTGCGCTGCCACAGTCCATAGGGAAAGAAATGAAAATTTCAAAAGAATATTTTCTATTGCAGGGAAAGCAAAGACTGCAGTTCCAAATTTCACTATATGCTAGGTTATACGGCTCTGCACAGAAAATGACAAAGCCTGCCAACCCGTAGTGATCTGTAGATAATCTTCAGCAGAACTCAAGGCTCAAAAAGGTTATTGTACTATATGGTTTTTATTATACAATTTTATTTTTTTGTATTAAGGAGAAATTAATAGCTGTTTTTAGGTCATTTGAACATATTGCTTAGCTTATTTCAAGAATGCAAATGTGGATTGCATGGATTTTGCTTCGGAATTTTGTGGTGTGTATGGATTCTTGCAGTATGTTTATATGTATGGCACCTTTTTTTAAATTGCAAAAATCATTGTACATTGTTTTGCACAAACAGAATAGAATGTGCCCGAGCCACTGCATTTTCCAAGGCTGATTTAACAAGTCTTTATATGTGAATTGTTTTGGTGGATGGTAATGGATAAAGTCAGGTATTTGGGAGAGCAAAATGAGGTACGTCCAGTCACAGTTCTGGTTTCAGCGCAAAACAGCATTTTATTCTTACAGGATATGAGTGATCAGTGCTTATAGCATGGAGCTCAAACAAATGGCAAACCCTACGCTTCTACCTCACAACTGCGCTTACAAAAGCAACCAGGCATGTGCCCAGGTACACAATGGAGGCATAGGCGCTCCCAGCAAAACCATCCTCGCTGCTACCAGGGAACTCAATCAACATGATGACCAAGAATAGACAGCAGCAAGAAGCAGCTCTGCACTATGACATAATCAACCTTGCAGACTCCCACCAGTTGGAAATACAAGTCCCGCTACACATTTTGAGGACATGGGCGCTCCCAGGAGGCAGCTCTGCCCTTTGACATAGTTAATGTTGCACTGACACCGCCCTTATCACACAGGGCAGTGAGCACACCCTACACTTCTACCTCACACTGAGGCAATTAAAAGAAATAGTGAACTTAAGATATACAAGCAACCAAATACAAGTCCTGCTACAAATTTTGAGGACATGGGCTTACAAAAGCAACCAGGCATGTGCCCAGGTACACAATGGAGGCATGGGCGCTCCCAGCAAAACCATCTTCGCTGCTAGCAGGGAACTCAAACAACATGATGACCAAGAATAGACTGCAGCAAGAAGCAGCTCTGCATTATGACATAATCAACCTTGCAGACTCCCACCCGTTGGAAATGGCAAACCCTACGCTTCCACCTCACACTGGTGGACTATGAGGCAATCAAAAGAAAGAGCGAACTGCGCTTACAAAAGCAACCAGGCATGTGCCCAGGTACACAATGGAGGCATAGGCGCTCCCAGCAAAACCATCCTCGCTGCTACCAGGGAACTCAAACAACATGATGACCAAGAATAGACTGCAACAAGAAGCAGCTCTGCACTATGACATAATCAACCTTGCAGACTCCCACCAGTTGGAAATACAAGTCCCGCTACACATTTTGAGGACAGCAGTGTGGCAGCAGGCTTGATCCAAGACGATCAAAACGACTCCAAATGCAATGAGTTTCTCTTGTCTCTCATGCTTACAACGTTTATGCCATTGTGCATAGTGTGCACCACACTTCTCCCTCACTCTCCACAGAACCTGCAAAACAAAAGAAACGCAAAGAGTAATACATGTGTTGGGCTCTGTGCCTTTTTTTTTTTCCTTTGCATAGGCTGGTGGTGTTAGTGCTCACCTCTATTTCCATGAGTCTAGCTATGCACGATTGATAGCGTGGAAGCCAGCTGCACTGTAGGTTGGTGAGCTTCCTGCGCAAGGAGTGAATACTTAACGAAAACTGGGTGATTTTGCGAACTTAAACCTAACCTCTTGATCCAAGAAATACTTACCTGAGCAGACAAAAAAGGCTTGCAAAGCAAGGACCTCGCAACACAGTAGAAAAGGTGTTGTCAGGGTCGTCAGGCATGGTGAATTTCACACTAGCAAGACCTAAGTAATCGAGAAATTCGTCAGAGAAAGTGAAAGTCATACTTCCCAACAGCGCACAGAAGAAAGAGAGGTGATTTTTTTCTTTTAACTTTCTCTTTCCCTTACTGTCTCCTTTCACGCGACCTCACTGAGAGAGATGCGCGAGGCTACGATATGAAAAATCGATCACGCTGATCAGTAAGTAGTAAGTAGCAAGTCCACCACCTTTTCCCATAAACCGAGCGTTTTTCAAAAGGACACATTTTTGAATCTTGGTTTTCTCTGATTCGGTTGCGCGTCGGAACTTTACTCGACGGCGGCGTCTTTCATCTGCGTTGTTAAACTGTGACCACATCCTTTTTACAGACGATCTATTTTTCATACCAATTGTGAGCCGCAGCCTCGTGCCGGGTATTTTCGTGGTTCTCTATGCCGGATATTCCTCGAACCTGTGCATTTACGTCCAGACACGCGGTTGCACTGGTTGGGAGTGGAAGTTGTGTTCCCGCGTTCAGCGTTTACAGATTGAATTCTTTGCATTATCCAAGTTTCCAAAGTTGGAAATTTTCTTCTTTGGCATCCCTTCATCGCCATGGACAATGAGGTGAGACAAAGTACTGAGGTACATGTAGGTGGGGTATTAATGTTATTCAAATGAACTGTTGGCCGTCGGCAGAGGTTATAGGGGTACTGAGCTGCAATTTGAAGAAATAACGTGAACACGCCTCACATACTGAGGAGCTTGATAGCTTGCCATTAAAAACCATCGCCTTGCCGGCTATGCATAGCTGTGGTTGACTTTTGATCCACATGTGCTGCCATGCAACATCAGGCATGGAGGTTACATAACCTTGGGCCGCAGCCACTCAACATCCATGCATATTCATTCTGGTTTCAAGAGAATTATGAATTCATGGCCTTTCTGCTGCTGTTGATGCTGATTCTCAACACTGATTCTTACAAAAATTGAGGACCAAAGATATTTCGGCGTCCAAAGCGTTTGCTCTATTTTTGCAGATGCCAGCCTTCATTTGCAACTATCAGTACTTGTTGGTGCCAACCATGAAACTGAATTAAATTAAGTAAGGTTTCTGAGGCTGCCCTTGATGTTGATGCTTGGTCTGGCAAACGAGAATTTACCGAGCACACCAGGAAAACTCTGAATCACTTGGAAATGTTCCCTTGTGGTTTGGGACTCTGTCTTTTTCAGACTGAGGGTTTGAGGGACTTAATTAATCACATAAGAAATGTCCACTTCCTTGAGGCAAAGTTTAAGAGAAGGTGTGGGGTTAATGGTTGCAGAGCATTTCTTACCAGCTCAGAGTCATTTCGGATGCATGTCATGCGGTCGCATGCCCTTGAGTGGA
Organism: Odontothrips loti; assembly: GCA_038380765.1. Taxonomy (NCBI): domain Eukaryota; kingdom Metazoa; phylum Arthropoda; class Insecta; order Thysanoptera; family Thripidae; genus Odontothrips; species Odontothrips loti. Next base: position 293,230 of record JAZGLN010000128.1, on the reverse strand, counting down.
GTAAGCACAGGAACGGAGAAAGGACAAGACAAGACTACTGTAAAGAGCCGCTACGTGGGGATGGGTTGGGTGATGTTTCTTATGATCCTATTCCTGTCACTGATGAAGGGCAAGTTCAGGGAACACAAAATGCTGCGATAGAAAAATTCGAGGGCTTGTTGCAAACATCTCGGGCAGTACTCCCATCATTGTACCTGCGTTTGCAATATCAACACAATGTTCCAACACGTTTGGCGCGATCAATCCACAGAGATTACATGGATTTTATGTCCTTCTTCAAACGAGAATGGGGTGAGGCTCTTCGTGCATATACTGCAGGTGAAAATGAAAGGAACAGTATTACACTTGATACAATACTTAATTGTGGGGAGTTTGACTCTGTAATTAACTCCTCCACATTCAGGGAAAAGGCCCAGTTGAAGTCCTTGGGTTGGGTGTCACCGCTGGAAGTAAATCTTGAGGAGGAGAGAACGGCAATTAGTGACATTGTTAATCCTTTGCTTGAATTTGAGCCAGATGCGGATGACGTAGAATATGATATGTTACCTGCCGAGGCTGTACCAGAAGCAGAGGGTGAGCGTGAGTGCTGGGTGGAAGGGGAGGGTGTGGGAGAAGCTGATGCCGATATTCCTATGGAGGAGGGTATCTCAGCTGAGGGAAATGAAAATATCTCACAGGGGGCGGCATGCAATGGAAAGGAGGTGTATCATTATGTTCCCATTTTGGAAACTTTGAAAGCGTACCTGAAGCATGATGACGTTGTAGTCAACATTGTGAAAAGTGCATCACAGCACTCAGGAGATGGGCGGTACGAAAATTTCACGTCAGGGTTTATATACTCTACATCACCGCGTTTTCGAGAGGATCCACACCACCTCAGGATTGGACTGTACACTGATGAAGTGACAGTGACAAATCCCTTGGCTTCTCATAGTAGGAAACATAAGCTTGCAGTAGTCTACTTTATCTTGAAGAATATTGGAGTGCAATATCAGTCGTCCCTCAAAAGTGTTCACTTAGTGTTGGCGTGCAAATGGAGCTTGGTAAAGAAGTTTTCTTATGGTGTAGTTTTCAAAAGGCTCTTCCAGGACTTACAAACATTGCAATCTGATGGTATTGAAGTGACAACGCATTCAGGCAGGCAATTTCATTTCAAGGGCTCTGTGGCATTTATCTCAGCAGACAATCTCTCTGCTCATGCATTAGGGGGTTCCGTTACTCCTTCAGCAGCGGGAAAATGTGCAGATTTTGTCTAGTTGACTATGCACAGCTGAGAAATGTTCACAACCCCTCTCACTGCCGTTTGCGCAGAGAGAATTCAGTCATGCGTACAGCAGAGCTGTTGCCAGTTGATCCCCTGCTGGGAAAGGTGTACGGAATCCAATCAAAGTCTTGTCTGCACGTCCTCGATGAATTTGATCCCATAAAGTTTCTCCCTCCTGATGTCATGCATGACATATTAGAGTGCTTCATGCCTACCCATGTTAGGCAGTTACTGTTAGCCTTGCACTCCACTAAAAAGCTTACAGTTGAGACCTCTAAAAAAGATATAGATGCATTTAAGTACTGTCGAGTAGATGCAAAAAATAAGCATCCAGGGCTTCCCGAGAAATGGCTCAGTCTAAAGACAAAAGCGATTGGTGGAACTGCTGCTGAAAAGTGGGCATTGTTCCGTCTGCTACCTTTTATGATAGGTCGAAAAGTTGAAAGGGACAACAGACACTGGAAACTGTCCACTTTAGGCTTGCGTATAACTGAAATTGTTCTGGCACCACGAGTAACTGATGAGGGTTTGACTGAATTGTCAGTCTTAATTGACGAACACCACCGAGAGTGGGTAGAATTGTACCCACATGTGTTCCCTGCAAAGTTTCACTTTCTGGTTCATTACCCCCGGCTTATCCAACACTTTGGGCCTCTAAAGCATTTATGGTGCATGAGGTTCGAATGCTTTCATCAAATTAACATTTCCCTTCAAACAAGAGCCATAAAATTTTAAAATTAATGTCACGTGCAAAAGAACGTAATCAGAAATAAAGCAGTGATACACTGCTGGGTCAAAAACCAAAACACTTTGTAGAGCACTGCACAGTTCATTCCTCTTGTCAATGTCTGAGAGAAGCAGCTCACAGTAGCTAAAGCTGAGGGTAGTAAAATCTTGTTTTCACCCATACTTTTGGTAAGAGAACTGCCAACAAAGTCTATGAATCCATGCCACTCTTGAGGAACAGTGTTACTGTCTAGCATAGATTTCAAATTTTCCAAAAGCTCCATGTACTTCTGCCCAGCAACACCATAGGCTGGATAACTTTTGAGTACACCAATTGCTTCTGAAGCACTAGATGAGCAGTGCTCGATAATTTGCTGGACATTTGGGTAGCGTGAGTTGGACTCTGCCAAAAAAATAAATCTAAGAAAAATTAGTTGAATGCTGTGTTTAAATTAGAATTGAGATAGGGACTTTCCTTACATTACAACTAACCTTTTATAATATGTTGACGCTTGTGATTGAGGAAGGAACGGTGACAACGGTACTCCTTGCCACAGAAAGAACATGTGTCACAGACTGGCCTTAAAAAACTTTTAATCTTTGAAGCCATTCCTTTTCCTCTTGCTCTTGATGTGGGCAACTTGAAGGGAGTTGAGGTTGAGGGAATCAATGATGTATCCAAAGACACGTTACATATACTAGCATCAGCATCCATTTTGATGAGGGTACGGAAGATGGCACTAAAACAGAAAACAGATATATCAGTGACAACATACGGAATACTGAGTAGAACAAATATAAAAACACAGAGGGGGCGAAGGGGGTACGCCTAGGCTACAGGTCGCCTCTGTGGACATCGACAAAAGGCCATTTGAGAGCGAAGTACGATAGGATTCTATCGTATTTTATCGCAGGGCAGCTGTTAAGGCTAGGTATTTCGATATTGATGTGTTTAAAACGATTGTGGGAGTTTGGAAATTACCTTTTCAGTCGAAATATAACCCGTCTTCTTTGTTGACGGCCGGCAGCAGCCGAAGGCGCGGCGAGGCGTGGCGGAGCGTAGCACGCGGAGGAAGAAGAACAAAAACGCGCCCGGAACGCGGCCGCCATTTCGACAAGGCGCAGGTCGGTCCGAGCGGCGCCTTTCTTCAACGGGGGTAGGGTGCAGTTGAGGGATTCGAGATGCAAATCAGTATACTTTTGGATTAAAAACGGCGCACGGTTAGAATCTGTAAAGCCTCCCCGTCAATTTAAGCCATCGAGCAAGACTGTAGACCCATTTTTGCGGGCTACATATGTCACAACGTGTACCAATGCGGCGTCCGGGGAGGGTCCAGCTTCGTATCCAGAAGCACTGATCTCTTGATTACATAGGTTCACCAGGTACTCTAAAATTGCTCAATGCCAGGTACGAGTCCTTGACCCCTCCAAAAGAACTCTGTCGTTTATCCAGAAATGTATCACACTTTGGTACGTGGAGTGCTAGAGACTTTGAAAATATGACACTCTACCTCAGTCTTCCTTTGCTTAAAGATATATTGCCAGACCCATATTACAAGCACTGGGCTCTCTTTGTCCAAGCTATGTACATTCTTATGCAATCAGAGTTGTGTGTTGATCTCCTGCCTGTTGCAGGTAGACTCATGAAAGAATTTGTTAGTGGAGTATATGAGCTCTATGGTTTTACAGAAATGACATTCAATGTCCACCTTTCAGAACATGCTGCAGAAAATGTGACAATGTGGGGACAACTCTGGTGCATAGCTACTTACTCTTTTGTAAATGCAAATAAGGAACTGAAGGATAAAATACATGCTCAAAGGGGCATAGCACATCAGATTATAAGAAGTCTTGGATTTGGTGCATCTCTCCTGTTGCTACGTGAGACTGCCTCTACTGCTCAAAGTGAGAACTTTCGAAGCAGGATTGAAAGAAAAGAAGTTTTAAAGGCTTACCATATTGGTCCTGTTGTTTGTATGATGCCAAAAAGTTTCGAACCTTCTAGGGAGGAAAGTTGGCTTTGCAATGATAAAGGCATCACTGATCAAGAAAAATTTTCAGAGTGCAAACGCATAATAGTAAATGATACTTGCTATTCAGCACCATCGAAGGCTAAGACAGACAACTCGTTTGCACAACTCATCAATGGAAATACAGTAAAAATCCGGAAGATTATTTGTAGTCAAGAACTGGTGCAAGTTTACCTTTTTGTGTCCAAAGTGAGATACACACCTTACCCTTCATCTTTGCAGGATTGTCGTTCCTGCCCATTTATGTATAATGTTCAGCTGAGTCTGAGTGCAGTTTAGTCAAGTTTTCTGACTTAAAAACAGTCTGTGTTTCTAGTCATGTAAATGATACAAAGTTTAAGGGGCAATACCTAACAGTTCTTGCTAACCATATGAACACATTTTGAAATAGGTTTTAATGTCTGTATTTGAAGAGATAATGATAATTTTTTGTGAGTTAAAAATGTGGAGAAATTTTTATTGGAACAAAACTGTTAGTTTTAACAGGGCACATGTAATATTTGTGAACAGAAAAATCTGCCACCGATGTAAATAAAAGTACAAATTGTATTACTTGTAGAGTCTTAATTTTTTTATATTTCTTAGACACATTCTTGTCCCCTTTTTTTCGCCGTTTTCCGCTCGTCGCGTATCTCGGCGGCCGGAGCGCTCAGGCGCGTGGGTCTGCGGGGTGCGCGGAAAAGATAGGCGAGTCTCAGCGCGAGGCATCGAATTTAATTGTCTTCTGCCACTTTTAATGAAACATCTGGTGTTTACTCTTAAAGGACAATTTTTATTCTTTACATCTGATGATACTGTTCCATTAATTATGTGACTGTGGCTGCCAAGACGCGGTAAAGGGGAGAAGAAAGGGGGCGCCGGAAAGGTAGACTTACCCGACGAACTTCCGAACATAAGGTGTTGCCTGTTCATTAGGCGCTAATCGCGCGGCGCGCCCCGTGCGAGGCTAAACCAAGGTCAGAAAGGCCAAACCATGCCGGTAGTTGAGGGTCTGGATCCCGTCCGGACGGAGATGTCGGCCGGAATGTCTCCTTTACCGTCCGGACCGAGACGATCCCGGCCGGACATCTCACCTTCTCCGGCCGGACGAAAAAGGGAGTCGGCCGGAAGGTCCCCCTCTCCGGCCGGACATCTCGCCTTCTCCGGCCATCTCGATACTTGTTCCTTACCAGGTGTTCCATTTGCCCCGTGACAAGGAAAATATAGGCAAGCCTGCATCGCACAAGCTCCGTCTCTTTCTGTCTCGGCTGGACGCGTGAGAGGGAGACAGGGCTGGTGTTGGGGGCTTACCTACCACGGGGAAAAAGGGACACCTGGTATTTTCGAGGACCTGGACTCGAATACTGTACTCTGATAGAACATGTGTGTACATGTGGAGGAATGCGTTCACTGATGCATGGTACATGTATGACTCCACACACTTGTCCTAGCAGCGGCACTTTGCTAACGAGTCTTTGCCGAAATTCTTGTCGCGGGCACGTCCTCGCGCCTGGAGGGTAAGCTATGTATCTGACTCTTCCGTATGGCGGTTGGGCGTTATGGTGGCGCCCGCGGCCAAGATGGGCATCGTCGACCCAGGAACCTAATATTGGACCTTTCCTTTATTCTTCTAGAGATTACCTGTGCTGCTGGCCAGCCCCACGGCCTTACCCGCCCCCACCCCCGCCCCAGCCCGACGCTTCCGCTGCCCCTGCTGACGCTGCCCCCGCCGCCTCCACCACACCCGCACCGGTCACCTGTGCGATACTCACAACTCCTGAGGAGCACGCGGCAGCAGCCGCCGCCGCCGCCGAGCTGATCGAGCGGGCGATGCTGCTGCCGCTGGCCCTCCGGCAGCAGCTGGGGGCCTCGTGGACGGCGCCCGCGCAAGCGCGGCGTGATGCGACGGCGGCTGCGGCAGGGGTCACTAGCCACTGGCTGTGAGTTGTCTGTCTCTTACCAGGGTGCCACTCTAAAGCTGAATGGCAGGGTGAAGTCGGTTGCCTCTTACCGATTCGTTTTTGTCGTCGGAAACGGAAGAATCGAAGAGGCGTCCATTTTCATTTTCAGTTTCAGCTTCAGTGTCTAGACCCAATCAAAATGAGCTCTCAGTTATGAGCTAATGCTACACGGAACCCCCAATTGTTTCCAATTATGGATCCCGAAGGCCTCTATTGGTTTTTACACCCCAAAACGAATTTCTTCCGTATCGGCCAATCGCAAGATGTTCAGGGAAACACCCGAAGCGGGTCGTCCTTCCCGGTGCATATGTCGTGTCTGCCCATGTTACGACCAAACAGGCCATGTAAGAGGAGGGAGGCGGCGCAGCGGTACGCGGCCGCCTACGCCGCAAAGTTGGCCGAGGGCCAAGAAGTGCTGAGGCGGACTGAGGAGCAGGCGTCAACGGTAAGTGCGAATCCAGGGTGAGATCCAGGCTGGATGGACCTTCTCACGTTGTGTCCTAGTCCTAGGGGATGAAGTTCGAGGTTCGCTTGGAAAAGAGCGCTTGACGTAAAAACAATTATTTTAAAAAGATCTACTCTTAAATAATTTCAGAAAATTCCTGACACGGTTTTTGCCTTTTTTCTGGGGGGGGGGGGCGTCATCTTTGATTTTAATAAAGATTTCATGGTAGGAGTAACTCTCATGCTTTTACCTCCTTCTAAATTTTTAGGTCAACGGAAAACTTAGCAAGGCCCTTGTAAAGCTTGATATCCATAAGAAATTTTAGGTGAAACACGGCCCGGTGCACCTGCTAAGCGTAGAATTGTACATTGATCGTAATCTTTGCAAGACAATACAGTATCATAAGAAATTTGCGTTCTCATAGTTCTGGCCCGTTCCGCTGTATATATCTGAGGCACTTCGGTTACACCTCCCAAATTCATCCTGTTTTTGTTTTTTTTTTGGGGGGGGGGGGGGCAGTCTTCCGTTCAAGTCTTCCGTGCGGACAGAAGCCCTGAGCCATCTCCGCCTTCGATGGCGTCGGTGGCAATGGCGGCAGCGGGTAGCGGCCCTTTTCTTCCGATGTCCGTTGAAATGTTGTAACCATTTAGCTGCTCTCTCATTGTTTATGCTTTAAAACAATCATTCTAGGTACATTGTTTGGAAGATGACTTTTTAGCCCGTCCCGACACGTTTCTTTAGAAACGGCAGGAGCCGGGCTTATAGTCTGATGCCGCATGTTCGTTCGGGCGGACGTATGTTCGCCGACTTATCGTTCATAGAAAAACTTCAAATTTTGAGGATCGACTACTTTTTTAACGTAGAATCACGTGCGGTGGCAACAATTTTCGATTTGTATCGCATTTTTGATTAATGAAAATTTGTCTGTTTTTGTTTTTTGAGGTTGGCCGCCGCGCGCACACTATTACCATCGCAGCGCGCACGGGGACGGGCTCAGGTTAACGATTTTAATCGTAACAAATACATCTGTTATCGGGCACTTCTAGGGAGACTTGAGGCGGGGGCCGAAGGCCCCGCAAACGCCGCCGGCAGGCCAAGCTGGCCAAGTCCCCTGTCAAACCGAGGTGCCGGTAGAGCGCAGCGGAACTGGCACCGAGGATGACGGAAGGGACGGGCCAGCTTGTTTAATGAACCACCTGATCATGGAGAAGATCAGTGTGACAAGGAATTGAGTATTCCAAACTCTGGTCCTGATGGGATGCCTTCAGAATCGCCTGCAGTGAAAGTTAGTTATTCGCATTAGTTGTGCTATGAGTTACTGAGATGAGTTTTTGCCCAATCATCTCTTTTTTTCCTCTTGTAGACTTCCAGTCCTGGTTCTGGGCAAACTTCAGCTAAGCTTAGTGCCAGTCTTCTTTCAAAGGTCCACCCTTGTTTTGTGAATACTTCATTCATTTAGAATTGTTGGTAACTGAGAAATCTGGATTGTTGCAGAGGAAGCAGCTCACTGAAAAGTCTAAAAAACAGAAGGCCAATAAGAAGAGTAAAATGGACACTGACTTTCAGAAGCCATTGTGAGAAAAGGAGCCATGGGTGAGCATAATGATTTGTAGTTCTGATTTGTAAATAAACAATACTGAATCAGAGCATGTACTTATGAATATCTCCATATCTCCATATCTACCAAGAGGCGGCCCTTCTCAAGTCGGTGAAAAAAGCCAAGAAAAACGATGCCAAACTTCCTAAAAAGGCAATAGATTTAGTGTGAGAGGGAGGAGCTGGCAAAAAGAAGTGCTCAGGGTAAAGCTGCCCCCTCAAGTGACGGTGTTGCAAGGCCGGCATGCGCACCGTCCAAGAAATCATATTTCATGTGTAAGTTTTATTAGACCTTATTTTGGCATACTTGGATAAGAGTGCACTTGAATCCAATTATCTTTTTATTTTTCCTGATAAGTTTTGTTTTGTTTTTCTTGATCTTTTGAGCATGAGGGCTACTGAAGAAGGTGCAAAATCGAAAAAGATGCCAAAGAAGTTCTGGAAAAACGGGCCACCATGAAGAATGTGGAAACATACCTTTCATTCGAAATTTCGACCGAAGGGACCTGTTTAACTCCATCAAAGAAGGCAAAGATACGTCTGATGAGAGCAGCAGCTCAGATGAATCAGATGGGGAGTATTTTTTTCCCCATTCCTACAATGTTTATCAGAGATTGTTTTTATTTCTTAACTAAAGAATTTGCAAAGTTCCTGTTAAAGTAATTGGTGTGTACTCTCATCAAAGTTTGTATTTATTTCTTAACTAAAGAATTTGCAAAGTTTCTGTTAAAATAATTGGTGTGTACTCTCATCAAAGTTTTCTGTTGAAGAATTAGCATGTTTCTGTGTTGTTGTTTTTTACAATGACTCAAATACTAAATGTCATATTTATTTATACAAGTTTTTTTTTTCATTATGTGTCATTTTCTTGTCATCAACGTGACTTCATAAGAATTCTCAAGTTTCTGTGTAGTCTTAAGTGTACTCAAGCTGATTAATACTAAATTTTTGTGCCTTTCAACTGAAATGCTTAGGTCATGCAGATTTTGTGAATATGAACCTGTACATTTGAACATCACATTAACCACACAAATACAACATTTAATGATATGACACAGGTGATACGTGTATTGACACGTCAGAATGATCAAATCATTTGGATAACATCAATCAGCTGACTTGCGATATCACATAACTGACTTTTGAACTGTGATTTCACATTTGTGATATTGCTCTTGTGATTGTCCAATTATCAGGAGACGAGACATCACAATGCTGACTTTGATGTCACTATAGTGACGTTACTCTTGTGACTCCGGGTCCGGGCCTAGGGGGGGGGGCTGATCCGAGAAGAGGCCCGTGGCCGCGCATGCGAGCCCAGCCAGGTGCAGGCGGAGCCGAGCCGGGGGCCTCCGCGCATCTGGACAACAATGCTACCTGAGCAGTGGGCGACAATGTCGCGCGGCTCGCGGCCTCACGGGTCCCCCCTGGTGCCGGCCCGCCTTATATTATTAGTTCGCCGCACTCGCTACGCCTTTTCGACTTATCGGGAGCCTCCGGTAGTATTACCACATATAGCTGATGAATTGGCAGATCCCATTAAATACTTCCAACACTTTTTTGACGAATCTTTGTTGGAGTACCTTACGGACTGCACCCAGAAATACACAACATTTATGAGTAAAGGACTGAAGTCCCTTAATTTTGATGTTAATGAAATGAAACAATTTCTAGGTGTTTGGATTTATATGGGTGTTGTAAACACGAAGTGTTTGTGTGATTACTGGGCTACTGAAATATATGTGCCACAGGAGCTAAGGTTATGACTCGGGACCGCTTCCAAAAGATACGTGCAGCTTTCCACTGCTATGACAAAGCAGAAGAGGAATTGCTGGATTAATCTGACAGATTCAGAAAAGTGACACCTCTGCTTTCATACATTAATGCCAAGTGCAATGAAATTCCCCAAGAGAAAAATTTATCCTTTGATGAAGTTATGGTTCCATATACTGGAAAATATGCTGGCACTCTCCGCCAGTATATTCCAAGTAAACCACATAAACATGGCATTAATTTTTTTGCCCTTGCTGGTGTGTCGGGGTTTGTTTATGATTTTTGTCCTCATCAAGGAGTATCCACTTTTTCTAAAAAAGATTTTAGTACTAAAGAAATGTAAATGAATAAAACTTCAAAGACAGTTTTGGAATTGATTCACAAGATCGATAATCCAGCTGAATCCACATTGTGTTTTAACAGCTGGTTTGCAAGTGTGAAATTACTTCAGTATTTGAAGGATGAATATGACCTTATAGTAACCTGCACAATTCGTGCAAATAGGTTTGATAACTGTCCTCTTCTGCCAAATAATGACTTCAAAATAAAGAAAAAGAAAGAGGATGATATGATTACCGAGTCAAAGGTGATGTGATTCTTACACAACGATGTTGTCCATGTTGCTTCCACTGTGGCTGGCGTTACCCCTACAGGTGTAGCCAAACGGAAAATAATTTTTGTTTTGCCTTATTCACTGCCATGTTTGTTTTCTACATATCTTTCTTTTTCTCTCAGGTATTGTAGGCAGACTAAGGAATTCACTGATGGGCCAATTCCACGCTGCATTCGACTGTACAACAAGAACATGGGCGCTGTTGATCTTAGTGATATGCTTGTCTAGGTTAATCGACTTCCTACTAAATCCAAGAGACGGTATTTTCCCGTAATGGGTTATATGGTTGATCTGAGTTTATGTAATGCGCGGATCTTCTACAAACGCCATGTGGAACAGATGCCATCCGCACTTAAGATAAAACAAATGTCATGTAAGGACTTTAGACTTTCAGTCAGCAAAACCTTGCGTAATTGTAATCTGAAGGTTTCTTTCACCACCCCCGTATCAATTTCTTGATTGTGTACCCTCGTGGTGCCAGACCTGACGATGAGTCAAGACATGATAAACTTAGCGTTTAATTGGACTGACACGCTTATGTTTTATAGCTAGTTCTTTTATAATATGAAATGTATGTCTGTTTCGCTATGGCTTGTTATGTGTTTTTTTTTAGTTCAAATTAATTGTTTGCAATATGTTAGATAATTATACTAGAAATCTGTGTAATTTCTATTGTACATATTTTCTCTTACTTGCTAGACCTAATGATGACTCAAGATATGATGAATTTGGCCACTGGCCTCATTTTACAGGGTCCCAAATGCATTTTAAATATTGCTTTCACCACTGTCGAATGTTCTGAATGCAACATTGAGTTTTGCCTGACTTCCAAGAGAAAGTGTTTCCAGAAATTACATATAGAGTAGAACTTTCACTAAGTTTCACTAGTGAAATTCACTTGCAGTGGGTTTCACTGTATTGTTTTGAGCATCTCTTGATTTATGTTTCTTTATCTATGTATCAATTTATATTATTCTGATAAGACAAGTGTTTCTGATAATTTGCTTCAGTTCCTATGCAATCACGATCACGTAAGAAGTTTGCACATAAGTTTTGTAATGCTTAGTCACGCACTGGAAAGACTTGAAATGTGCTTCAGCATTTTAGAAACTTGAAGTTGCATGAAATTTGTGTGTTCTGATGAGCTCAAAAAGACTGACATTTGTGATTTATGCTTCAGCACTTAGCATAAGACATTTGAATTAAATTTATGTATAGCGCTTTAATTGAACTTCTTACACGTTTATGTCTTATAGCTAGTACATTTGATATGAAATTTATGTCTGTTTCGCTATGACTTGTTATCTTCTTTGGTAGTTCAAATGAAATGCTTGTAATATGCCAAATAATTTTACTTGAAATCTGTGTAATTTCTGTTGTACGTGTTTACTCTTAGTTCCTACCGCATTAGCTGTTATTTCTTTGAGTTTTTATTTTTTGGGGGCAGATCTGGGGGGGGGGGGGGTACTGCAATGATTATTTCATTTTTTGATCTATCGTAAATAAAGATATAATTAATTATGTCAAGGGCCTGAAGGGCCTGCTTCTCCGTCCAATCCAAATTGCGCCCCACACTGCAACAGTAAAAATCAAAAAAACACGTTAGTATCAGTACCCTCGTTATAGCAATTGTAAGCTTTCTTTGTGTAGCTAAGGGTACTCACATCTGTGGCTGTCCTGGCGTCAGTCAATAGCTTCAAGAGGTGGAGTGTTTCCCACTGTCGCTCAGCTATTCCTTCCACTGCCAGTGTGAGGTTCTTCACTTGCACCCTCAACTCTGAGACCTAGGAGGCCATTGCTGCCTCTGTCATGTCTTCTACTGCAACATCCGCCGTCCCTCCGACGCAGCACCAAAAATCCCTGCAAGCCCCAAGTTTATTCAGGGAAGTGCCACAAGGGAAAAGGAAGGGTGGGAGGGGGGGGGGGATAGTTTCCTTTGACCACCTCCCAATATCAAAGGAGTGAGTGACAGCGCTTGACGGCAGAGCGCGGTAGCGCAGCGGTTGCGTGCTCGCGTCCGTAATAGGCAGCCGTGGTTCGAATCCCAGTGGCCGTTTAGGACTGAAGTCATATAGAGCAGTTCGGTTTTCAAGTATCAAGTTAGCCCACATGACCAAGATTAACTTTAGTACTTTACCCGCACTGTGCGAGCGCGTGCCGGATAGGTTTGCCTACGCAGACGGCGTTGTGCGGCCACCCTTGGGAAGTGCAGCCGTCAGAGCGATAGGAAGGGGTTCAGCAATATCGGTTTTAGGCAATTAACCGTTTGACCTTCAAAACCTTTTAACAGAAAAACCGTTTGACCCTCCAAACCGGTTAACCGAAAACCTGTTAATCGAAGAGTCGGTTTCGGATTAACGGCGTCCGGGATCGAAACTCACACTGTACTCGACGCCGTCATGTTTTTTTCTTCTGATTACTGTCCTAATATAAATATTATGTCACTCTAAAAAAAATAATAGTCCAGGTATTGATTATTGGTATTGGTATTGAGTATTGGTATTGTTTTGTTGCGGTCTTAGTCCTGGTATTGACATAACATTGTTCAATTGTCATGTTTTTTTTCTGTAATCGAAACCTATTGTTTCCATCGTACAAAACCGGTTTTATGAAAAAAAATCGATAACCAGTTTACGATTAAACGGTATATCGGTTTTAAGCTTTAAACCGGTTTTCTGCATTTAACCTTTTCGCGGTATATCGGTTTTAACCGTAAAACCGGTGTTTCGGTTTTAACCTTTATGCGGTATATCGGTTAAAACCGAAAACGTTTTCCGGAACCGGTTTTTTGGAAAACCGGAAACCGATTTCCAAATATCGAAACCGCCCAGCCCTACTCGCAGTCACAGGAGTCGTGATCGGGGGTGCGGTCGAAGGCCGTGCCGCCGAAACGGCAAGGCTGGTTGACGGCGTCGGGGCTGCTGGTGCGGGCGGTGTTGGCTCCGAGGCGAGGCATCCAGCGAGGAGGTAGAACAGTTCATGACCGGGTGATAGCGGGGTGGCTCTGCTTATGGTCTTCACAAACGCGCGGTACAAACGGGTTATCGGCGCGAAAGTCCGCATTGTCGCTAGGAGACTATCTACCAGGTGTATCATTGGCCCCGCAGTTTCGGTTTTAGGCAGTCCCGCAACACACCATCTCCGTCTCTTTCTGGCTCGGCCAGACGCGTGAGACAGAAAGAGACAGAGATAGAGCTTTGCAGGACTGCCTAAAACCGAAACTGCCCGGGGCCAATTATACACCTGGTATAATGGGCCGCGTCGGACCAACCTCTGAGTGGGATCGCCCGAAAGAACACAGGTAGCAGTGATGAGAGCGGCTCCCTGACCCACCTGCTGGCATCTGGAGCCAAACGGACAGGCAGCAAGTGCGCGTGACCCATCGCGCAGAGGCAGCGCGCCTGCTTCCGAGATGTATAGGTTCGACTCCCGACTGCGCGTTCAGTTTTGGAGGCCGATCTCGGATTTACGGACTGTTCCCGGACGAGCAATTTAACGAGAGACCCTTTGTAGCACTGATGTCACGAAAACCCTGTAGGCAAAGGCAAACCCGCTGCCCTCAGAAGGCTAAGTGGAATAGCACGGCAGTTCACACCCGCTGACGTACTTCCCCCCCCACTAAAAATTTGTTCACTCAACGATATCGCTGTTTCTTTTCCACCGCGTCGACTGCAAAATCATGTGAGTAAAATCAAATAAGAAAAACAGTACCTGACAGTCACCATCTCCGATTTTCATGAATTTTTTTTGGTAGGTTGTCCACCTTGAGAAACGGCCCAGAACCAAATTTTAGACCTTAGAAATTTTTTTGGGCCGATATATGGCGTTTGTAAGTTTTGGTTCGCGTTTCTGCTGCGCGCAACAACCTTGACCCGTCGGAACACATACCACTCTCTGGGAGCCGAGCAGCACGGCAACAGCTTGACGGAGTACGTCGTCGACCACCTCCCTGGCAGCTGCTTCTACATCAGCCCGCAAATGGAAGTCGTTGCCGACGAGGGTGCCAATGGCCAGGTCGTCCTCGCGGTAGCAGCAGCTCTGAATCATACGTTTCGGGCAAAGTTTCCTATCTGCAGTAAGCGCGTAGTTGCAACCGGAGAGGCTCCCTTCTCGTATGGTGGTCTTACTACTATTTGCGGCGCCAAATCTGGACCACAATCCATTGCGTTTGTTGCTAGGGTTTCCTCGGTTTACTTCACAAATTCTGTGCAGTGCAGCCGCTTGCAAGTGAGGTGTTTGGTTGACTGATTGTTGGCGCATGGCGGTCGGAGTGAGAGCGCTCCGCCCGGCCTGCACTTGCAGCCAGGCAACGGTTGTTGGATCGCGCGCATGGATCGCGGAGGCATCGCCTGAGCCAATTTGGTAAAAAAATCTTGTCCTTTGGTAGAAAAATGTCCCATGCCCCTACGAGAACCCCAGCGGAGACGCAGCTGCCACGCGTCGCAGATTTGGGCGAGCAACGCCTCCGCCTACGGTGCGAACCAACTCGTCAGCTAAATACATTCAAACGGCGCCGCAATACCAGGTGTATTTACTAGCGCCGTGAACTTTCAGTTTTAGGCAACCCACTGTCTCTGTCTTTTTTTGTCGCACGCGTTTAGCCGAGGCAGAAAGAGACGGAGATAGGGTGCGTCCAGCTAGAGGGTGTGCTATGATGTGCTAGGGTGTGCTGACCTGAGAGGGTGTGCTCGCAGCTCGCAACGACAGTTGAATGCGTGGCGTAATGTGCACATGTGCGCTCTGAGCCGGGAGGCACATGTCAGTCGGTGTAGGTTAAAGTGTTAGTTATAGTCACGTTCTATTTAGTATTGTATTGTTGAATTATTATTAGTATTATTGAAATTCATGAAAAATGGCCGAAAAGGTTGCCGTTAAAATATTCAATTCGGAAACGGCGTATGTTCTTTTCATAAATGTGGAAGCTGTTGAGAACCTTTCAAGTAAGTTTGGACAGAGAGTTTCTACTTCAATGTATTGTGTGTTAGCACATTTTCAGGTCGTTATTAAATCCATTTCTTTTTTAAACAGAACCTGGTAAAGTTGACGCCCTGATACCGGTCTTGGTAAACAACAAGTACGAACCCAGTTTGGGGCCCATTGAAGTGGTTTGGGTAGGATCTGACCTGAAAAGTATGAAACGTTCTCTCAATCCTATATTGGTTTATCATTTCTGTTTTGTGTTCTTTCTGTTCGTTTCTAATTGATTCTCTGATATTTTCTGTACTAGTTGTCACACCACCACCATCATCCAGAGTACCTCAACCAAAATCATCAAGCGCACCAGGTGAGTTTAATGTATGATGTAAGGGGAAACTTCCAGGAACTTGAACTTAACAGTGTTCGTCTTCAGTAACTACAGAAATGATTGCCAATCCTATTCTGGTTTATCGTATATGTTCTAAGTGTTTTCTGTTCATTTCTAATTGATATTCTTATATTGTCTGTACTAGTTGTTCGACAACCACCACCATCGACACAAGTACCAGAGCAAAAACCATCAAGCGCAACAGGTGAGTTTAATGTTGTATGAAGTAAGGGGAAATTTCAAAGAACTTGACAATAACAGTGTTCGTCTTCAGTCACTATAGAAATTATTGCCAACCCTTTTTTGGTTTATCGTATATGTGCTGAGTGCTTTCTGTTCATTTCTTATTGTTATTCTGATGTTTTCTGTACTAGTTGTCCAACAACCACCTCCATCACATACCACCACAGACCACCACAACATAAACCATCTAGTGCATCTGTCAATGCACAAGATAAGCTTAATTTTGTAGAGTATGACGGCAGTTTAATTTGTGCTGAATTTGTTGCCAATTGTTCATTACCATTTCCTAGTCAAGACTCTAAAACAGTTTTATTTTCAAACCTTCCCGACGATTTTATTCAGGAACTACTTCAGTAGAATTTTGGTTTTGTCTGATTGATTTGGCTTTGTGTTTTTATCATGTACTTTCTTTATTTATCACAGGACCATTTCATCAAAACAATAATTAGATTAAGCAAGCTTGAGAAAAAAGATGTTGTTTCTGTCAATAATGACAAAAAAAAATGAATTGACTATTGAGGTATTGTAAATTATTCCCCCCAGTTTGTGAGTCCCCATCAGTGTTTGTAATGCTTACTCTTGTTTATTGCAGTTCTTAACCAATTCTGCAGCTGTTTCTGCACAAGAGCAGCTAATTTTTTTTTGGAATATGACGGGAGTCTAATTAGTGCTGAAATTGTTAGTAACAAACCGACACCTCCATGGAACAGGATTCTATCTGCGCTCGACTTCGCTCAATCCGTCTATCTACACACGCCTCCACACAACCGTTCTATCTGCAGACGCGCTTGCGCAAACCGTCTAACTAACATTTTTGGCCAAATCAAGTCAATTTGATCACTGGAAAGATGACTTTATGAGCAATCCACTGATTCAAATAGCTTGATTTGGCCAAAAATGTTGGTTAGACGGTTTGTGCGAGCGCGTCTGCAGATAGAACGATTGTGTGGAGGCCCGTGTAGATAGACGGATTGAGCGAAGTCGAGCGCAGATAGAACCGTGTTCCATGGAGGTGTCGAAACAGCGTTGCCCTAAGAGGAAATTCAGTGATGGTGGTATGTGTCGTGCATTCTCAGTTGTTTAGCACTGCACATTACCCTTGTTTGCAAAGTTTTCTGTATAATCAGCGTTTTGTTGTTGTTTTAGCTACTGCACAACTTCAATCAAAGAAACCTGTATTAACTGGAGCATGGACGAAGGACGTTGTTCTGTATTTTATTCGAGAGATGATCAAATTGAAATCATCTAAAGCAATCCGCTGTTGGGCGGATAAGGATTGGGAAGGCATTGCGAAGTTGGTGGGATTTGATGTTGCTGAGTGCAAAAGGAAGAAGAACAACTTATACAAATTCCATGCTGAACTGGTCAAAAGTGGTGCTCCCATTAAATGGCGGTACTTCCGATTGATTCATGAAATGAAGTACGGATCAATCGACAAGGGGCCCAGTCATCCAATTGTTCTTGAGAATTTTTCAGACAATGAAGATGAAGAAGATGGTACTGAAGTGTGCAGCAGACTACTAGAAGAGCCACAGCGTAACCTATACTACTTAACTGGTTTCAAGCAAAGATATAATATTAGGCAGAAGGTCTAGACTTGGGGTTACCTTCATTTCACTAACTCAAACAACGTTCCTTCTAGCCAGCACATTTTACGTTAAGTAACTGAAATGTAGATTCTAATAAGTTAAAATTGCAAAATCACCAAACACTGCTAGCTGTTTCCAAACATTGCTGCGCTCCAAAAGCAATAACAATTACGCAAAGCATCTTGTCACCCGCCCCTTCCGCCCTGTCTGTCGTCTACCACTGCGACGTCACTCCGCTTCCCCCCTACAGCGACCAGCGACTGCAAATAATACCGACGTGATTTCTCATATTCTTCGGCTACCAGACAACCGACAGATCTGCTGTATTAACTGTAGTTGGAACTGTAGTCCCCGAAGCATAGTTACGAACTAGGTATTTGTCCTTAAATAAACCGCAATCTAACTACCGTAGCGTATGTAGACAGGAATATAGTTGAAAACTGCTGGTCGTAGCCCTGTAGACTATCTGTAACCACTAATTGCAGTTGCCATCACGAGCCATGTCTTCAGTTACTCGGTAGCCTATTTGTCATTGGGTATGCAGACGGGTCTAGTGTTGGGAACTCAAGATATGACAGCACCGAATCTAGAGACAAACTACAGGCGAAATAGAAAACAATAAATAGGGTTTATAACTAAAATTCGAAATGTTGTTCATATCCATTCTAACCCAAGTCCGGAGTACAGACCGTTTCAGTGTTGAAAACTGTAGACGAACTGTGGACAAACTATGGACGAAACTGTAGTCCAACAGAGCTGGGAGCGCCTCGCTTCGCCGCCGAAGCAGTAGGGCTCTTGCCCCAGGTCTCTGGAAGCGGGCGGGACAGCCTAGTGGCTAGCATCTCCGCTTGGCGAGCCAAAAGTCGCAGATTTGAATCCAGCTAGCTCCCGGTAAGTTTCTTGAAATATTAGTGTTAAGTGTGTGTGTAACTATCATAGGAAGCTTCGGGTTAGGACCTGAGGGGGACTGTTGGGGAGGGGGCAAATTGTTTTCATAGTATTTTGAATACAGTTCCGAGTGCAACTTCAACTGTGGACAGAACTGTGGACAGAACTATAGACAAAACTAGAGACGAAACTGCAAGTGTTCCAATTTTTAAGAGACCGTCCACAGTTGGTCCACAGTTTGTCCACGGCTTGTCTACGGCAAACTGCAGTTTGTCCGCAGATAACTGTAGTCTACCTATAGTCTGAACTTATTGTTCGGTTTTGAATCCAACAACCATTACCAACATGAAATGGTGAACAGTCGTACGACAGTTTGTACACATACAAAATGCGTTTCAAGATGTACTTAACAGACTGCAGACATAGTTTCGTCTACAGGCAGACAGCAAAAACATTAGTCAGGAGGCAAATTATGAAAATTTGATGTAATCCTGTCTTATATTAGAAGTTTCATTTGTGTATCATGAAAACCGATCCCAGAAGAAATTGGTAAATGTTCAAAACATATTTATTCAACGGCCACAGTAGAAATGTGCATAAAAATTTGGGTAATGTTATTAGATATAATTTTCTAAAAACATTCATATTAGGTTTGCATACTTATAGTTAGTTGCCCTATTGAGAACTAGCTCTACAATTTGACTAGAATTAATTATATACTCAATGTGATCGTCAATTCATTCACTGTTCCCAAAATTTAACTGTACGATTACAATTGGTGTATTTTTTCTTTATCTAGCTCAATTCATATTATGATGGGGAAAAGAAAGATAAACAGCTGCAGAGGAGTCTTCTGCAGCTGCAGAGGAGGATACGGGTATAACTCACTTGTTTTCTAGGTTCCTTATGAAGTCATCGTACACTGCCAATGACCTTTGTTTACTTCTTGTAGAAGACAAACCCCCATGTATGTACTGCTTAAGAAAGCGTAGGAATCCTTAATAAGCATCTAGATAATTTATGTTGCTTATAAAGTAGGCTGCCAGTAGCAGCAAAGGGACTTCATATGCCTCGGGATCTTTGACTTTGCCCAGCCCAGTGCACAGTTATATAACTTCACATATGCCCTGGTGACGACTTCCTAACCCAGCTCATTGACAGAGATTGTCACAAGGAGGCACGGTGTATGTCCCAGCTGATTTGTTGACACAGCGTAAGTGCCTTCAGCCTCATCAACCTGGTTTCCACAGTAATATGTATTATTATGAAATAATTCAAGTCGTATTTGCACATATTAGTGCCAGCTCTACTTACATGAAGGATCTCGACCGGCGGCGTAATTTTTCTCTTTGGGTTGAGAAAAATGGTGAGCGTGCAGCCAGTACAGAGTTTTGAGAGGACCTTCACTTCTGTATCCGATTCCCACCCAAGTTTCTTGAGCTTTGAAATCATTTTATTAAAATTGGTTTTTAGACCTTCAAGCTGCAGAACAGATCTCTGCAGATGTACATACATTAGCTGAAAATCAAAATGGCGGCTGCAAAGTTTTGCGCCCTTCAAGCCATTTACCCAGAAACCCTGTCTAGAAATGGTGCAGCTCACTTAATTCAGACTCTCGTAGACGTAGTTGTGAAATATGGGCGTGTGGAAGCCACCACTTTGGGGCTGTTCAGATACCACGTGGACACATTTTGGGCACTTTTTGACCCCCCCGCCCCCCGGTGGACACAAGTGGACATTTCCAAGCCCCCCCCCCCTCCCCTTTTGTCCACGTGGAAAAAAACCTATTTTTTTAGTAAGGCTTCTCCGCACCCAGAGTGTGTTATTTGTGGCCTGCAAATCGTGGGGAAGTCAAACTAAATTACGAACGAAAATGTTTTTTTTTTTTTTTTTTTTTTTCAAGAAAACAATGGGACTGAAGTGGCCAGACTTGACCGACATTGACAAGAAGAGTCAACATCTACGGTTTTTATTCGGGACAGTAAAATAGACATAAGTAAAGCCAATATTTTACTCAAAATCCTTTTTAGCATTGCGTTTCTAGGAGTTGCTCAACCAGAAAAAAAATACACGTGGACACTCGCGGTACCCCCCCTCCCCCCACGTGGACAATTGTGGACATTCCGTGAACCCCCCTCCCCCTCTAAGTGTCCACGTGGTATCTGAACAGCCCCTTTAATGAGGGACCCACGAACGATTTCAAACCACATAATGGTCGGGGGTGATAAAGCCTTGGAGGCCACGATAGCAGAAATGCTGCCTCTATTTCAGCAGCGGAGGGTAAAAGCTACGAGCGACTGCTGGCAGGAAGATTTTACCCATGAGAAATATTTGGCAAGACTGCATTATATAAGTGAAGCCTGGAAATTAGTCAACCGATTGTTATTTATGCTGCCACTACCAGAGGAGCTTGAAGCTACTGGCTTGGGTCTTAGAAAGTCTTTGGGGTTTCATACAGAAGCGGTGGGAATTCCCCCGAAACATCTTGAGGACATTGAATATACTACCGACAATGGAGCAGACATTGTGAAGGCTCTAGAATTGTGGAAACGATTGTTTCGGCCATGGTATCAACATTGTCGTGAAATCGACTTCCAGCCTAAAGTATCACAATCTTAAAGGAAGGGTGCTGGATAATTCAGCCGAGGCAAAAAGAATCATTGCCGATTGCAATAAATGGGTCAAGTTTGGCAAAGGAGTCTTTCAAGGAGTCTTTTCCAGGAGTGTGGTATTAACTACAGTCTTGGGAACCGCACTCTTCCTAAAGTGTGGTGAGTACCACAATCTTGCTGGGTTCCCCATCCATCTAGGAAGCCACATCTATGCTTTTTGTAAACTTAAGTATCAACCAGAGGTAGAGAGAGTGTGATACGCCATCACACTCCCCGAAGAGTTTGCCCGCACACTTTACGAAAAGCACCTTTGGGTTTGTAGAATAATTTCCCTTCAGTGTGCTGTGTAGTAAGAGGGAACATGGATTTATATCGTACTACGTCCACTGCTGCCACCCCCGGATCTCGATGTTTTGGCAGGGAAATCCTTCATAGATAACCTATGACGACTTAATCTCTAAGGACAAACAAGGCCGGCACGCGACTAAAACCTTCAAATGGTCACCACTTGCCACTGACACTGGCACACCAGACCCAGCCGGCGAGAACGAGTTCCAAGGGAAGTTAGTTAGTGCGGCCAGGGGATTCGGATAGATCACGGCCTGATCGCCTAGTAAGTAACCAGGGATGATGCAGGGCAGGGCGACTTGTGTGCATTATCCCATTGGAATTTTGCCGTAGGAAAACTGTTACTTTTAAGAATTCATTCCCATTTGGTGCTTCCTACAAAGCTTCACCTGGGTTCTAACGTATCCAAGGCAATGGGCATTGAACAAGCCACCTCTGCAATAGGTCTCTGGCGTCACTGATATGGTACGAGTGCCATACGTTTACACTAGTCGTGTGTTTTCTCAGAGTCGTGTTCCCCGTGTATTCCCCAGAGTGAAAAAACCGTGCACGAGCTTAGACATTTCGAATGAGGCCCCAAAACTGAAGTCAAAGATCAAGAAAACATCGAGACCGAACACCACTGAGAGAAAAGCCGATAATTTTTATAGCTCGATAAACGACGATGATGATAGAATTAAGTACAGTGTTTATTTACATGACAGTACACAAATTAA
Source organism: Odontothrips loti (assembly GCA_038380765.1). Lineage (NCBI taxonomy): Eukaryota > Metazoa > Arthropoda > Insecta > Thysanoptera > Thripidae > Odontothrips > Odontothrips loti. The sequence goes on along the minus strand of JAZGLN010000128.1, from coordinate 271,142 downwards.
TGTACATAATTACAATTTCAATTACCACTTACGACGAACGCCTGAGGAAAAAAAAAGCGCATGTTAGAAAAAGCAAAAATAAGATTTTCTGCGTTTTCGTCAGAAAGACAACTGCGGGTGTCCGTCACTATGTTGCCACCCAAGCTAAGCAGCCTCTCGGATGTGGTGCTGCTCCCTGACACCGCCAGGTACTTCCTAGCGAGACAACTGACTCGCGGATACGTGTCCCGACACTCCTTCCACCACATCAGGACATTGGTGGACATATGGACCCGGGGAATGTCGCGGAACACCGCCAACTCCTTGAAGTGCTCCAACTCAGTTGGCGGATTTACATCAGCATACCAGCACCCCCGGACCGGCTGCGCTGCGGTGGCGGTGGGCGGTACCATCCCAGCCCAGTGTCCGGTGAATTGAATCACGGGTCGGTTTACAGTCATCGCGTTAATCGACAATTGGTTAGCAATCGTAAATCGAGAGAAAATCGGAAATCGAAATAAAATCGGAATTCGAAAAAAAAACGACTATCGGTTTTTTTACTGTTATCGAATTCGTTAAGTAAAAATCGAAATCGTCATGCCAAAAATGGATGTCGATTATTTCAAAAATTGTTTTAAATTTCGATTTTTCGACTAATCGCACAGGCCTATTGAGTGCCCAATACCTTTCTATTGACTGGGGTTTATCATGATGTTTACAATGCCCTTTCAAGTAACTTATAACAGATTATCAGTTAATGTACAGAACAGTGGTTGCAGTCCTACTGCAGTTAAATTACAGTAAAGTGCAGACCAAACTTGAGTTTTTTGCTTGTAAACTAAAGTTTTTCTGCAGTTACTCTACCAGTATTTTCGGACAAACTCGAATTGTTCGAGTTCCGTCGAAGTCCCGGGGAGTTCCTAGGTTTAGTTTACGAGCAGTTGCTTTTCTGTTTTGAGTCCATTCAGATGGTCCTGCCAAACTACACTTCTCCAAAGTTCGAAAAGTTTTACCCCCTCCCCTCTCGGTACCCCCTTTCCTCTTTCCTCCCCTTTCCTGTTTGCTCTCCTTTCACTCTCTGTGCCTGTAGACCCTTCCTCTATTGGAACCCGAGGAAAGTAGGAAATCTGCGCTGGCGTTGATGGGATTCGAACCTGAGACCCTGGAACTTAAAAGTGTACGCATTAGACCACCGCACGGCTAACCAGCTATTGCAGGAGGGCCGCCGTCGGCCTTCGGTATCCTTCTTAGCCCCACGATGGTATACTGAAATGGAGCCTAAACTGTAGTTTAAATGCAGTTCAAAACTATGCCCTAAAAGGGCTTCGAAACTATCGATGATAGCCAGTTTAAATCGCAGTTTACTGTATACTCAGCTTCACAGTCGACATTACTTTTTAAAAGCGTAGTTTAAAGTCAAATGAAACTGTATTTACCACCAAGAATGACTCTACAGTAGTTACTTCTTTTTAAAAGCACAGCTAGCGTGGAGTAAAACTGGAATTTCACACTTCACATACGATTACAATGACTTCTAGGGTTAAAAATTCAATCAACACTAACTTAATTTTTCACCTCCAACCACACACCACACTACACACTCGAACTACTTTTTATTACACTTGTGAAACAGGAAAGAGGACAGTCAGTGAACTACAGTTTAACATGCATAGTGTAACTCCAGTTCACCTGAAGATCCTTCTACCCGGCGTTGCATGCTTTTATCACACTATGCAGTATTATGTTATGCGTACCGCGACAACTAGGGGGTGAAGTCGGGCAGCAGCGTTCTCTCCCGGGTAGGATTTTCAGTGAAAAGTGCACTAGGAATCCGCGGTGAAACTGTAGTTTTTTTTGTAGAGAAAACTATAGTTTAAGTACGGTAAAGTACCAGTAATTCGGGACAAACTATAGTTTTCTTCGATGACTTTACTTTAACTGCATTCAAACTGCAGCCATGGCCGGGGCGCTTCGCTGGTGGCTGCCGCTGCTGGTGGCGGCGGCCGCAGGGGTCCTCACTGCCGCCACGGCGCGCGGCACCGTCTGGCCTCAAATCGGCCTCGACGACGCCAACCTGGAGGACGCCCTGGGTAAGTGGGACCGCCAGCTGGAGGCGAGGCTGCAGGCCGACAAGGACTGGCTGCTGCGGGACGACGGCGTGCAGGGAGAAGCCCAGGGAGAAGCCCAGGGAGAAGCCCAGGGGGAGCCCAGCGGCAGGAGGCACAGCGGTCGCACCTCAGGGGAACGGTGAGTCAGCGGCCCGGAGACCTCAAACCGAGGGGTCCCTCACTTCGAGCATTCCTTGTACAAACCCCAATAAGTCAAAATAAAATTCAAAACCCAGTCAAAAATTCAGAAAATTCATTAAGTCACAAGTCACGAAAAATTACGAAAAGTTACGAAAATTCAGGGAAATTCAAGGAAAAAGTCACGAAAATTCAAGAAAAAGGCGCCAAAGTCACGCCAGTCAGTGAAAAATCACGAAAGTCACAACAGTTATCCATTTAAACTAGACTCAAAATGGTAAAAACTCCACAAAATTAAAATGTTTTGTCAAAAAGTCACTAAAATTGGTCGGAAAGTCACGAAAAAGTCAACGCAGTCCCAAAAAATATCGAAATTCACCACCATTGGCAAAAAATTCAAGTCACAAGTCACCGAATAAGTCATTGCAAGTCACTGCAGTCACGCAAGTCAAAACTAATCAATTGATTTGAAGCCATTGTACACACAGAGTTCGAGTGAGGGACCCCTCGCCTCATAGTGTTGGCGTCTCTGCCCAGTCCGTCCGTTCAGCCTGGACAAATAGGCACTCGTCCGTGTGTGGGGCCATGAAGTGATCCTTGCCATACAATGATCCGGGGATCACTTCGTGGGTGGCGCGATGAAGCGATCCCCCCCCCCCACACCACCGTGTTGGGGATCATTTCATCGCGCCATGAAGTGATCCCCCTTTACATCCGCCGCGTCGGGGATCACTTCATCGCACCATAAGATGATCCCCACCGAGGGGAGATCAATTCATGGTGCGATGAAGTGATCCCCGACACCGCAGAAGTTACGGCGTATTCCTTCGCATCGGGCCAAATCGTGAAAAGTGCCGTATTAAGAACTATATGTAGTTATAGTTCGTGTAAGACCCGCTCAAATCTCGCTAGAAGACTTGATGAGTGTGTTCCGCCTTGACTCCCTGACCTGAGAGCAGATTGCTCTCGTGGCATACATATGTTCCCTCCAATTGTCCTCATGTAGGTCACAACTTCTCTGAATAAGATGTTCCGGGGGAGAGCTTGACCGGAAAAAAGACGAAGACAAGAATCACAAAAGAGGATACGGAAGCTGACGGTACGCAGTATGTGAAAAGTGACACAGCGTAGACCTCCACCGCGCCGCCCGGGGAAGAGCAAAGTAGATATCGGCATTGAAGTTGCTCGGTTTTACTTGATTGTTTCACTTTCAATGCCGATATCTCCGAAACCGTAAGAGATACGACGTTTTCCTTGAAATTTTAGGCCGATATGGTGCTACTTACATCAGACTGACATTGAAAAGTTTTACCAAAAACAATTCGAGAAAATTTAATTTTCGCCCTGTAGAGGGCTATTTGCAGAATAGGGCCCGAAGCGGGGGCTCCAGATGACCTCGGAAAATTCTGAAAAAAATATTTGCGGTAACTACATCTAAAGTGGTCGGGAGGAAGTTTACGCGCTGAATCAATTTCGAAAATAGGCTCGACGACCGCCCCTACTATACCTAATGGTCGACACATCATCAGCCTCCACAATTTTGAGTCGGCTTGTGGCCGACGGCGCAGCACGTCCTGCGTAACATTTTGAAAAGTAAACTTCCTTATCCGCTTTTGTGATTCTTTGTCTCCTTCTAGCTTCCGATCGAGCTCCACTTCAGAATACCCTACTGATAACATTCCCTTCAACTCTCTGATCCTCCCGTATTAATCTACGTCAAAGTGTTTTTAAATCGACAACAGCGCGCGCACTGCACGTCTCATTATCACCGCGACTTAAAGGATCAGCTACCGCGGTATGTAATCACCGTCTTAGGAGCGCTGCGGCTAGTTAAGGCCGATGCAAATGCGCTTCAGAAGCACCATACAGGCGCTTGCCGTCGACTGGGGTCATTTCCTTCAAAGATAAATCGTGTGTGGAACGTGCTCACCGGACAGCACCGCAATAGTCAATTACGGTAAACGGCACGACGACGAAAGTGATAACATGCGCTGACCTTCGCGGCGCATGCGCAGTGCGTTTCTTTCACGAAAAATCGTCTTCGTCGCATGCGCAGTGGTGATACGATGAGCAAGCGTTTTTTTTTTTTTTTTTTTTTTTGTTCTTGTCGTTCATAGTGACGTCAGCAGTCGCAACGGAACTGTCTATAGATGGTCAATAGGGTATTCCGGAGTAGAGCTTGACCGGAAAGAAGACGACAAGAATCACAAAACCGGACACGGAAGTATTCGGTATGTAAAGTTACGCGCCGCTAGCCGCGCGGAGTGGTTCCGGTCAAGCTCTACCCCGGAATATCCTTTGGCTCCAAGACGTCCGTTTCAGAAGCCTCTGTCTTGCTATGCGTTGCTCTGCACAGTTCGCGCTGGTGCGGTCTCACGGCTACCCCGTGGAGCAGCACACGGTTCCCACGGAAGACGGCTACCAGCTGTCCGTGTTCCGCATCCCCCGGCCGGGGCGCCCCGTCGTGTTCCTTATGCACGGCCTCCTGTCCTCGTCGGCCGACTTCGTCTTTCTGGGCAAGGGAAAGGCTCTAGGTGGGTAGAGTATGTGGCAACATATGTGCCACTGTTTTGGTTTCCTCTATTTGAATCAAAAACATAGTTTAACGCTCCACGGTTTTTTTTTCTGATCTCTCCTTAATGAGATAGCGTCTCGTTGATTACACGCGCTTGCGCAGTGAGGTCATGTATATAACCTCTGGAAATGATACCTGGTGTCCCGTCGCAGGGCTTGTAGCGTCACGCATAATAATGCAATGATGTCAACACAAACTTAAATGTCCTGTCGTCTACCGATAGCTGGTAGTCTGAAAATCGTCCTCGCGACAAAAAAAATATCCAAGGTCAATTTGGCCAAAGTAGGTTTCTTTTAGACTTTAAATTTCTTAAGTAACACTGCATTTCTTATGGTTTTCGAGATATCGGCATTTAAAGTGCGAAAATCAGGGAAATTTTCGTTTTTGGTCTTGTAGCCCAGCGTATAGGAGTATATCTCGGCGTCGACCGATTGTCTAATACACCGCATAAGTACTACACTTCAAAATAAACCTTGCAGTGCAACTGTGCATCGTCCGGTGTGGACATGTTAGGGATGCTGAGGCGACTGACACATTTCGACCCATATGCAGATGCAGGCGGCCAGCATCGCTTCAGGCGACCCCTACGTGCTGCCAGCCCCTGGTTCCGTGTCACTTTATCTTCGCTCCGAACCCCTCTTATCCTAACCACTGCACAGTAATAGACGAGCGGTTTGCTGAATTCTCAGTGACATTGCGCTCCAAAGATCGTTTCATTTCGCGGTCATGCAGAAAGTTACACAGCTAATAGGTTATTTCGGAGAAGCTCTGACCGGAAGCGGGAAGATGTTTAAGATGAAGAACAGCGGAAACGGTATAGATGGGAATCGCAGTAAAGAGTATATCTCCGCCACAGCGTCGGCCCCGCAAGTACTCCGCGCGGCCTCAGATTTCACAACTCCAGGCCGCGCGCAGGTCTGTGCTGGGTGACCCTACCAGATGGCCGGGACATGTCAGCGAAATTGAAGTCCCCAAAAAGTTTTAGTTGGCTCGTGGCCGATGCCGTGGCGGATGTACTCTGTTCTGAGGTTTCCATTTGATATGTTTCCGCCCTACTTCCTCTAGGCGTCTCCTCCGCTTTCAATCTACGCTTCTCCAACGTATCCGACACTCGACTGGACTAACCCAACCTTGCAGCACTGCTGCTGCACGACGCGGGCTACGACGTGTGGATGGGCAACGCCAGGGGCAACACCGAGTCCCGGCGCCACGAGCGGCTGTGGCCCAGCCAGGCCGCCTTCTGGGACTTCAGCTGGCACGAGATCGGGGTGCTGGACCTGCCCGCCTGCATAGACCACGTGCTGCAGACCACCAACCAGAGCGCGCTGCATTACGTGGGACACTCGCAAGTACGCGCCGCAGCGCCCCGTCCAGCGGGATCATTCCCTGCTCACAGTAAAAGAAAATAACGTCTTTGCAATTACAAAGAGAGGCTTTAGAGTCATCAGGAAATTCTTCGCAATTCCGGAGAAGTTTTCTTACGAGCCTGTACAGAGTTCTTCGCTGTTGAGTCGTGATGAGTTTCATTTCTTTCAACGCGACGGAACTGCGCTCTGCATGCACAGGGCACTACCACCTTCTTCGTGCTGGGCAGCGAGAGGCCAGAGTACATGGCCAAGGTCAAGACCTTCACCGCCCTGGCGCCCATCGCCTTCCTGCGGGACGAGCGATCCGTGATCGTGCGCATCATGGCCCTGGCCCCCGACACGCTGGCCGTGAGTAGGCTGCGCGGACACTTGTCCAGCAGCACTAGCGTCTGGGTCGGTCTGGGTGTGGGCGACACGGATGGGGGGGATTGTGCACACGGTGACTCACGAGGCCAGTGCACGAAGGTATAAGCGGTATGAAGCCCCTGATTTTGTTAAGTGTTAACACGCATATAATTCGAACCCCGGCCCTATATTGAGCCTCGAAAAATCAGCTGCGCGGGTTATACAAGTAGACGAATGGGAAAAATCGTGAAAAAGTGCCATATGCGTGTGGGATCGCAGAGTGAAGGCATGCCGTGTTCGTTCCCGGTTTAGTTGGAGCACTGCCGTCGCAGCTTCTTCAGAAAATCCTTCACGTCGTCTGTCAAGTGGCCTATCAAGGCGTCAAGCACTCACAGCAGAGCGCCAGGGCGCGTACCAGTCACTGAAGCCAGTCTTGCATCAGGTCTCCTGTCACCCACCCCTTCGGCTGGGCACGGACAACCATTCCGGGCGAAAACGTATCTCTTGCACCTTTCTTTGCCTTGTGGATGGTTTCCCTTTTTAAATTAAAATCACAAACGGCGGCAGTTTTCTCCCATCAGCAGTGATGCTGAGGATCACAGTCACCTGCTGCTTCTCATTAGCGGTGGTTTCCAAAACGATCGGTAAAGACGAAAAGTTAGCCTTGTCTTCACTTTTGGAACTTCAATTTCATGCCCACCCCTGGTAGAACCTTGCCTGTGTGTCGTCGATGTCATGAACAGAATACTTCCATGTGCAGGTTAAACCGAATGGGCGTTTCTTAGGCGTTGCCGATCTACCCGAGAAGGAACTGAACTACTTTGCGGCAGTCAACGGCAGTCAACGAGCTTGTTCTCGAAATCAGCTTCTGGCAGATTGTGGTCCTCCGGCGCAGTGAGAAACCTTGACGTCGCATGAACTGTTCCACCCAGCCGCGGGACGCTTTAAATTGAGGCTCGGCAAGACAACAAACACTTGGAATTTGCCTTAACATGCCTCTGCTGATTGCTGGCGACTGATGTTGCTTTGCCTCGCGTCCTCCATGGCCAAAGCGCGATGTACTGTCACTGGCAAAGCCGACCTTCTCGCGCTTTTTCCAGCTCAGGATACAGCCCTTCTTTTCTGCCCCGGAAGGCGCGCACATGTCTGCGGCACGTCATGATGGCAACACAGCCATGATACCTGATAGCTAAATAAGTTTGAGGTGTCGGCTAGCTTATACTCCCTATAATAATATTAGGTGGGCCGGCACTAGGGGGACCTGCGGTCGGTTGGCTGGCCCCGTCGCTTACTGGCTCCGCCCGCAGTTCAGCCGCCACCGAACGTCGCGCCATCCTGTCGTGGTGCCGTTGGAAGGCCGGGACCCAGGGCAACCCCGGGGGACCCCACACAATTCCAGTTATTGTTAGGCCCAGGCAAACACCAGGGGACCCACCAGAGACCACTTCAGTGTAGGTTAGGCCTACCTAGCTTCAGGAGTCACTTAAAAAATATTGGAAGGACATTGTGTATTTTTCATGAAAATTCATGGCCCTCGTACATTGGTATCATCTGTTTCCTATCCCATTCTTAAATGGCATTTTTTTCCTAGTCCCGGACGAGCGACTTGTCAACCCCATGCTTTCTCGCATTTTTTAATCCCCGCGGTACAGGACATTCCTTCCTCCCAGTTATTTGGCACGTCCATTCTTCGTTGATGGAGCCCACACCACACAAATATATTGTCACTTAATTCACACGCTTGTACAGGTTAGAGAGTGAGGGCAACGGTGAAAGCGTAAATAGGCCGAGGGTTGTTAAGACGACGGAGTCCAAATAAGACCTTAGGAAGGAGGTTTGTGGTGTGGACCAGTCCTGTGACGCGAACTAGCGGCGGGTAGCTCTAGTGAACGTATAGCAGCGCTTTAAGTGTGTTGCGGATTTTCGAACCTCGCCCTTGGCAAACGTTACGTCCAAAATATGTCTGAGGTCTGCTTTTCCACGCTGGCCGTTCCTTAGAGTTTGCTTGGTTAACTGTAAAATGTTCGTCGGACAAAATCGAAGGCAATTCTGAGGTGTGTCGCATTTGTCTCTCAGATCTCTCTCAGCTCTTTCCGAGATAATCGGCAGCCGTTTTCGTCCGTCTATGTGAAAATTGTCTAAGGAACTCAGTACACGGGGCAATAAACGCAAGAAACTGTATGAGAATCATCCAACGTTGAAGACATTCGCCACTGATTTGTCGTTCAAAGGTTATGGCTGTGAGGAAATGGACTCACAGCTCTGGAATGTTGATTGCACCAAAGTCGAACCTGCCTCGAAATTCAGCCAAAACCCTGGCGAAAATCGAGAGCGGAGTTTACGCTCTGGTAACGCCTCGGGAAGGAGTTTTCCTCACGCTCTCCGAAGGCGTCAAACGCCCTCGAAACGCCCTTAGAAGGCGTGTTTGTTGCGCTTTGGGCGTTTTCTCTAAACGCCCTTGCGCAAAACGCCCAGCAACGCCTTCGTTCAGCGCAGACACAACTCCCTCGAAAGGCGTTGTCAAAGGTGTTCTTGGGCGTTGTGGTCCAAAGGCGTTTCTGTTCCGCCTTCACAACGCCCTCAAACGCTCAAAGCGCAACAAACACGCCTTCTCGGCTAGGGTGTGCCATACTTCATTTTTTCGAAATTCGGTGTACGCGTTACTTCAATCGAGGCCATTTTTCATCCTGATTCATGAAGATATCGGCATAAAAAGTGCAAAAACCGATTATTGCACTTCCAATGCCGATATCTCTGAAACCGTAGGAGATACGACCTTTTTTCTTGAAGTTTCAGCTCCTAGGACCCTACTTTCGTCGATTTGGGTTGGGGAATCTTTTTGCAAAATTTTTTGATAACATTAATTTTTCGCCCTGTAGAGGGGCATTTAGGCCCCCAACCGAGGCGAGTCGGACCCCCTAAACGGCCTCCAAATTTTTTTACCTTTTTTCCTCGGAATCAGCATGGAAACTGGCCACGATTGAGGTAACGCGTACACCGAATTTCGAAAAAAATGAAGTATGGCACACCCTATTCTCTGCGCCTCAGAGAGAGTTTCCGTTTTCGCCAGGGAATATCGAGTCGATGGGTCCTCCAAGCGCCGATTCGGGGGGGGGGGGGGGGGGGGGGTAGGCTGTTCGCGTTACAATCCGCTTGAAAGTAGGCAGAAAGCGGTACATCGGCTCCCCTACGAGCCACCCCGCGCCGGGGGTCTTCGGGGGCCGTCGATCGACTTCGAAACGACATCGAATCGATGATCAACTTTTGACTGGGTAGAGACCCTGACGGTGCGGGTTATACGCGGCAACAAACGATTTTTCCTATTTTGGGGTCTCTTAAAATGGGGTGCGGGGTTATATGCGTGTGCGGGTAGTTCTAGGGGGCATTTACATATATTATGTTATCATGATTTTGGCCATACAGGACCCCCCCCCCCCCCCCCCCCCCATCACCACGTAATCACGTGCTAACCTAACCTTCCCAAGTCCGCTGAGCAAGAATTCTGCGTTTTGGCGGACCGTGTCTCGAACCTTAAAGTGAGTAAATCTGTCGTCTGCACGCCAGGCCGTGCTGCGGCTGGTGGGCGTCAACGAGTTCATGCCCAGCTCCAAGCTGATCTCCTGGCTGGGCGACATGTTCTGCGCGGATGATGACCTTACCCAGCCCCTCTGCTACAACCTCATGTTCCTCATGGCCGGCAGTGACAGGCAGGAGCTCAACACGGTACGGTGGGGGGTGATACTTCATCCCGTAAGGCCTGGGCTCAGCTTGGGACCAGACCGGGGATCTTGGAAACATTTAAATTGGATGAAGAGCGAACCGAGAATATTCTGTTGACCCAAACCCAATGTTCTCAAAATCCTCGGTCTGGTCTCAAGCTTAGATGCGATTTCTTTGGATGCCTCAATGAGTACTGTTGAGCTGTTTGCTTACCCTAGAACACTATCTCCAAAATACACTGGGGATTAACTTTAGCGATCTAATGATTGCAGGACCTGTGAATCAATTCTGGACCCGTAGCACCCGCTTACGGCGATTTTCGACAATGTGCCATATAAGGGGCTGGTTCATCCCCTTATATTAAATCAACAAAGTTGCTGTTTTGGCACCTTTGAGAGGGAGACTTGGGATATATCTCCTCAAAATTTGAACTCTCAATGTCCACTAGGAACGAAATGACAGTTTTCTCAAACAGTGGACCGCAAAATAAGGTCCCTAGTGTAATTCCAGAGATCTGCAACTCGTAAAGTTTCTGAACTAAAAATATATACCTAGGGAATACCCAGGGAATACTTCACGAAGTTCTTCGGAATACATAGGCAATTCGAAGAACTTTTTGAGTCTATCAAATATTTTCAGACTACTGCTGGAAATAAAACCTCCGTTAGCGACATCACGGTTTCGAGAGTAATCTTCAGCATGCCCCGCTCTACTGCTCACAGACCGCGCTGCCCGACTTCCTGGCCAACACACCGGCGGGCGCGTCCACCAAGCAGCTCCTGCACTACGGCCAGAACGTGCACCGGAGGCGGCTTGCCTTCACGAAGTTCGACTACGGCTGGCTGGGCAACCTGGGGCGCTATGGCAGGCTGCAGCCTCCGGAGTACGACCTGACGAGCGTCACCGCCCCCACGCACTTCGTGTACGCGGACAACGACCTGCTCTGCGTGCGATCGGTAAGCCAGGGCGACGCTCCGCTGATGGAACCCGTGACCACTCTGCGAGGCGCTCGGTGTTCCCAGACGGGGTAAACGGAGTACGAGCCTCGGCCTACGGTTACGGTCACCCGGAAGCCAAGGCGGCAGGTGCGTGTGTGACGCATAGCCTTGCGGCGCGCACCGATAAGGTTCTAAGGTTCACCATTCACAAGCATTTGACACATCCTAACCCTGGGTTCTCGGATTTGGCCGCGATTGTTTAAACTCACGAAGGTTATGCTCCCTGCATGCCCCTGAATCTCACGAGGTGCATTATGAAAATCGTGTTTGGCTGTGGCAGTTTAAGGTATCGGTAGTTTTCGCTGAGCTATAATTTCTAGCTGGGCTTTGACTGAGCCACATGGAAATCTAGGTACGGTTGCTACACGTTTACCTGGCATTCTTGGATTTACTTGATGTTTAGGTAATGTGCCCAGATTTATAGGTGGGCTGGCTAGCAACAATACCTATACATTTAGCTGTCACAGCTTACACATTTTAAAGCTTTGAAATACAGTGCCTTTATTTTCTTGGCAATAATGCAAGGCCTCGACCTTTGTAACATGGCAAAGTCAAACATGCAGACAAGCATTTGATTAAGTTTCATACGTTTCAAAACACGCTAGCATGTATGCAGTATAGCGTATCAATAACAATTCAAAAGCCTGCATGCATTTAGATCGATATGCATTCATGTGCAACATATATGTGACTGAAACTCATTCATATAGTTTGAAACACGAAAATTATTCAGATGCTTGAATGTATACATAATTTATAATTATGTTTGACTTTGCAGTGAAGCTTTTAACTGTGCCTGATCTCTTTCCCTTATACACCCCCAATGTGGCCCCGCATGCAGAACATAGATGAGCTGGTGCACCGGCTACCCAACCTAGCCAGCGTCCGCCGAGTGCCTCTGGCCCAGTTCTCGCACCTGGACTTCCTCATCGCCATGGACGCCAAGACGCTTGTGTACGAAGGCGTCATCGACATCATCCGCGAGTACGAGGCGGCCCACCAATGACAGGACGGTGCGGCAAGGGGTGGCTGACTCGTATACTACTCCCGACGCGAGCCCATAATACCACTATAATTCCTCTATAATACCATAATACCGCATGTAATACATATAATACCTTATAATACCTAATAATACCCTTTACTACCTTCTAATACTTATAATATTAACATCCCATTCCGGACCGAAACGCACCGACTGCTCATAACATCAGAAGAAAATTGTTGTGCAATAGACTGAGGAATCATCCACTTGGTACATTCACGATATTACCACAAACAAAAGGCCAGGCGCAGCGCAAACGGCACCTGCTATGTAGGCAACTACGACTTCGGCATGCAGGCATGGCATGCGGCCTACCCTAGCACTCGCAGGCGCTCTGCGTCGCCGTTCGAGCTGAAAGCATTTTGGTGGGAACAAAAATTGTTGAGTCATTGAACCAATGTGTTGATGCACTTCTCGCATAATTTGCGAAGAGCATGAACAATTAAGTTCTCACATTGGGTCCTGGATAAAAAGACAGAGTGTAACGGCAGATTCAAATAATGAATACCCACTCAACAGTTCAATCTTAAAATAGTTAGTACCGCAGAAACCTTGGAAAATTTTTGGCATTCATGGTTTTATAATCCATGCATTATGTTCTGTGAAACTTTACTTCCATGTTAATGCCTGGCTGAAAAAATCTGCTGGTCTCGCTCAATGTCGTGGAGACTCGTGAAAAATTTGTCCATGTGTTGTCAAGTAAGTATCAGACGGATTAAGAAACAGTCTTGGTCGCAGAAGAGGGGAAGTTAAAGACAAAAGAAACAACATCTTTACAACAAATAGTAATAAAAGTGTATCCAAAGCAAACAACCGTGGTGGTATTTATACCTAACAGCACACTGCTACTGGAGCAATTCCATTCCCTGAACCCATGTCAATCTAAGTGGCGTAGTGTCATCATGATCTGACAAGGAGGTCTATATCCTAATGGTCTGTGTAACTAACATATTGTTATCCACGCCACTTGTCACAGAACAAGTACTTCCAATGCACATCTTAATTTTTAATACAGTTTTGTAGTGAGATGAAATAAAATATACTGTAACTGCATGTGGTTCATCTGGTTATGAAATAGATTCCATTCCAGCACGGAAAATAATAATTACTTGACATAATTAGAAGCTGAGTACACCAATAGGTGCAGTTGTTCCTTAGGTCACAAAAACTAATGAAAACTCAATTTTGGTAAAAAGTAGAAACATGTCACTATGCCAGATTATGTGTTCGACAGTTAGCTAGGATCACGACATTTGGATTGACGCAGCGGACAGGCTGCATAGAAAAGACATAAAAACAGCAACTTAAGTCAGAAAAAATCAGAAAATTTGAAATTTTGAAATCGGACAATATTTAGAGGGTCCGACCGAGCCCTGCTTGGGGCGTAACTAGCCCTGGGCGGTATCCAATATTCGCTACCGCGGTACGGTATTAAAGTTATTCGCGGTATCGGCGGTATATCGAGCCCGGTATTTACCGGCGATACCGCGATATTATTCCGTAAAATACCGCGATACCGCGGCGGCTTAAATACCGCGATATGGCGATACCGTGCAGTAAAATACCGCGATATCGTGGTTCAAATACAGCAAAACCGCTGCATTAAAATACTGCGGTGGCTGCAGGACTCTGAATGCCAAATCACAGTGGTAAAGCAATAGAACACCGTGATATAATTGAAGTGTTATTTTGGAACTGTGGATATTGAAATAGTTAAATCGACATCGAAAGTTGCAAAGTGATATGGACATACAATTTTATTTTAATTTAGGCGGAGAATCCACTAAACAGAGAGCAGAGATACAAATCATTTAGAGGGAAGCCGAATATTCTTTTGGTTCATAGCAAGGAAAATCAGCACTTCAGCGGCAGGAGCACGCGTTCGCGTGGTGACGTGGCATTGTCACCGTAACGCGGTATCCCGGGATCGCGGTACTTTACCGGCACGGTATATCGATATTTGAAAAATCCAATACCGTAACCGCGGTCCCGGGTTGAAGGATGTATAGAAGTGTGAACAGAACTGCAGTCGTCGAACTGCAGTTTCGATGTGCTGTTAATGCTGTTCTTTCGGTGCGCTTTATCTCATGACTGAGCTACACAACAAACTGTAGTTGTGACTGCATGAGCGCTGTGCTTTAAGTGGTGTTCCATCACAAGACGAAACTGCACTTTCCATGTAATAGGCAAACTGCAAATCAGTTTGAGTGGGTGCCGTAGTTCTGAATCGTAGACTTAAACGTAGTCTTGACTGTAACATGAATCATGTTGCGATTGCAGGTGACTCAAAACTTTGATGTAGTGTTGTGGCTGCAGTAAAGTAGTATCATGACACTGCTCGAGTCGCAGGAAACTAGCAGTTGGAATGTAAAAACGACTTAACTGTGTAGTACATGCAGTGTTCTTTTACCCTTTGGAAGAAGAGAAATTATCCATCAAGTACTTTCACGACATGGGGGGATCCAAAGGGGCCAGTTTGCACACCAGCGGCGCCTGCTGCTGAGGCAACCCCAACTGCACGCGAGTCGTGTGGCTGGCCTATAGCCTGGTTAACATGTGAAGCTAGGCGCTCGGGTCCGCCCCCCTCCCTTATTTTAACCCCGGCTCTAGTGTGAGTCTCTTCTTCAGATATGATTAGATACGAGTCTAAAGAAGTGGTTACCCAGCAGCGGTTGCGGTTTAAAATACCAGCTCAAGCGGAGTCCATGTTACCCGTGTGTGCCCGCGGTGCCTTTATAATCCACACAGAAACCAAGGGGCGTTGCCTAACCAACGGCGATGAGGAAGAAATCAGCTATGTTTGTTCATTAACTTCCGTTTTGCACCTCGGGAAAGCATCTGCTCTGCCCTCGCTCTAGCCCTTCTCCTCCCCTCCCCTGCCCCCCCCCCCCCCCCCCCCGGCCTCCCCTGCCCTCCGCGCCAGACGTGCCAGTCGCATTCATTCGCGCTAGGCCAATACAAGAAACTCTCTCTCTCTCTCTCTCTCTCTCTCTCTCTCTCTCTCTCTCTCTCTCTCTCTCTCTCTCTCTCTCTCTCATTCATCCGTTCATTTCGTCTTCGTCCACCTGACTTCGGTGGTGGGGCTCTTCTCCCATCTCTTGCTTTTTATTTTTGACAAGTGTTATTTATTATTAAGTTCTTGACAATGGCCCCTTCCAAAGCGCCGTCCAGGAAGCGAGGGCCCTATAAAAAGTGGCAAGGGCAGAGTGGCGTTCCGGTACCAAAAAGTACCCTTTGCAATCTTAACCTTGCTCTCGTCTCCGTCGAAGAAAAAAGGTAACGTTGAATGCGCTTTGTGCCGTGCGTGAATCATATTGGCATTCTTAACCTAACCTTTGTGTTTTGACAATTTTGCTTGCAGGAATGTGGTTGGCAGAGTAGCCAAGAAGACACGCCCTGTCCACAAGAAAAGGTATTATATTGAATCTTTTTACTTTTCCCTGCCATGTAATGCATGATTAGTTTCGGACAATAATATGTGTCTTGTTATGTCAGGCCAGGGCCAGAGACTATGTTGAAGGAAATGACAACGGCACCTGTAATTGAGCCAGCAACTGAACCAGTAGCTGTTGAATCTAGGTGGCCCGCAGCAGACTGCATTCCAGATTATTCCATTCGTTCTGGAGTGAGTAGTCCTTGCTTTGCAAAATCTCTTCACATTCATCACTTGCACTTGCTGTGCATTTTATTCATGAACTGTCATACATTAGTTTTTATCACCGTTGCAGCACATGAATTGTTTAGGCACAGTTAATTATTAGAAAATGTTTTCTAAGTTAATAGCTCTTTATGATTGCCACTGAATAGTTAGACCATATCTAAGGATATTTCTTAGACAATACAATAGCTGTCATTGCCTTGATCTCATGCTGTGACTGATTTATTGCCCCCAGGTTTCCACACAACTGGATGATATAGTTGTATTGTCTGAAGCGGTAAGTGCCCAGTCATGATTCGTTTCTTTATCTTGTCTTGTATTATCATAATACTTCTCTCTATGGTCATTACTTATTTCTGTGTTACTTCGTTTATTTGATCATCTTTGTTCTCGTTAACATGATTGTCTTATCTGGTTACTCAACAGGATGAAGAGGTGGAAGTTGTAAATGATAAACAGGATGAAGGCTGGATTGTAGAGGATGATTGTGACCAAGACCAAGAGGAAAATATAGAAGAGATCTTTGATGAAGAGGTACGTTTTAATTTTAATTTATTTCTGGGTTTAGTCTGATGTTTGTTTTGGGCATATCCATCTCTTTATTTTTGGTTTTTTTTTTTTTTAATATTGTAGTTCTATTAGTTTTGAGATTTTATTACTAATTTTAATTCAAACTACAGTTATTTAAAATCAAAGTGAAGTTTAATGCTCACCCATAGCAGCAATGCAAACCTTAAAATTTTATGCTCTTTTTAATTTTTGATATTTGTCTTCTGTCTCCCCAGGAACCATTTACTTTATGGTTGGATGTGAGCAATGCCGATGAAGAGCCAGCTTTTGGTACTAACTGCGACAACCCATTTGAAGTCCATCCAGAGACTCATCCGATCAGTGACATGGAAGACAACAATTCAGATGAGGATGATATTTTGGCAAAAGGTGCCGACCTGAATCTCTCAGTAGATGACAAGATCAAGATATTACTTCTTCTCGCTACCAAAAGAAGACATAGACTTTCCTACTCTGCTGCTGAAGACCTTATGGAGTTAGCTGGTGTCCTTTCTGAAGAAGAAAGGACATTCCTTCCATCCCGTCACACCATGAAAGATGCCATAGACAAGTATTCATTTTCACTTAGTGAATATCTTGTGTGCCCTGACTGTGGTAAATACATAGGAGTTGTGACTACACCAACATTCTCATGTGCTGTGTGCAGTAACAATGTAGATGTTGCTGTTAATAGAACAAAGGGCAACATGTTTTTATATCTGTCACTCCATGATCAGATCAAAGCCTTATTGGAAACAGCAATATCAGATGAAGACTTAATTCATCCCTCTAACCGAGACAAAATTTGCAAATACAACTTTGAAGATATTTTCGATGGAAAGCAGTACAATATTGTTCACCGTCCTAACAGTTTGACATATACCTTCTTTGTAGATGGTCTCCAGGTAAGTCATTAACAATTTTTGTGCTGCTTGTACAGGTGTGCAAGTGTATGGTCATTTGAAGTCTTTGAACTCTAAATTTTACTTTTTTCAGATTGCCACCACAAGTAAAATGTCAGCCTGGCCCATTCTCTTGGTGATAAATGAGCTGCCAATGCATTTGCGCAGAAAGCATATTTTAATGGCTAGTGTGTGGCTCTCTAAACAGAAGCCTAATATGAATGAATATATGAAGCCGTTTGTGAAAGAGAGTTTGGAGTTGGCCAGAAACGGTGTGACTTACAAATCTAAGAGTGGTACCCTGAATAATGTTATAATCAAACCCTGTGTATGCGTCAGTGATTCCATTGCACGTCCAATGCTTCGCAACTCAGCCCAGTTTAATGGTGAGTGAAGTGGCTTAATTTTTTATGTTTCATTTAGCTCATCGGCATCACCAGAAAAAAAAAAAGGTTAGAGAATTATCTACAAGTACCCTAAATAACAGAAATGTATTTCTTGTGTTTTCAGGAGTATTTGGATGTGGTTTGTGCGGACACAACAGTCGCTGTGCACGGAGCCAGAAGCTGGAAAACACAAAATAAGCCCAAATAACTCTAGTCGAGGGGGTGTTATGGTACGGATTTTAGGGTTGGGTTGAATGATGAAGAAGGCTGAGTTGATGGTTAGTTGAGGTGTATTCTGGTGGTTCAGAGTAGTTCACAAATGGTTTTGCCACGCGGATGAGTACACGGTGGTTCCCACGACTTGCCGGAGCCGTGGTGGGTTCGTGACTGCCCGTCCTAGGCTCGGCCCGGCCGCTCGGGCCCGGCGAACGCATCAGCCCGGCAGCGCGACATTTGCTGATCAAGCAGTGCCGCGCTGTCTTGCACCGCGCGCGACGAGACCGGACAGCCGGACTTCACCTCAGAGCAGCCTCGAATGGAAGTACCTTAGGGGAAGTCCCAAGGGACTTACCCTAACACCACCGACGTGCAAATGTGAATCACGTCCCCGTGATTCCTATTACAGTACTTTTTAAAAATATTTTTTTTTTTTTTACAAAAACAAAAACACTCACATTGTTATAATCTGAAATAATGATGTAACTCGTTAAACCGAGAGAGAGAACTGAAAATTAATCATTGTGAACCACTATAGTGAATACAGTAAAGCCAAAAGTTACGCCTGAATGGTTCGCCAAAACGAATATGTCGAAAATAAATCCAAAAGAAGATCGAAAAGAAACGTCAACCCTGATACAAAGGGTCAAATCCAAAACGACCCCATTGTCTGTTTTTCTTTCGGGTTGTTAAAAAACCTCGTAAACTCAATTTTCATTTAACGCCAAAACAATAAACCTCAGCCCCTGCAAGGGCTACAGGGTGGGTCGCAATATGTGCCAAATCAATCGCTATTGGATGTTTATTTCACAGTAAAATAATTACCAATGCTGTCCATTTCCTCTTTTTTTTTCAGGTTATCTGATGCAACTCTATCTTAAAACCATTTCAAATAGAAAACTCTTCCCCTTTTGCGGGCTACACTAGAGAAGGCAAATGATGATGGTTAATTACTCCAGCATCACCTGCCGATGTCTTAACATAGGATTAGAATAAGGTGGGACTTAAAGTTAATTACCATCTATACAGGGTGAGTTTCTTCGACCTGACCAGACTTCGGGAGCGTATAGCGGACACCTAGACGAGTACTTTGATATGGGACACTTGGGGTCTGAAATCAAAATTACGACCGCCAGAGAGAAATAAATTTTACGGACCGAGCGCCTACAGGTAGGCAACCCATCTGGTGGCTGGCCTAGGAGTGGCATGGCACAGCGTAGCGCTGGCGAAGCGGAGGCCGGCCGGCCGGCGAGGCGCGTACTCCTGCGCAAAAAGTGATAGCCTTTCCGCCGCCTCGCCGAAGTTAATAAGTTCATTGTCAAGCTGATGAAAAATTTAATTTCTCAACTGTCACAAATAAAAAAAAAAGTTAGTCATACTCCGATCACAATTACGTGCTGTTTCACTGGATCGATAACAAAAACTCTAAAGAAAACAACGAAAAAAAACTAACAACAATAATCTTTGACTAGAAATCCTAAAAAATTGCCATTCCTTGGCCGCCTACCGGATAGGTTGCCGACCTGTAGGCGCTCGGTCCGCAAAATTAATTTCTCTCTAGCGGTCGTAATTTTGATTTCCGACCCCAAATGTCCCATATCAAAGTACTCGTCTAGGTGTTCGCTAAACTCTCCGGAAGTCTGGTCAAGTCGAAAAAACTCACCCTGTATTTACTTAACTATCATTACATTAGGTATTAACTCTAATTAACATTAAGGTGTGCACATAGTCTAAATACTTGCATGACGTCATGAACCGGTTTCATTATTATCTTTGAGCTCTCAATTATTTATTTAAATCATCTTTGCTTACGTACGTTATTTCAAACATATCATTATCATTTGTATCATTCTCTTTATTGGCTATTTATTTTCTTGCCATTCTTTAAATTGCATTGCATTTATTTTACCCTCAATATCATCACACAATGGCATCTCAAACTTTCCCAACTAGGAGAAAAATTATAAGGCGATATTATGTTATGAACCATATTTCTAAGATCTCTATCTTCTCTTCACACAATAACATTTCATTATCTGATTAGGCTCTTAACCTCCATATCTTCTCTCAAACATTCTACTGCTTAAATGGCTTCAACTTCCTGTTATTACTCCACCTTACAATAGTCAATTTAGTTCAAATTATGACCAGCAGTGATTTTTATTTTTCAACCAGGTACCTATACAACCAAAAATATCCGCAAGAAAAAAATGAGCACCCCTTCTTTTCATCCCTTTTCTTCCTTTACATCCTCGCTAATCTTTGAAATTAAAGTAAATCGAAATACAACAACTCTGCTTGTTCTGCGAATACTTGTTCTGCTTTAGAATACTGCTCTTTACTCAGTTGTTCCTTTAACATTGGTACCAATAGTGACAGACTCTTACCAACCCAATGCTCTCGCTTAATGAAATGCAGCTCATGCCAGTGTGGGTCGTCATAACATTGCCAAATGTTATCTCGACACCCCAGAAAGATACAGACAAGAATTTCACGAACCTCGGATTCACCACTCGTTTTAAGTTCTGTCGAATCAACTCTGAAATCAAGATATTCACCACACACACAAATCATACCGAATTCTTCCTCTGCATCGTCGTCACTTTCGTCATCACTTGGATCACACACAAAATTTTCACTGCACTTTTTCTGAAACTGGTTATTTTCACCTATTTTTTCACTGATCACTTTACCCAAATGAGGATCGATGCACTTTTCAGGGAATATCGCATACTCAGGTGCACTCCCAGGCATGGCACCACACCTTTCCCAAGGGACCCTGGCAGTCTCTCTGTTGTTGACAGTCTCTCTGGATTGGTTCCCCTGGGAGAGCATTGGCATGGGCATGAGTGACCCTGAGTCGGGCGGTGATTCCCTGTCCTGGTCACTGAACATGCGGTTCACTGAACGGGACCTAGGCGTTAAGAGTAGTGGGGGTGGGTGACACATGTTGGGTGGTCCCGCGCTGGCGCTACTAGAGTGGAGCACCGTCGTGCACTCCCGCGTTGGTAGCGCTCCATCGGTGCCCATCCTGGGGTCCTCCCTGATGTCGAAAGTGATGTTGAATTCGATGCACACGCGCCGCCATCACCTGACAGCGTGGGTGTTAGAGAGCGCGCCTGATTGGTAGGCCGCTCCCTAGACTGCGAGGTCAGCGCCTGCAGCTGAGGGGCAAGCACAGCACCTCGCGGCCAGTCGCTCCGCGCTGCCTCGCGGCCGGCGGTGACGTCACGCGCTGGCCACACGTGGAGAGCATCGCAGGGCGCCGCCATATTTGCATAGCTGGAGACCCTTCCGCTGCTCTCGTGGAAGGCCGAGGGCCCGTGTGTTGCCCCCGTAGCGATGGCCATGTGCTTGTCCATACGGTCGGTCGGCGCCATCTTTGAAATCTTGGCAGGGCTTCCAAAAGCCTCTTGATGAAAATTTTTGAGCATAGATGTTGGTTCAGAGACAGTTCCAGGTACTTGCACACTTCCTCTCGTAACGTCAGATAGTATTTTGGATGCACTTTGTTGGTTGTATATCGAAATTCTTATAGGATCACAGTCTTCCACATTTCCAAAAATGTTTCCGTTGAATCAGGTTCTTGAACATGAATTTTTTTGTTGAACAAATCCGCCGAGACACAGGCGACGATTAACCAAGAGATTTTGCCACTAGAAATGTTAGCACAGTAGGTTCTGGACAGCTTGTTCCCACCTTCGAATTTCCAGTGAGGGTAGAGGCGCTTCCAATTTCCCCACAAATGTGCTGCTAACACTTTCCGAAGAATCTTCTCGTGCTTTTTGCTTCCAAAGAAATGTTCACTCAGGCACTTGAAAAATGGGCTCACCATTTTCTTCTTAGATGCGTCTTCTTCCAAACAAATTTCCAAGCGGTACACAGGGCTCCGTACAACCCGCAGCCCTACCGAATTCGGCCGATGCACCAGAGGGGTCCAAAAAAAACCGAATCTAGAAATTGCACTCAGTTTAGTTCTCATCGGGTGCTACGTCGAAAAACAAGAATTTTGGTATAAATATGAACCCGATCGGACCACCGGAAAAGGTCCCGCAGGGCATTTAAAGGTCAAAAGTTCAAAAAGACCAAAATGACTTTTTGAAGGGGCCGGAACGACCCGAAATAGTCGTCTGACAAAAAATTTCATAAAAGTAAAGTTCCTGGGCGTGACGCAATTAGGGGGGAGGCGTGAAAAAAATTTCCAAAATGCACAATTTTTTAAAATTTATTGCCTACCTTTCAGGCGTAAAACGTGTTTTTTTTTATTAAAAATGTTTTTATGGTAAGTATGTCATTTCTATTATAACAAAAAATTGAACTAGTCATAAAATAATTTTAAGCTAGTTCTAGGATCACTAAATCAGAGGATTACTGCGTCACAACTTCAGGTAAGTATGAAATTTCTACTTAAGTTTGTTTGTTTTCCTAACTTCTGCCACAGTTAAGAGCAAAGCTTGCCTTTGTTCTTCATCATTTGTCAACTTGTTTCCTTTCAGGTATCGAGTCACAAGCTGGACAGCGCGTTCGGCGCAGTCATTTACAACTTTGAGATTAGTGGCAATTTCCTTGCCACTCGTAAAGTCACCGTCACTAGCCCACATACTTGGAGCTTTATCCAAAAAACTAAAGGATATTCCTGTAGTGGAAAAGAATTTCATGGAATCTTGTGTAGCAAAGTCCTTCAGTTCTAACTTGAGCACTCTTCGACTTGCAGTCACTTTTGCTCGTAGAGGAGGATCACTGTCGCCGTCAGTCTCTTGCATGGCCTGGACAATGTCCCTTTTCTCTTGCAAGGAGCTCTGGTCGTCGAATAGTGAAAGAGTGACAAGCTTAGGGGAAAGGTACCATAGGTGGGTCAGGAACTTATCAAGGGCTACCTTCCAGTGTTTTCCGACTTGTCTGTTCTTGTACAGTGTTTGCAGGGTTTCCAGGTCAACTCTGGGCGCCGCTACAGCAGAAGGAGCTCTGAACCACATACGGACATACAAGCGGCAGACAAAGACGGAGAGGGACAACAGTTTGGTATCGTCCCCAGCACTCAGCTCCAACTGCAATCCAAACATCCAGGTCTTGATGGCGTAAATCGCCCTCATCATCCATCTCGTCTTACTTAGGGCTCCAGGTTGCTTAAATTGGTAGACCGGTTTCCCAGGCAGGGCGCCACCCAAGAACAAAACTACAAGCTCCAATAGTTCACGGTAATCTCCCCTCGGCTGACGATCCTGTAGACGAAATGTAAATGTCAGTATTTGATAAGGTATTTTGTGATGGAATTATGTCTAATGTTCTTACTTGCAGGTGCTGAAGACAAAAATCTTGGATTTCGTCAGCTTCAGGAATAGCTTTCAGTTTCCGAGCGGATGCAGCTGTGCGGTAATTCCCTGGGAGAAGATATTGCAATGGTGAGTATAAAATGTAGTAAATCTTGTCCCCTATACCGTTAATTTTTTGTTTATGAAACGCACCTTTGTCAATTTGTTCCCAGGCTGTGTTGAGTGTATGGAAGAACGGAAGCCTTGGATCATTGGAAACGCCGAGCAGCTCAGTTGCTGCTGCCTCAAGAACAAGTTCATAAACGTGATGCCGGCAGGCACAGTGCAACATTTCCTTGCCCATCAGGTGTTCGAGAAGCGCGCAACATCCTTTGATGTGTCCTGTATTTGTGGATGGTGTGTCGAACACTGTGGCAACCGTCTTGGACACGACTCCCCAAGCTGACAGAAGTTGGAAGGTAGCTTGTGCTTGCGCTCGGCCCGTCCCATGGTTAAGCCGTGGTACACCCAATAACTGCTCTAAACCGACACCTGTTAATACCACAGGTAGTCGGTCAAACTTTTGGCCACCTTCAAGAGAGAACGAAAACATTAGGAGTGTATGAAACAAAGCACGCTTACGCATTCAGAAGCACTTAGTCGGTCGACTAGTCTCGTTTTCCCCTACCTGGAATATCCGCCAACAGTTTCCCGTCCCAGTGTGCGGAAAACGGCCCTGGCAAATTCTTTAGAATTTCCTTCAGTTTAGAGACTACCTCAATTCTGTTGTCTTGCCTATGGCGAGCTATAGAAGTTTTGGACACATTTGCTTTTAGAGCGACCACTCCCTCTATTCCAAGTGCGCCAGCAGCTGCATTCAATGCAGTTTCCACTATTTGCTTGATTATATGGGCACTGAATGCGTCACTCGTTTGTGTTCTGTCCAAGGCAGAGGTAACTGCAGTGCTCAATACATTTATTTTCCTTCTCTTAATACTGTCTCTAAACTGCGGTGCTTTGAAATCTACGAAAACGAAACAAATGCAATAACTACGGGGTGAAAACAATTACATTTACTGTCTACTGTTGTGTTTTACTAACCTTTATCTTCTGTTTCAGACGGTGCAGGCACAGCTGCTGCTTCATCAGGAACTACTTTCGTGGTGTGGACTTTCTTGAAGAGCTCCTCACAAACTTCGTCCGATCTTCGCTTCAGTCGCTGGTGTCCCTCAAGTCTCTTCAGTTTCTTAACCTTTTGTTTGACCCATTGAGTGTCCACTGCAGCCATCGATGCTTTTCTGTCTTCTTTCATGGACAAATAAAACTCCCAGTCTTCTTTAATTTTAATTCTTGACTGAGCATCTGGCGCCGCAATGTCAAAAAGCTTATCTAATGCCACAATAAATTTGTCCCTCTTCTGATTTGTTGGTCTTTTTATTGATCTTTTCAGGTCGATCCACTGATTGTAAAAATGAAGCAACTTATTTTCCACCCGCTTCTCTCCTACAGTAGGTATACCGCCTCTCACCCAAAAGGGGAGAAGGCAGTCAGCTGTCTGACCACATGCCGCACGGATAGAAACCGTAGGCGGTTTGTGCAGAAATAAAACATGTTGCAGCACTTGTCGAAGAGTTGGCACACGGTTTTCTCCGCAGATCTTCGATGTCTCTGATCCGATGAGCCACGATGACGGAGCTGACCTCGTATTCAATTTTCGCGGTGCCATTGTGTCACAGCACCGAAACACAGAAAGAACCGCGAACGGAAGCCACGGCAGGCCGCAACGCGCAACGTAACGTCGTAAACGTGTTAAAACTTGTCCGACTGACACTCCCTACAGTGCGTTCTTCGGGTCCCTTGCGCCCGTGACCGAGGTACGGGAAGGAAAAAGGGAGTCGTAGGGAAGGGTTGTGACCAAGGAAACACAGTCGCACTTGAGTCATGCGTGTAACGGCTCCACTGTTAAAATAATCAAAGATTGGCATATCCCACCCCTGGGAGGTAGGCAAAAAATTGTGCATTTTGGAAATTTTTTTCACGCCTCCCCCGTAATTGCGTCACGCCCAGCAACTTTACTTTTATGAAATTTTTTGTCAGACGACTATTTCGGGTCGTTCCGGCCCCTTCAAAAAGTCATTTTGGTCTTTTTGAACTTTTGACCTTTAAATGCCCTGCGGGACCTTTTCCGGTGGTCCGATCGGGTTCATATTTATACCAAAATTCTTGTTTTTCGACGTAGCACCCGATGAGAACTAAACTGAGTGCAATTTCTAGATTCGGTTTTTTTTGGACCCCTCGGATGGGGTGCACCATGTTATGGTACGGATTTTGGGGTTGGGTTGAATGATGAAGAAGGCTGAGTTGATGGTTAGTTGAGGTGTATTCTGGTGGTTCAGAGTAGTTCACAAATGGTTTTGCCACGCGGATGAGTACACGGTGGTTCCCACGACTTGCCGGAGCCGTGGTGGGTTCGTGACTGCCCGTCCTAGGCTCGGCCCGGCCGCTCGGGCCCGGCGAACGCATCAGCCCGGCAGCGCGACATTTGCTGATCAAGCAGTGCCGCGCTGTCTTGCACCGCGCTCGACGAGACCAGACAGCCGGACTTCACCTCAGAGCAGCCTCGAATGGAAGTACCTTAGGGGAAGTCCCAAGGGACTTACCCTAACAGGGGGCCGACTCATCTGAACCGTGTAGAGAGTATTATAGGTATCATGAGGTATTATAAGTAATTTAGGTTTTCTAAGGTGTTAAGTATTATAAGCTATTATACGTATTATACAAAATTATTAAGTATTATAAAGTATTATAAACTACTGGAATCCGTTTGTGACGAAAAAGCTCTTGGGATGGGTGGTTGACCAAGGATATCCACATCCACACAACCTAATGCCCCTCGTCGTTCAAAATATTCACGAATGACCTTTTTTTTAGAAAATTGCCTAGCTTCTAGGCGTCGGGCAACCAATATTAAGTATTATACCAGGTGTAACATTGGCCCCGGGCAGTTTTGGTTTTAGGCAGTCCTAGTGTACCTATGTACCTAGCGCGGGTAGTCAGCATCGGCAGGACCTGCATTTGTCTGGGAAAGTATTCCACATTCTGATACCTGCCTTTCTGGTCAAAACTTCTAGTTAGACCGTCATCGCTGATGAATCCAAGCTGGCGGAGCAGGGCCGACGCCTCTGGAAATCTGCCGATGTATGAGCCCAAGACGAGAGCGGCGTCGCACACGTTGGCGCGGATGTTCTCTGCCGCCGTTTGCAGCGCAAGATGGCTGCCAGCCCAGGAGCAGTCCATCGAGCAGCTGGGTCCTACACACACAGGGCCGGTAGCATTGTCAGATGCCCAGTGCGACTGGCGGCAGAGTCTGGCAATTTCTTTATGTCAGGAACAACATTGATAGGGTTTCTAATTTTCCGGAAAAAATGATTTTTGAAAATTTCAATGGAAATTTTCGGAAAAGTTGTGAAATTTTCGGAAAAAATTGTAAAAAATGCAGAAATTACTCACAAATAAATCCCTTGCACCCCTGTGACAACGTGTTGTCATAAAATCAAAATCCACTTCTTAACATATTGGACTTTCCAAATATTTGATATCTGTGAAATACTACGACACAACGCTCTTATCGCGTGACATATGGTTTCACGTTCGCGGAAATTCAAATTTAGATTTCGCGCCAGCGCCCTAGGGGCCGGCCGGGAATGAAAGAAAGAGAGCCGGGCGGAAGCCCCGTAGCCCGTAGCTGTACGTGGCACGGCGATGTCCGGCCCGGCACATGTCATTTGCTTAGGGTCAGGAGGACCTTGCAAGAAGTCCGTGACGTAACGGGACCCCTCGAAATCAATTGCAACACCCGTGTGCAACAGTGTGTGCAAATCCAGTGGCCCGCCCCACCCAAAGTTTGACGACCACAAAGCTTCTGTCCGCAAACTAAATGCTTACCTTTAAAGTCGAAGATGTAAGAAATGCGGTTGGGCAGCATGGCCCTGGCATAGCCCACTACGACGTAGCCATCGTGTTTTTCATCGAAGAGCACCAGTTGTTCGAACTCGCTTATCCCACCGCCGCTGTACACGCCGGCATTGGCGCCCCGCATAGCTTGAGGATGCACCCCTAAAACGAGCACGAAACCGGTATAAATATCGATTATCTTATGTGGTGGGGGTCGTTCACATACCACGTGGTATGATTTTGGCCCAATTTTGACCCCCCCCCCCCCCACGTGACCTACCGTGGTACCCCGGCTGACCCCTCCCCCCCCCCCCCCAAAAGTCACGTGGTATTTTTTATTTTTTGTAATTTAGCCTGTTTTTGTTTTATCTGCGAAGTTGATGATATCTGCATTCATTCCTGTAATTATTGATCGCAAAGGTATATTTTAAGCTTAAAGCATCTTTTTGGTGAAGACAGTACACAAAAACGACAGGTAAATGTATGTTAAAAATATATCTGTTACTAAGGTGATGCAAAAATGTTGAAGTCTATTTTTGCCTATTTTTGTTTTGAATTTACACAACACACAGCAGACAGTGAGAACAAACTGGAATTCACTGAAATATCAGTAATAACGTATTTTTGTGCACACGATCTACTTGTCACCCACTGATGAATAAAATCGGCGCCGACGGACCTGGCCGCGCGAGCCACTGCCTCTGGTCCTGCCAATGGGCACCTCAGACTCGGGCGCTGCCCTACGGTGCAAGGCGTGGTAGACGTGTTCCCGAGAATTTTGTGCAAAAGGGTGGCTTCATCATCGTGTATAGCCGCAGTTTTAGTGTTTGATGAAATACCACGTGACACAGCCTAGGACCCCCCCCCCCCCACGTGACACTGAGTGGTACTCGGTCGACCCCCTCCCCCCCTGCCGAATACCACGTGGTATGTGAACGACCCCTGACTCATACATGTCTTCAGTGATACGGAATTATAACCTGCGTCAACAATGGCTTCGAAACATCGCACGTAGCCTATCTTCGTAGCAGGATCCGTGCTTTTCGCGAGTCGCTTGGAGACGCCGAAGAAGGTGTCGTCAAAATTTTGGAAAAGGATCTGGCCGCATACGGCATTGATTCTCAATGTGCTGTCTGGAAATTAAAAATGAGGTTCTGAAGCAAACGGTTTACATACACTCGTGTAACTTTCGCCTTGCCGTTTTAAAGCGACCAAGGTGCAAGTAACTGATTTCGCACAACTGTTTTATTTGTCTTTTTTTCTGGTGACTTACCATACCGCCAGCGCTCTGTAGGAGTTGGTAGATACTTGTTTTCAAGCAGATCTCGGCCGAAGTCCTGAACACTGGAGCTTAAAGGAAAACTTCCCCCAATGCCCGAGATAACGACTCCGACGTCGGGCATGGTGCAGGGATGTCTCGGGATGTAATGAGGATATATGCGAGTACATTCACTTGCTAAACGCACACGTGTCACCACAAAACGATGCTAAACCGCCTCTGTACAACCTTTCTAAAACGCGTGCTTTTCCCGGACACGCGTCAACAACTCACCTCACTATTTTTGCGTAGGCGGCCCGGAGTCCTAAATGGAAAGTGAATCAAAGGGGCTTCATCGCGCAGAAGATCCGGCGCCGATGTGAAGCATCGGCATGTGGCAGTGAGTTCTTCTGGCGATACATAGCCATCCCTTCGATTTTCGGGACCGCGATCACTCTTTCAACAGGTCTCGACGTTCCAATGTCGATTATCATTAGGCAGATTTCGCCACTGCAACAATCTTTGCACAACATTTCGGAGGGAACCAGCCGTCGCACGTACTGATGCTACCTCTCACGCCCAGGAGTGGCACGAAAGCGACGGGAACTACGGACAAGCGACGAAGCCAAAGGGTGCGACGAGGAATCACGTCACGAGAGGCTGGCCATGCCACGTCTCTCGTCTAATCTCGAGTGCCAGAGTGCCACTCCCAGTGATTCCCGCAGAGTCCCCCTCGGCTCATACGCTAATTTCGTAAGGCACACACAGAACACAAAACAAGTCCCGGCAGCTGTGGTCCGGTGTTTCCGGTTACAGATGCAACCGTATCCCGTTATAAACCACTGGGTGAACGGTTGTATAATGGATCACCTAAAATCATATAGGGAGCCGAGACTTCTTTATGATAAAATTTACAGAGCCGCTTGCGGTCGAAATCCGTAGCCCCGCCTAGACGTCGGGTTTCGGGGTGGCTCGCGCGCGCACCGGAATCTGTACTGCAAATTTTCCTATCAATTTGTTGTAAATTTCCAACTAAACATTTTTACAGCGCAGTGCACCACTTCAACCTAAAAAGGACAATGTTACACTGCAAAGCCAAGTGTGGACCAAGTCCACACATGGTAGCGTGGACCACTTTGGTCCACACAAGGAAGCGTGGACCACTAGTGGTCTACACAAGGAAGCGTGGACAATGGGTGGTTCCCACTTAGAAGTGTGGACCACGGCTTGGTCCACACTAGGAAACGTGGAACGCCAATAGTATCAGATAGGGAAAGTAAAGCGCGGTGAGTCCACACTTCCTTGTGTGGACCACGAGAGGTCCACGCTTCCTTGCGTGGACCAAAGTGGTCCACGCTTCCTAGTGTGGACCATAGTGGTCCACGCTTCCTTATGTGGACTTGGTCCACACTTGACTTTGCAGTGTACAGCAATGTAGTAAACCTCACGCTGGTTCCCTAGGAAAGGTGCGAAATGGCATCCGTGCGACATTAGAACGGCCCCGTGAAACTTGGAGGTGGGGTGGTGGCCTAGTAAATAAAAGTAGAGTTTGAATGCTTCTTGGTCTACACGTCGCAACAACATTCACCATGCAGCGTCTACGAATCTGTGCAAGGCTCGCCTCCCGGCTACCGGCCAATTGTCAACAGAGTCGCTTCCTCTCTTCGTAAGTATGCTGTGCACAGGTGCACAGATATTCGCATTCGTGTGCACTTCCCGGTGAAAGCACGAGGTCATTGTAGGGATTTTACCCAATGAAAATCCTTATATGCATCAAGGGGGCAGTATAAAACAACATACCACTTGATACAACAACTCACTAGCACGTGTCATTGTCATATGTGAACAAAAGCAAACACATTCTCCGTGCTCCCTTTCAGAAAAGCTGCCACGTCGTCGGAAGTGATTCAGCAGGAGCAGGACCGACAGGATCTCAATGACTTTTTCCCAGAGATCTTAAACACCACCCGGGAATTAACTCGGCCCATGAACATCCCGTATGAGACAGAATGGCTAGTCACGGTACACTGAAATGACAAATTTGCTCTGTATAGCACCAGTTCTTAAAGCAACTTTCACAAAACTGTAAAAATTTTGGTTGAAAATTTCCAAACAGCTTGTGCTGCAAATTTTCCTGTCCGTTCGTTGGCAATTTTTAACAATATTTTTTTAAAAATTCCAAGGATATTTCGGTAAAAATATATGCTGATCATTCTTCTATAGTAGGTCAATCTCTTAAAATTTAAGAATTACATGTTTCCAAATTTTCATGACAATCCCAAAGAGTTCGTGTTGCAAATTTTCCCCTCAATGTGTTGGAAATTTCCTAAGAAATTATTCACAGTGAATAACGGCCACTTTTTTTCTAAGAGTCATAGTAAATTTTCAGTATTTTAACGTTTGAAGTGTTGTGAAGCGTTTCGGGTACAGCCACATCAATGCGTGTGGGCTGGATACACGAACTCTGTCATAGTGTAATGCGTTGAAATCGGGAAGAAATCGGAACGCATTTGATTGATGCGTTTCTCCCAACACTATCAGTGTAATATGGTTGTG
Organism: Odontothrips loti; assembly: GCA_038380765.1. Classification (NCBI taxonomy): domain Eukaryota; kingdom Metazoa; phylum Arthropoda; class Insecta; order Thysanoptera; family Thripidae; genus Odontothrips; species Odontothrips loti. Next base: position 240,136 of record JAZGLN010000128.1, on the reverse strand, counting down.
CATACTACAGGCGCTGGAGTACAACGGGAGATTTGTGCGGTGGCCAGGCACTCTCACCGTGTACAACACTATGCGCGAGCTGTCTCCTGAACGCAGCCCCGACTACATGCGCAAGGCCAAGTGGCTAGCGTGGGCCGTTGAGATCGTAAGTTCGAATTGCAGCCCATAATGTGGTGCAATAAATGGGGCCGTTTCTCATTTAAGCGAATTGTCAGATCGTTTTAAGCCTGTTCTAATTATCTTTCCACCAGTGTCACGTGGCCTACCTTGTGACAGACGATATGGCTGACAGAGCGAAAATGCGATGGGGCAAACCTGTGTGGTGCAAGAGGCCTGAGGTGGGCTTGAACGGCGTCTATGATGCCATGTTCATGGTGAGCCTTGCGTACCAGATCTTGAAGCGAGAGTTCAAAGAAAATCCCAACTACGTCGAACTGGTCGAGTTATTCCTTAACGTACGTAAGCCGCGACGTAAGCTCTTCCAAACCGCAATTTTATAGGTTTAACCTACCCTTTCATTGAGACCCTGTTCTCATATCAAAAAGTCTCTTAACATAATGCAGGATACTTCTACTTCGTTTCAGACTGGGTTGATGGCTAATTTCGGCCTAAACTATGACGGGCATGTGGACCAACGCTTTTTTGACGAGTTTTCCCCAAAGATGTACGATGACCTGGTGCGGAGGAAGACCAGCGAAATGATGTTCATATCCCCAGCGATGACAGGTTTGGTCACGGTAAGCATACATTTCGGGAAAAAATTTCTGACAGTCCCGAACTGTTTCATATTACTTATGGTACATGGATAATAGTACAGATCCTGACTGATTTGTATACCGTATTGCAGCATGGCCGTGGCAACGATTATCTTACGGCCCAAGTAGTCCGCGAGATTGGGCACGACTTAGGTTTCATTCTTCAGAGCGATGTAATGTGACACTCATTTTAAATGCTATATCGGCAGAAAAAAATAATGCAAGTCAATGCATCATTCTTAACAGCAACATTTTAGTATATCCGTTTTCTTTTGTTTACAGGACGATTACGATGACTGCTACAATCCGAAAGAGGACGATAAACTCTGCGACATATCGAACGGTAGGTGCAGCTGGCTGATTGTCGAAGCAAAGGCGCGGGCTAACAAGGAGCAGTTGGCAATCCTCAAGGTTAGCAAAACCACTACTTTCTAGTTCTTACTTTGCAGGCGCTACTTACTTGAACAAAAAGTGAAGTTTCCCCACCATTTTTCCATTTCAGGAGAATTACGGAAAGAGGAACAGGAGCAACGTGGACGCGGTTATCAGTATCTACAGCGACCTGCATTTGAAGGAAGTGTTTCAGGAATTCCACCAAGCACGCATAGAGAAGGTAAAGGCAAAGATCGAACAGAACGCAGAAATTTTGCCTCCCGCCATTTTCAACTATTCTGCCAATACTCTGAAATACTTCAGCCGCATGTGAGTATATCATTGAAGGGTAATGGCGAGCGAAGGCTCTACAACATGCCGCTACCGCATCAACTGCCCTCTTCTCAGCACCTAACCACCCTTCGTCCCGATTTGTGTTTCTGTTTTCACAGATTGCGTTATTGAGGTTCACGAGAACACAGAACGTCCGGAGGAAGAAACAACATGTTTCCAGTTCCAACTTGCCTCCGCCGTCGAGAAACGCCTGCAGTCGCATTGATACCGTTCCGCAACACACTCACGTTGATTGGGTGGCCTACCTCACAGGCGGGTGCGCGCGTGGACACCATGAATCCCCGCGCCGCGTGAGAGTTCCCACGCCCATCAATCATTAAATTTTACCAGAAAGGTAAAATATGTCGAAATATTTCCTTATTTCATCCAAAACATTTTATAAAACTTGCTTTTATTCATTACTTATTAAAGAAATACATTTTGTAACACTCCTCAAACATTAGAGACATTTTCTGAACCAAAAGAGATGCTCACTGGTCTTAAATACCATTGATCCAATTACATCGAGAGACCTATACAACACCCCTCATGTATTGTGACAAATCATTGGCATGGTGCAAAAACATTAATACACCGGTATGAGTAATTTTCTGTATAAACAAAAAATGACATTCCACAAAAACAGTTTTCCCATCTCACTAGAGTAAGTTTATACAATTTTGCAGAAAACAAACCGCGAAGGTTTAAATCTAACATCAGGTACAACTGTTTACCGTACGGCCATGCAGACGTCTGCATTAATAGTGCCTGGTCTGTACGGACATGTCCACGGCTCGAGCCGCACCTCCTCTTCCTCCTCCTCCCCACTGAACAAGTCGGCGGCGTTTGCCAAGGCGATGTCAAGGCGCCGTTACGTAACGCGTCACTAGTATAAGTCACAGCCGGAAGCCAGGATGGCGTCGAAGCCAAATCTCACGGCGGCAGCGAGGACTGCGTTGTGTGCGCTGATGAGGACGACGACGAGTGTGAGACGGAGAGGACGGAGGCACGCGTCAACAGCGAACACACCGATGGTCCGGCCGCCTCGGACGCCCCCCCGGGCAAGGAAGTGGGGCCGCGGGCACCGCGAACCGAGATCACGGCCGGCCGCAGCAGACCGAGGCTGACAAGGGCACTCGCCAACGGTCGGCGGATGGCCTCCGTCTGCCACACGTACATGAAGGGGTTGAGCAGGAACGACGTCATGCCCAGCAGGAACGTGGCCTCGAACAAGACGATCAGCCACAGCCCGGGCCCCACGACCACCAAGGTGACGAGCATGAGGTCAAGTGGCGTCCAGCACACGATGAAGGTCGTCGTCATCCTCAGCAGCACCTGCGCTGACTTGCGGCATCCCTGCGAGCGCCGAGAGGCCGACGAGGCCACAAACTCCGGGTCCGCGCACCGGAGGGTGAACGCCTTCACCTGGAGCAGGGCGTCGTTAGGAACATCCTGGGCTTGAGCCGTGGCCGAGCAGAGCACGAACATTACCTCTTGGTGCACGCACCAATGAGCGATGCAGATAGCCAGCAGCACGAAGACGTTGGACGGCAGCGCGAACCAGATAAGGAACTGCGGTACGATGTGGTGCTCGTCGCAGACCGGCACGTCGGGCTGCCACTGGTTGACGAAGAACAGCGCCGCGGAGCCGGTCAGCGGCGTCGCCCAGCCGACCAGGATCAGGCACCAGCTAACCCTACACTCTCATAAATGAATACTTGAATTAACACAAAATGTACGTTAAATAAGGATTCTTGGCGGAATAAGTTGATTCAATTCAAGAAAGCTTTGTATCAAGAATCATTATCAAGAATCACAGCTTGAAAACAAAAAAAACTCGTCAAAAATGGATGCTTGATTCAAGCATCCATATGCTAAATTAGCATCGGTATTTAACAGGCTTTCTTGATTCAAGCTTAGTCATTATTCTTACCGAAGATGCTTGTTTCAAGCATATCATGTTTGGCGGACAATTTACGGTTTGAGCATAAAAAATGCATTAGACCAAGCAAATAATGCTTGACTCAAGCTTCTATTTTTGAGAGTGTTGGGCACGGCACGGCACGTTAGTTCTCGACAGTACTTACAGTGACACTACCGCGGTAGTTATCTTAATCACCTGGCAGTCATGAAGTCCTTGTAGTGCAGCGTATGCACGATGGCGATGTACCTGTCCAGCGCCACCACCAGCAACGCGCAGTGCGAGCCGTTCATGGTCAGGAAGCAGATGGAGAAGCGGAGCACGCACGGTATCTGAAACACCACGACGGCCGTCTCAAAATCCGAGATATTTTAAAAAATAATGAATTTTAAATGATAGGAAGGGAACGACGAACTTTGCAAGGAAAGCAGCCACGTCCGGCCAAAACTTGAAGATGGAAAAGTAGCACAGGCCGATCCCCACGAGCAGGTCGGCGAGGACCAGGTTGAGCACCAGGCGTCCGGACGACGGCAGGCGGAGGGTGTTGTTGTTGCCCCTGGAGGCAGAGAAGGTAAGGGCGTCAGCCAGCCAGCGCGGTCAGCGGGGAAGGGAGACAAGGCTATCACAGGAAGTCTCCTTGTTTTCGGTGACGGGGTATCACTGAGTATTCCACGGTAATTCCCCGCCAAAAGCGCTTTATGAAAGAAGAGGGTCTAAATTTAGACAAAAGTGTGAATATATTCGCAGGTTTGAAGTGCAAACGCGCGCAAAGGCTTGTTCGCTTTCCTGTTGTGGTCGAAGTGAACCCGTTGGATGAAAGCAGCGGCCTGCAAGCTCCCGCGGGCTCCTGTCTCCTGTGCTCCTGCCGGGCCGGGACCACCGGGACCACCGGGACCACCGGGACCACCGGGACCACCGGGACCACCGGGACCACCGGGACCACCGGGACCACCGGGACCACCGGGACCACCGGGACCACCGGGACCACCGGGACCACCGGGACCACCGGGACCACCGGGACCACCGGGACCACCGGGACCACCGGGACCACCGGGACCACCGGGACCACCGGGACCACCGGGACCACCGGGACCACCGGGACCACCGGGACCACCGGGACCACCGGGACCACCGGGACCACCGGGACCACCGGGACCACCGGGACCACCGGGACCACCGGGACCACCGGGACCACCGGGACCACCGGGACCACCGGGACCACCGGGACCACCGGGACCACCGGGACCACCGGGACCACCGGGACCACCGGGACCACCGGGACCACCGGGACCACCGGGACCACCGGGACCACCGGGACCACCGGGACCACCGGGACCACCGGGACCACCGGGACCACCGGGACCACCGGGACCACCGGGACCACCGGGACCACCGGGACCACCGGGACCACCGGGACCACCGGGACCACCGGGACCACCGGGACCACCGGGACCACCGGGACCACCGGGACCACCGGGACCACCGGGACCACCGGGACCACCGGGACCACCGGGACCACCGGGACCACCGGGACCACCGGGACCACCGGGACCACCGGGACCACCGGGACCACCGGGACCACCCGGACCACCGGCACTGTCCGCAGCCCACAGGTATCATGCGGCCGACGGCCATTCGTTTACCGCGGCCGTGGCGTGGCGCTCATGTAACACCTATAATGCCTATAATTTGCTATACTGTGTTCTTTTCTCTCTGCTTGCCGCCGCCTGCCATCTAAAAAGAGGTCCAAGGACATTTTCTTCGTCGCCTACGGACAGTTTCGGCGTGACTAGAACTACGTACGAAAACAAAGAGTAATCCTATGAGTAAAATCAAATAAGAAAAACAGTACCTGACAGTCACCATCTCCGATCTTCATGAAATTTTTTTAGTAGGTTGTCCGCCTTGAGAAACGGCCAAAAATCAAATTTTAGACCTCGGAAAATTTTTTTGGCCGAGATATGGCGTTTGTAAGTTTTGGCGCTTCTTAAAAACGTTACGAAAACCTCTCTTTGCAGGCAATTTGGGTATTTCTTATAACTCGGCCAATTTTCGTCCGATTCGAGTGCGGTTTTGTTTTTCTGGACCTAAAGGGACCAAGGAACACGATCCAAGACCCTGATCGAACGTTCCGGCACTTTTGCCACCCTCATTTTACGAATTTAGCGAAAAACTTGGAAGAATTTACATCAAAAGTCCCAAATCCTGGGACTAGGGTCAAAAAATTTTTATGGATGTCTAAACATGACTTGACCACATGGAAGAAGGTCCGCTGAATCCAAAAATAACAGTCTCCGGTCTGTACGACGTACCGTTTCGGAGTAACGGAATTTCAAAGTTACCAGTACTTTTCATTCTTTTACTAAAAGTGAGATTTTCGCATCCGAGTCGTTTTTTACCGCATCTAGAGTGTAAATGGGACCATACGGTGCCTTTTTAGTCTCATCTGACTGTTATCGCCGATTAACCATTCCGGACGCTCACAATATTGCCACTATGACTGACAGACTTTGTCCAGAATGCGCCCAGAGGGCGCCAGGTGGGTAGGCAAACCATGGCAGGTGCATGCGTGCATGTTGTGCGGGCTGGCCTATCCTGGGTCTCGAAGGGGCTCAGCATTGTGTGGAGGAATGGAGTAGTGAAATCAGTGAAATCAGTTTTTTTTTATTTATATATCACACATTTTACAGTCTATGGCACAATACAAAAATATTATTTAGAACAGTATCAACAAATTGTAGCTTACACACACTGAGAGAGGAAAGTTAATACAATTTGTTTAATTTTGTTTTGGTTTTCGCAAAACTTTTTTGAATATAGTGTTTCAAGATCTTTTTCTGTGAATCTGAAGATACCTTGTTGTTCGCTTATAGTCACTTCACACAGAATGTGAGGCAATGGTACTACAGCTGTTTTTATGTCTTTAGGCCACTTGAATTCTTGGGATGGTAGCTTTGGCATTAGAATTGTAAGGTCAGCTTCTGCTTCCTCCATTTGAACATCTGTGACCAAAGCCACATACCTATTCTTTCCAATTCTTGCAACGACATTCATCCCATTTGCTACACACACCTGTGGGGTTTGTGAGGGCTGCCGATACATGCTGTGGAGAAGAGCAGGAGCTGTATTTTGGTCTAATGATATCCGCCAGCAAGCCAACGTATTACCTGGAAAAAGAATACACAAAAATAATGAGAAATATTTAAAGAAAACATCCAATTGTATATCTGTAATCTTAAGTATCTTACCAGGTTGTGGCTTTAAAAAGTGGAAAGATCTAGTTCCAGGTACAGTTTGTAGTTCTGCTACTCTTTGCTGGTACAGTTCTCTCTCAGGCTGAACATCTGACTTGCAGATAAATTTAAAAATAAATTTTTCTTGCATATTCTCCTCACAGAATTGAAATAAATCTTGTGCACTAATTATTTGTTTGTCAAGAGGGCGCTGCAAACTTGCTTTCCTAGCTTTTCGTTTAACAGAACCACCATCTGCATCACATTGAGATTTCCCGTGGCTGGTGGCAAAGTATGTGTGCGATGCTTTTAAACCAAACTCTTCTTCTTGACTGCATAAATTTAAAAAGTAGCCCTTGCTCTTGTATTGGGAAGCACACCCATCTGTTGCCCACTCAACATCAGTGATGTGAGGAAATTGCTCTTTCAGGAACGCTACAGTCCTTTCTTGTATTTTTCTAACCAAAGGTACATCGTGCTCCAAATCATCCGATATAAAAATAACGCTCCTCCGCTCCAGGTCTCCATTTTCATTTTTAATGTAAATGATGGTGGGGTGAACTGTCGCTTGTTTTGGTGACCAGTGATAGGACTGGACAGCTCCCTGAACAAGGCAATTGTAGTTCATACTAAAATCCATGGCAACCACTACTTTATTCTGTGGAAGATCTTCTTTTAGTTTTTTCAAGTAATCTCGCTGGCTGCAGGCTATGAAGTCATGTGTAATTAAATCCATCATCTGTTTAGATCCGATTTCAAGAAGTTCAGATCGAGAGCAAACTTGAACGACCATTTCAGTCCTGTCTCCTACTGATTTCCATTGTCTGAATTTAATGCTCTCCTCAAAATATTCATAGAGCTCAGTATCAGAATCATCTTGTGACTCTACGAAATCAGGTAACATAATCTGCTTCTTAAGAATTTCTACCACGGCATCTAAATTAGGACATCTTTCACAGACCTTAAGCATGCAAGAGCGATCCTCTGTATTACATACACACAATTTTATCAAATCACGATAATGTGTCTTGATGTTCAATGCATACAAGAGCAATTTTATGTTTTGATGCGTTTGACAAATACACTGTTCATGTGTACCTGCACCTCCAGCAAATACACACCACTTTGGTTTTAAAGAGGAAAAAGTTGTGAGTCCAACTTTCAGATCTTCATATTCACTTTTAAATTGCTGATAAAGTTCTGGCAAGTTGCTAAGAAGTAATCTTTTCTGTTCATAAACACCTTTTCTAATGCTTACACAGTCTCTAGTGCCAGGCAATATTTTACAATTGTCTTCTCTAGAATAGTATTCCTTTATTAGCAGCTTAGTGGATTCCAGGACAGTTGATGTTCTTGTAAAATAGAGAGTGGGCAGAATACCTTGTTCAACTTTGATCTTCCTTGTTTTTCTAAGAAGCGTTCGGCTCACACCAAAATACTCTGCTGCTTCATGGAGAGCCATGCTTAAGGGAACAAGGGAAAGCAATTGGTATTTCTGGGCTTTAGATGCAGTTGGTAGTTTCTGTTTAATTTCATCCATGAGGAGATCATGATCTCTTGCTTTTTGAGCCTCATGTGTTATCAAATCATTTTCACTAATACCAAGAGCACGACAAACTTTCTTGCGCACGACACTTGATGCTACATCAACCTTCCTCTTTGCACTGCATATTTTTGATCCTCTAGTCCTTAAGTTATACACAACCAATGGTGACAAGCCCATAGCTGCAAGACTGTGATGTGCCGATTCCTTTTGAATTACAGGGCTCAATGATGGAGAATCAGTTGACCCACTGCCCTGGCTGGCGGCTTGATTTAAAATTTCCTGGCTACTAGGTTCACTGTGGGTACCAGCTGCCAATCCTGCATCTGCAAAGAAAAATGTGATGTTAAAAACAAAAGAATTTTATTATTTTAAATAGAATACTATTATTTTAAACAACAGAATGAACTAGAGCAGAAATTTAACTACCATCAGTTGCCTCTTTTTCTTGAGGTTTTAAATAGTCATCTGGGTCAGCTTTGCGGCAAAAATCACACCAAAACTCCCCAATTGTCAATACTGAATGTTTGGTCAGATCACTTTCTCTTATTACCCTCAGGTTCTTATCAACAGGCTTGGAATGAATTTTATACGGATTGCAGCACACATCTAAGACAAAAAAAAAAAAAAAAAAAAATAGCATAAGTACGACAGCCAATTGCAAGTTAACACCCCAAAACTCTATCATATTATTTTTTGTATGAAAATAAGACTGCTCTGGGAAATGCTTACCTTTCAATTCTTTCGAGTCCAAGGCCGGAGGAGATGTCCAAGTTTTTCTCTTCTTTATAGCAGGAACTTCAATGGAACTGCAGTCAAGACCTACATTAAACCAAAATATCCCTTTTTCACATGTTCTATTATACTGGTTAAATACTTTTGAACTGATCTGCACTTACCTTGAATTAACTTTAAATTTTCTGTGTTTTCCTGACTTTGATTAACATTTTGACTGCCAGAAGCCCCTCCAACTGCAGTACTTGCTGACATATCTTCGTTTACTTTGCGCTTACGACAAGAATCACACCACCACAAGCCAGTAGCCAACTGTGGGTTGCGCAGTACGTCAGAAGCTGAAATTTTCCTCAAATTCTGTAATACAGGCTTCTTGTGTCTTTTGTGTGGATCACAGCAAACAGTTTCTTGGATTTCTACAAAGGCTGAAAGGAGACAACAGTAGATCAATATTGAAACAAAATCTTTATAAAGAATGTTTTTGGAGTTAAATTTACCATCAGTTGATTTTTCTGGGCTGTGACTAGAGCTGGTTTTATTGTCACTCTTTGGCACATCACCAGAACTTACGTCATGGCCTTAAAAAATAAACATTTTAATTAAAATGCATTTCTGAGCATTATCAAATAACTAAAACTTGCTTGGAGTAATGAGTTCTTTTACCTTGTAACACGTTATCAGCCTCAGTCTTGTTTTTACAATCATCTTGCTTTCGATCACCTCCACGATCCACTTTACCAGTTACATGTTCTACATTAAATTAATGATAACATTAGAGTAATTAACACATCAGATAGTAGCAACGTGAATTTGTTACAATAAGTTTTAAATACCTGTTGATCGGTTACCCTTGGACTTCCGACAATTGTCACACCAAAATAACCCAATGTTCCTATTGTTCAGCTGAGAGTTCAATTTCACATCAGACTCTGTGATTTTCCTCAAAGTTTTCTGAATAGGTTTTTTATGCCGCCCGTAGGGGTCACAACAAACCTTGTCTTGAGAACCTGGTGAGGAAGGAGAGGTTAAGATAGACTACAGCACCAAAATAATCCAGAACGCACACCATGGCAGTCATGTTCTCACCTGAAGATTCCATGGTGTCAATATTTTAGACAAAATTAACGCCACCGTGAATTCACGGCTTCAAACTATAGTATACTTTATTATTTCTCCCACCAACAAAAACAAACAACGCACTTCTGGACAGCTGACGCCGGGTGGAGTTGGGGGTGGGGAGGGAGGGGAGGGAGGGGAGAGGAGGGAAAGACGAGAGAGGGTCAATTCCTAACAGATAGCAGCACTGTACAGAGCCCCTTCGAGATCCAGGATACGCCAGCCCGCACAACATGCACGCATGCACCTGCCATGGTTTGCCTACCCACCTGGCGCCATCTGGGCGCATTCTGGACAAAGTCTGTCAGTCATAGTGGCAATATTGTGAGCGTCCGGAATGGTTAATCGGCGATAACAGTCAGATGAGACTAAAAAGGCACCGTATGGTCCCATTTACACTCTAGATGCGGTAAAAAACGACTCGGATGCGAAAATCTCACTTTTAGTAAAAGAATGAAAAGTACTGGTAACTTTGAAATTCCGTTACTCCGAAACGGTACGTCGTACAGACCGGAGACTGTTATTTTTGGATTCAGCGGACCTTCTTCCATGTGGTCAAGTCATGTTTAGACATCCATAAAAATTTTTTGACCCTAGTCCCAGGATTTGGGACTTTTGATGTAAATTCTTCCAAGTTTTTCGCTAAATTCGTAAAATGAGGGTGGCAAAAGTGCCGGAACGTTCGATCAGGGTCTTGGATCGTGTTCCTTGGTCCCTTTAGGTCCAGAAAAACAAAACCGCACTCGAATCGGACGAAAATTGGCCGAGTTATAAGAAATACCCAAATTGCCTGCAAAGAGAGGTTTTCGTAACGTTTTTAAGAAGCGCCAAAACTTACAAACGCCATATCTCGGCCAAAAAAATTTTCCGAGGTCTAAAATTTGATTTTTGGCCGTTTCTCAAGGCGGACAACCTACTAAAAAAATTTCATGAAGATCGGAGATGGTGACTGTCAGGTACTGTTTTTCTTATTTGATTTTACTCTATGTAGACACGAGGCGCCTACCTGACCCTGCCGACGGCATAGGCGACGAGGATGAACAGGTTGCCCACCACCATGAGCACCATCATTGTGTACTCGACGACGGCGTATAGTCTGGCTATTTTAGGAAGAGCGCTGGGTTGCAGCGGTAGCAGTTGCATTCGGGGAGGAGGTGGGGGAGGGGGCTCCGGCCGGCTCCGGTCGGGCCCCGTCAGCGCCAACAAATGGTGCTATTCACGCTTTAATTGGGGTCTACTGGCGACCTTTAATTTTTCAATGCGTTCACATTTGGCCTCGGCTTTCGACCAAACTAAGGCCACAATTGAATTCTGCACAAAATTTCACACTTTCCCATGTAAAATTCTCCATTAAAAACCTTCTCTATGCGTAAGTGCGCTCTAATTGTCAAAATCATTTTTTGCCCCTGTAGGCCGTGATTTTCAAGATATTTGCTTGAAATTTGCAGGGTGACTTTTCTCAAGACTCCGAACATAATACCGTTTGAATCGTGTTGATATTTGAACCCGTTCAAAATTTTATGCCATGCTCCCTGGGCTCCACTACCCCGGTGTCACTGCCCTCTGCCTGCCTGGTCCCTTTGCTCGCACCCGCCATTCTTCTCCAGACCCAGGACCAGTGGAGGTGCAGGTCGTGTTGCTGCAGTTGCTGGCGCAGTAGTGCCATGCACACTGAGATGGCCAGCGCTCTTCCTAAAATAGCCAGACTATAGGCGCCCATGATGTACGGGAAGACGTCCTCGAGGCTGGCGATCACCGCGTCCTGGCGCACCCCTTCCGCCAACGAGGAGGCCGCGTGCTGCAAGCAGGGTGGCCAGGGCCGCCGGGGGGTCATTGGGGGACCTCCGCTGGATTCCTGGGCGAGCTGCTGTCAGGCCGCGGTGTGGTACTTACCGCCGCCGCCATCAGGGGAGAGAGCGCTGGGGCCGCCGCCGGCTCGGGGAGGAGAGTCGACGCCATCATCGCCGATGGAGGGGCGGCGTAGAGGACGGAGGTCTGCGCTGCGCTCAGCACTGCTCAGCGCTGCTCAGCACCCCCGTGCTGCCTGCACTGCCGCAGCGGCAAGGGGAGGCGTTGCCGGCGTACAGGGTTGGGCACGTTAATCTCCAAGGTTAACGCGTTAAAATTAGCCGTTAATCTAGGGTTGACTAACGTATCGGCGTTACGTTACCGAGTCAAATGCTCACTAACGCGTTAACGTTAAAATTAACGATTAACGGCGATAACGTTAATCTTAAGTGGAATATATAGATACAATGCAGAAGTTCTATAAATGTGCGTTTCGGAACGATTTGGTTGATTAATTGGCTTTATTTCATATACCTACAGCAAATGTCTTTAGGGGGGTTAGACCGTATGTAGACTGAATTAACTCTCATCTTTGCAGTACTTATTACGTTTTAATAAATATTATAAAAATAACTTGTTAATGACAAGTTGCAAAACAAGTGCAAAAAATAGCACTATACTAAAAGACGCATTAATTATGCAGTTCACTGTGACAATTAAAATTAAATAAAAAACAATTATATAGCGATTAAAGTTAGGTTGAAGATATATGAGCGGAACTACTTCCAGAAACATCTATTCACCGTCAGCAAGCACTCATTCTCGAGTGTGCTGTCTCCAAGCATACTTCTGAGAAGTGACAGGCTGTGACCACACGTATAATTTTTAAAAAAAAAACGACACGAGAGAAACGGAATCTCATCTCCAGATATTTAATTAAATATCTATTAACGTTAACGGCGTTAGCGCGTTAAAGGGATAGCATTAATTAACTCGTTAACGTTAATGCTTCTCTTCAAAACTAACGCGTTAACGTTATCGTTAATGAATAATTAACGACGTTACCCTTACGTCGTTAATCGTTAATTTAACGTTCCCAACCCTGCCGGCGTAGCTCCAGGTCGGGGGAGCGCTCATAAGACCAGGCGCCGGCAAGGCGCTGTGCGCTCCGAACGTCCCGCCGGCGGCCTCGGCCTCCAGCCCCTCCGGCTCATCCGGCACGACATCGGTGGGGCGGGGCGGGGGGCGGGATGTTCTGTCCCCCACGAACGCTGGGATCAGCCGTGGAACTGACTAGCTGCGGTCGCACGACGCACGCCTCGTCCTTAGCGCCAGCGGGGAGGATAACGTCGACGGCGGCCTCCGCGCCCCGGCGAGCACCTCGGCGTGCCGCGTACGTACTCGGCTACGTGGCCGAAGCGAAGTCGGGTGGCGAACTGGACCGTCAAGAACGGCCGGGCTAGATCTGACCGCGCGGCCCCAGGGCGGCGGGGCGGCGGGGCGGCGGGGTGGCGGGGTGACGGGGCGGCGGGGCGACCACAGTCCGCCAGCTCGCCCCGCCCCGCCCCGCCAAGTCATGTCACGACAGCCGGGCTGCGTCCGAGGAACACTCTTTTTATCCCATCAGGCACGGCGTATGCAGTCCGCCGCGTGGCGGGCGGAAATACCAAAAAGCCAGTCCCCGCTGCGTTTTTGCTCTGAAATGACTCCCTCCGCATTGAGGGGAAGGGGGGGGGGGGCGCGCACGCAGCCACTGTCGAGTGCGGCGGGTGAAAAGGGGGGGGGGCTCCACAAACAAACAACAGACCTGTCTTTCTGAGTAAGCCGGACTTGCCCCTCCCCGCCGCGCACCGTTCCGCTAACGGCGGGGTGATGATAGTTTGGAGGCTGTGCATCAAAAGGACCACGGCCTGCCGCCCCCGACCGCCCCTTGCGACAGCCAAAGACCAAAGCGCACCGGGGGCGGACGCATCGCCAAGGGCTCGCCGGCATGACCCTGCTGAGGCCGTTGTCGTTCGCCTTTCTATTTCGAATCGAAGGCGACGTGCGTGCCGATGCCGACACGGAGCGGCAAAGGACTGGCGACTGGCGTGCACCGGCCGCCGCCTACCTTCTCTGCGGGGCTGCCGAGGCGTCGTCCGAGGCGCCACCCGAACCCTCAACTCTGAGCCCCCAAGGCTGCCCTCCGCTGTTGACGCGGGCTTGGGCTTGACCTGGGCTCGGCTCTCAGCGAGCGCCTGCGTCCGCCCAGGACAGCCCGTCCCGCTCAACAGCCGCTCCGTCGGATTGCCTATCGCACCCTTCGCAGGCGCTTCATGGTAGGGCGTGGAGCAGTGAGGAAGAGGAGGGGTAGGGGAGGGCGTGGAGCAGCGAGGGAGGGAAGCGGGAGGTTGGGGCGCGGTACAGCAGCGGCAATGACTGCAAACATTTGCCAGCCCCAGGTCCGTAGTACCGAACGATGTGAGCAGTGACGTACACAAAGCGATCTGCTCTGCTTTGGCAGGGTGAGGTCCGAGCTAAAGCCAAGAAAAACCACGAGGGGAAACAGAGAGGGTCTTCACACCCCATGTTTTTTTGTTTTTTTTTTCAGTTCCCTGTTTCGTATTTTGGTGAGGGAACGTTGAAATTTCGACATCTTTCTAGTCTTTTGGGACACGACACAAGATTGTCGTCTATCAAAAAATGTAAATGTCTTCCGAATCCACGAAAATCCTGGAAGGGGTAGGGTAGTAGGTGTCTAATTCTCCAAAAAAATCAACTGCGTGTATAGTGTACGGCCGTACGACCCAAGGCCACATCATGGACTCCCCTGTGACTGAGGCAAGATGACCGTTGCATTTCTTCTGGTGCCGAGGCGGGAACAGGTGGGTATCGAACCACCGCGGCGACGGCCCTGTGGCTTCTGGCTCCGTCCGTCCGGGCCTCGGCGATAGCGCCTGACAAGCGATTTCTGGTGCTCCGCGTCGTCTGTCTCCGCATTGCAGTGGTGGATGGGGTGCAGCGCGAAGCGAAGCGCGCCTGCCCGCCTGCCTGCTGAGCGGATGCTCCTGCTGCCTTTGGCGGCGACACCTGACGAGTCCGTCTCGCTGTGTCCACCGGGCCGGCGGGGCCCCGGACGGCAATCAATCATCGCACCACACGGTTGTGATCGACGGCGCAACTCTGGATGTCGGTGTCGGGGCCGCCGGCCGCGCCGGAGTTCCCCGACCCGCCTCCGGGCTGCCGGGGGTGGCCGGGGGTGGCCGGGGGCGGTCGGGGGGGGGGGGGCAGTCCCAAAAGCCATGGCCCCAATGGGAACCCCATGAAACCAATACCATGGTAACGCTCCTGTTCGCCATGGGAAAGACTAATGCCTATGGAAACGCGTTATGCCATGGGGGTCTCTACCATGGGAATGGATTCGCAACGGGACAATCCCATGGTGTTCCCATGGGAATGGGTGACGTCCCATGATAAATACAAGTGCACTGTCCAGCGTATGGTATATACAAGTGGCACGATAGCCGAGTTGGTAGGAAGTCGGAAACCTAATTGATAGGTTGGTGGTTCGAATTCTACTTCTGAAAGAAGAAAAAAACAGCTCTCCCATGGGAGCACCATGAGACAAGTACCATGGGATGCTTGATCCCATGGTTCCGTTTTCCCACGAGAAAAGCGGCAAAAAATGCATGGCGTGCAGCGCCCCATGGGAGACTCTATACACCATGGTGTCCCATGGACCTGGGCTGGGCTAGGCTCCGCTGCCTCCGCCTCGTCGGTGGCCAGCGGCAGGGAGTATCTCCAGTGCCCAGCGAGGAGTACCGACGAGATAGGCTCGGATCTCCGCGGCCGGCGCGGCGGTGCGGCGTGAGCGTCTGCCTTGTCGCACGATTTCCTCCCCACGCTCTCAGAATGGGCCACTGTGCGGAGTCAATAACTAGAGTTGCTCCCGGGGGTTCGGGTTCGGGGGCTCGGAATCGCGTTACGTCAATGCCGCCGGACCCGGCACGGCACGCGCCAACGACACGCTCGGGCGGCACGCGGCACGCGCCGTGGACGGGACCAGACTACCAGACAGCGCGGCGCCACGAGGCCCTCGCCCCTTCCCCTCCGCGACGACGCGACGTGCACCCATTATAGTACGTGTGTTTTGATTTTGCGCGATTTCATTTGCTTCCACAAGAAACTGATATCTCAATCGCCCTGAGATTGACTGTTTCGGTTCCACCTGGACTTCTCTTTTCTCTGATGTTTTTGATATTTTGTACCGTGCGTTTGACTTTTCTTCACTTTTCAATATATTTTTATGTTTTTGCCAGTGTACACGGACTCGGTGCGGTACCGGGGGTACTGTTGCTGTTACTGCTCGTGGCATTTAGCTGTTTAGATCTCACAACGAGGCGCCACGTGGTCGGAGAGAGGAAATAAATTTTAAAAAATGCAAAAAAAAAAAAAAAAAACATCGTGGAAGCACACTCTCAAAAATGAATGCTTGATTCAAAGCGATTTTGGTGCGAATGTTGTATTCTTGTGGGATATTCTTGACTAAGAATCATCTGCATACATCAACCGTCTGTATGCTTGACACAAGCATATGATGCTTGAGGAACGTTAGGGTGTCCCATTTTGAACGAAGGTTTTAAATGTTGATGCGCCGAAGCGGAATTGGGTGCATTTTTGTAATATAAGATCTCAGGAATTTTTTCAGATTTTTTGGACCACCGGAAGCGGTCCCGCAGGGCCGTTGTAGTTAGGCCCTTTAGTGCCTTTAGAGACTAATTCCGTAAGCCGTAAATATCCATCTTATGAACTTTTTCCACAGAATAAAAGTTGTCAGAAATAATCGAATCAGTGGGGAAAAAAATTTGTTGCGGTCAAAATATGACATTTTGGAAAAAAGTTGCCTACCCTCCAGGGGCATACCATCAGAATTTGGAAATTTCACCGGAAAAAAAAGGACAGAACTGACGGCGATCAGCTCTGACCCTTTAGTTTTAGAACATTGTCAGAATTGGAAGCCCGATGGTCATATTTCTGAGTTTTCCGGACGCGCCTCCGAAACGACAAGTTTGAACTCGTTCTCATTGTATCGGCAAAATATCGTTCTGTACACAAAGGCTGCCACACTTGTCGTTGCACGCCTAGCCTACCCGCCTACGAGACGACAGGTTTGAGCTCGCTTGCACTTGTCTCTTGGACCGCGACCGTGGAAACCGCATCGCGTAACGGTTTGTTTTGACGGAGCGCAACAACCGCCGTTGATCTGGCAAACGCTGTCGTGTATTGTGAATGCCGTCGCGCGTCGCGTCTTGACAATGCCGCCGCGAGTGAGAAGTTCCACCAAAGTTTGTCCAGGGAATTGGCTGATCGGATCCGAATCAACAACAATTTCCTGCAAAAACCGGCTACCTACTCTTCGGAATGTGTTGCAATTTGTGCTTCACCTTCGACACTCTGAAGAGACCCGTGATGCCTGCAGACATGCGATTTAAGAAATCCTGCCAATTTGGCAGAGTGGAATAGGGGCAGAGTGTGTAATGGAGGTAAAACACGCCACCACAAAACTTGTTGCAATTTATAAAGAGTGGATCGAACTTAAAAGATCAATGAACAGGATTTCCACCCCCAGAAGAGAGTTGTTCATTCAAAGTTTAGACAAACTTTTTGACATCGCTAGGCTTGATGCTATGGAAACCATTAAAGAGGAAGACGATAAAGCATTTTATTTATCAATGAAAGAAGACAGAATCGCAAGTATGTCTGGTGTTGACAACAAATGGGTGAAAAAGACAAATTCTAAAATCATGAAACACCAAATTCAGGCCAAGAAGAAGAGACGTTCCGACGAGGCAGTAAGGAATTTATTTTCGAAACCCCATCCGCTGCTATCCCGGTCGCAGAGCCAAATGAGGAATCTGAAAAAGAAGATGAAAATGGTAAGTACAATTAAACAACATAACAGCGAAAATTGAGAACACATACTCGCACCAGTCCAGTTAAAAACATCTGCTTTCTGCTTGTTGGATAGAATTTGAGCTGCCAAAGAGAAGGAAGAAAATTAACATTAAGGTTTTAAACAATGATCTGACGTCAGCTTTGGATCGCACGCAGACAAGTGACCGCTTTGCAAAGCATATATAATAGGGAAAACTGTGAACGCAACTTTGCATGCCGCAGTGTCTGCTCTTGGCGTAGATACAAGTCAAGTTAGCTTCAAACCTGTTCATTCTAAGAGTGCGGTCAGCAGGAACCGCCGTTTGAACAGAAAGACGGTGGCAGATTCCATTGTTAAAAAATTTGCATCGGAACCAGGTCCATTTCTGGTTCACTGGGATGGGAAACTTTTGTCAGATAATAATGGTAAGATATTTAATCAAATCTGTTACATAATTTTCTCAGTGCTTTTCTTAGGTTTATAATACTTCCTTAAAGATAAGAAAAAACATGACCGCCTAGCCGTCATTTTGACTGGTCCCGGTGGAGTTGAACAACTATTAGGGGTTCCCAAACTAAAAGGAAGCACTGGCAAAGCACAAGCAGACGCCACGTACGACCTATTGCAAGATTGGAAAGTCGAAGATAGAACTATTGGAAAGGTCTACGACACCACTAGCACTAATACGGGCTGGATGAAGGGTGCTAGCGTACTGCTACAAAAAAAGCTTAATAAAGAAGACATGCTAGACTTCGGCTGCCATCACCACTCCCTTGAACTTACAGTTGGTGCCGCTTTCTACGATTTGTTCGAAAACTCAACGGATCCTAATCTCCCTTTTTTTGACAAATTAGAAAATGAGTGGGATAAATTTAACAAAGGTATACTTGTTCCTACCTTATCCATAATAGTACCTGTGCTTCATCAAACTTCCGAAAATTATTAAGACTAAGATTTTATTTCTCTTGCATAGAAAAGTACCGCACTGCAGCATCCACCCGGAAATTGAAATTTATTCCTGAAAGTGATGAAATAATCCAGTTCAGCTTGAAGCAACTGCAGGTAAAATTGAAAATTGAATTCGTGGGTCACACATTTTTTGTTACAACAAATGCTTCTCACCTATATTTCTTCAATGCAGGAGCAGCAGCCACGTGGGGATTACAAGGAGTTTCTAGAGCTTCTGATTGTCTTCTTGGGTGGAGTGGTTCCTGGGCCTGGGAAAGCAGTGATCTACGAGTTCAAGAAGCCAGGGTGTAAGAGCAAATGTCGCTGGATGGCTATAAACATGTATAGCCTTAAGTCGTGGATGTTTGGGAAACAATTGAAGCTGCTTCTGCCCCAAGAAGACGGAAATCTCTTCAAAATGTGTGTTTTCCTTTGCCGAGCCTATGCACGTGCGTGGTTTCACGCGCCACTTTCAGCACAGGCCCCACGCAACGACCTGGCCTACCTGCAGGTTCTCTTCAAGAACAAGAACCTGGGGAGTCATTGGGGGCAGCTCTCGAAAAGTTTAGGTGTCACCTGTGGTTCTTGTCGCCCACCTCGGTCCCTAAGGCGCTGTTCGACGATGGTGTATCGGCTGACGAAAAGAGGCTTATGGTGGCTGCATTTCGGGAAGGTGAAGATAAAGGCACTCCACCCACTCGCGGTGAAGTGTCACTCAAGGACAATGTACTTGACTTGCGCCTTAGTGATTTTTGCTCAAAGCAATCACTCCGTTTTTTCAATGCTACTGGAATTTCTAGTAATTTTCTAAGAAAGGATCCAAAGGTGTGGCATGCCGATGGAGACTATCTTCATGGATACAATATGGTAAAAGGGTTCAAAGTGGTGAATGATTGTGCCGAGCGGGGCGTGGCTCTGATCACGCGATACTTAAAGGGTAACAAATTAACGCACGACGAGGAACAGCGTCAAATGCTTCTGTTAGCTGTAGCCAAGGGTCATCAACTCCCTGATTTTGTGTACAATGAATATATTCAACATATTCAGTAATTGAATAATATTGAATATTTGCGAATATGTTGAATATGGTTTGAATAGTGATGAATAGTTTAATACTGGTGAATATGTGTGAATATGGGAATGCATTTGAATATTTTTCAAATAGTGTTAAATATTTGAGAATAGTGTTGAATATTTGTGAATATTGATGAATATTTGTGAATATTGATGAATATTTGTGAATATTAGTTAATATGGGTGAATATGGGGGTAAATATAACAGAAGTCAGAAATTTAGGTGTACTAGAGCGTGGTATTTACTATTACGTAATTAATGACAAGGTTTTAAAATCCAAGGTTAGCTGCCCGTCTTCATCTCGAAGTGCTGGTCTACAGATGGTGAAGATATATTTCTTTAACGGGTAAAACCCGTTGACTGGAGTCTTCTGTAGCTCCCCTACATCACTCAGCAGGTACCAGTCGCAGAGCACGCCCAATTCCTTGATCTGCTTCCCTGGCTCTTCTCCGGGGCAAGAGGTCGGGGCCGTGTTTCCCTTGAAATGTCTCTGTTTCCCCTTAGCACCGAGGTATGAGAACATCAGCACCCTCCCAACCATGATTTCTCCCCGTTGCTGCCCTTCAAAAACACACCAGTCCATTGTGGATACAGTGTCCTCCTTGGAAGGTTTCCTCCACTCCGAAAGCCAGCTTGAACGCGGGGTATTCAAGTTACCTGAGCAAAAATAAGTGATCATACTATGTTACTACGGTTTAACACCACCTTAACATTAGAAAAATGATTTGGCGTTGTCCAAAAAGTACGTCCGACTTTCCTTCAGCGCCGAGCGCCTACGAGTGCCCTTGCGAGTGCCAGGGTAGGCCAGCCCGCACGACACGAGTGCATACAGAAGTCGTGGTTGCCTACCCAGCAGGCGCTATTTGCCCGCAGGCTGACTCAATTAAGGTTTCCCTAGCGACAATACCAGGTGACTCAGAAGCTTGGTATTCTGAAGCTGGTAGTCTGGCTTTTTGGTATTGTGGACGTACTTTATGGTTTGTCCGTTATCAGGTAGCGACTTACCTTGGTCTTTAGCTCCAGGAGCTCTGTTCATTACTCGAGTCAGCCGGTCCGCACTAAGTTTCCCTCGAGTTCCTAGCATCCAGGTGAATGATACCTTCTTCACTATGGCGGGTTGCCCATAGAAGTCACGCACCTGGACGAAAGGACTATCAGGTGACAAACTGACGTCATGGAAAGTCTTCAGGGCAACCTCGCCGGAGAAGACTGACTGCAACGACTCGGAAGTGGCCGGCTCCTCGACACTCCTTACTCCCACTACAACCTCGTCCTAAGCAAGGTCGGCAGCAGCCTCAGCATCAGAAAAGTCGGCTACTTCCATGCCGTCCTGCGCATAAAAAGTGTAGTGCGTGTCATGGATGAACATACATACTACGTACTATTTTATGCACGCGCACGCTAATGTACAATTTTGCGCATAGCCCGGCACAAAATTAACCATGCGGAGGCTTACGCATATTTTTGTGCGTAATTGCGAACACAAAATGTGCTGAAGCTTTTGTATGCTTAAAATTGTACTACACTACACTATTACGTAACGCGCATAAGCATAATCAGACAACCACATCCGCGGCCTATTCCGACGAAGTTAAAAAGCATCGCGGGTACGGGAGCAGGAGATACCCCGCGCTCGAGCGACGTTACTGATCATTCAAACTCCAGTTTCTGACGTTTTTTAAGTCGGTGAATATTATTGAACGTGCATGAATATGGATGAATATTGATGAATACGTGTAAATGTTGTCGAATATGGCTGAATAATATCAAGATACAAGTAAATAGTGGGCGAATACAGTGAATATAGTTGAATATTCATAAATAGTTGAATACTGACGAATATTTCTGAATATGTTGAATATTTCCGAATATTTTGAATATATCCGAATATTGCAGTAAATATGAATATTAATTGCCTTGTGTACTGTTGTATTGGGCAGGGCAGGGAATGACAAAGGCTCAGTTGGGCAGTGTGGCTTTATTCAGGCAGGTCTGAGTCAGAGTGCACCGCTCCAAGGGCGAGCGGCTGTTTATAAAGGAAATGCAGAGGAACATCAGGAAGAAGTGAATGAAATGGAAGGGGTATTGTAGTGTGTATAAGGAGCAGAGAATGGGCCAGTCGACTGGTTATTGTTGTTAGGTAGGGAATGGATGCATCCAAGATGGCGCCCCGCATGGTAGCTACCAGATCAGGTTAAAGGTTTTGTTTACAATTTAATGCTCGATACAACACTACTCCCTCCTAAAAGAAAAACGGAAACTTCCTTTAAGTTAACAATTCTAGCCTCTGCTTGCAAAAGTTTTCGTTTTTAACATTAAATTGTGAAATTTTCTTCCAGCGCTGACTTGACTTTGACTGATACTTCTGACTTGTACTGAAAAACATGCGAGGTCCCCCGACAGTGGTTAGCCTCAGGGTTGTCCATCCCTTGACTAGGACCTCACACGTAAACAAAAAGGAAAAATAAAGAATGGGCGTCCCAACGTAGGCCTCGAGTTACTTCCCCCAGGGTACATTCCACGGGTGTGTGGGTGCCGTCCCAGGGTACTCCCTCTCGCCTGAAGGTAGAACCCAGAAATCTCAAGTTAGTCACCACGTCGCTCTGTTGACCTGTAACACACAAACAACACCACAACAAAATCCACTCCTACAGCTTTCACACCCACTCCTTAAGAGGGGCATGCCTCATCCGTCTACTCTGGATTACGGATCGCCTTGGCGCCAGCCTGACTAGCTAAAACCTAACTAATGGCACCGAAACTAAACTGCTTGTCTGAAACCTAGCCAGTGTTTTCCGGCTTTACCCAGTATACTTAACTCATAGTCCAAGTTGTTCCAGTGTCCTTAGCACGTCCCTGTAGACGGCCTCCTTGGACTGGTTGGCGTTGACAATGGTCACAGGAAGACTCTCCTCCTGCAGCAACCACTCGTCCATTCTGTGATGTAGTTGGTCGAAGTATTCTTGTTTTAGTGAATTCTCCTCCTGGCGGCCACGCCCATAGGCCCTTTTAAAAGCCTCCTGTGCTGGGAGCCTTAAATAAATAAAATGTTCCTGTCCCTTTGAGAAAACCCTTAGTATCCTTGACACTGCCTGAAGCACCCTTAACTGCTGTTGCTGTAAGTGGCCGTTCTTGATTAGTACTTCTGAGAATAGTTTTTCCACACTGTGGACTGACCTTTCCATGATCAATGTGCCTGAGACTTTACTCATGCTTTGCTCCCATACTGTTACCAGAGCGTAAATTTGAAACATAAAAGCACATTTTTCAGGCTGTTTGCTCACTTGATTCAACAAATTAATTCCATCTAGATTCACCCATTTATCCACAGGCTCCTCCCGTACTTGATACTTCTTTTGCTCACTTAGTTTTCTCAAAATTGTTGATTTTCCAGCTCCAATATTTCCTTCTATATACACCACTTGTACTCTCTTCCTCCTCAAAAATAGATAGGCTACTACCAAAACAGAACATGCCAAAACTGCACTTAAAGTCAAACTCTCCATGATAACTCTGGTTCAACTGGCTAGCTTACTGCTCTGTCACCTACTGAGGTCAAACTCCCTGTTACAAGCATTTGTTCCCTTGCACACTCAGTCTTTCTCTCTTGGATCTCATGTGTCTCTATTGTCATTACTGCTCATTGGACTCTACACTGTATGATCATTCCCCATTCATATTTTGTTTTACTCCCGCGTCCGTTCATTTGACTCAAGTGGTACCGGTCTCTGCGCGGCTTTTGACTCACTTAGTCACTCCACTCCAGCTTACTTTGCTCGGCATGGCTGCTTTGTAATCACCAGTGAAAATTGTAAGTTTTAAATTTAATTTAATTGGTGCTCCCTAGAGTAATGTGTGGTGTCAACATGGGACACAGCTCAGGACTTGTCCCTGAACAGGTCGATTCCTATGTTGGTTTGTGTAGAGCACTCAACACAGCCATTTCTGACAGGTTAACGAGACACTCTCTAGCAGCATTAATTTCAATTTATTTTAAAAGATATGAGTATGGATAATGATTAGGGAACGATAACACAGTGGTTTTTCTGAAAACAAGAGCATATCTAATTCAAAGAAGAACAATATTTTAAACAACATGGTAAGTTAAATTACTTTCCTCAAGTAATACTGCAAAGGTAAATGAAATAATAGGAATTACATAACCTTTCAATTCTTAAGAAACATTAAACACATCACTGAGACCATTTGCACACAGATTCACACATACTATTTACAGAATACTAATGACATTTATATTTTTTACAGGTCTAACTTTCACTCTAAAAAGGGTTGGATCATCGGCGGTGGAGGGGGAGCTAATTCCTTCACCATAGCCCCTAGCTCATCAGAAGACACGTTTTTGCCCAAAACGCATCGCTTCTTCGGCGTCTTAGCATGTAGGTCCACGCCGATTTCTCTCGCCAGCCTTCTCTTTGCGTCTTGCTAATGTCTGTGCATGTTTTTTTTTATGTGGCCACGGCCCCCACATTTTCCGCAACGCAAGCGCGTTTTTGGTACCTCGGGAGAGGTCACTGTCACTTGTACCTCTTCCGGTAAACCAATGTCCATTGCCTCCTTCCCTTCTTCACCCTTGGAGACTGGAGCAGCTACCACCTCCTGAATCTTCACGTCCTTGTTGTCTTCCTCTTCCAGATCCCAGGGCGAGACTTCCAAATCCCATGGCGACACATAGCCATCTTCCAAGCGTTCCAAATGGAGCGCCTCCATTTTGGAAATTTCCAAGTCTATACAGTCTTCCTCGGAGATGCTAACCATCTCCACTGACGGAGAGATGAATACTGGGGCCACCTTTAGAGTCTTGATCGCCCTTGTGACTTGGTCCCAGTCCACCTGACTCACCGCACTGAGTTCGCGCACGTCACACACTTCACTCAATTTTTCTTCTTTCTCCTCCTCTTCGATCATGTCCCACCATGTAGGCCGGTTGGTTGCCCCCATGGATCCCGACAACGTTGCCTCCAGGTCCTCTATTTCCTCCTCCAGGCTGTGATCGAGTACCTGACCATGCCTCTTCTGCTGCTCAGCATCTCGAAGTTCCGCATGGACCTTTCCAGGCAACGGTGCCTGTTCTGGTGCATGCCCCAGCGACTTGCTCCTCTTGAACTTCTTGTTCCAGACGGCGGTCACCCTGGAAACCTCCGTTTGCCGGCGAGACTGCATTTTCTCCTTGGCTTCCTGCACCCTGGCGTCGTCTTGCTTCAAAGGGGTGACGTTTTGCGGCGCCGGCTTCCTGGTCCTTCCCTCCAGCCTCTTTGGAATTCGGAAGCTACTTCCCAACGCCCGCATCTGCTGCTTCACTGCTTTCTTCACTTGTGGCTTCATTTTCCCGTACTTCTGCTGCTTTTCTGTGGTGAGGACTTCGCTGATCTTTGACTTCTTTCGCTTTCGACTAACCCACGCCACGCTCTGCGCCCTGCAACCCTTTGCTGCCTTGGGGCCCAACAATGCACCCTTGGCATAGGCGCCAGCGCGTTGCGGCCCCCTGCAAGCGGGCCTTCCCTGGCACCCCTGGCGCCAGCCACCTGGAGCGGTGTTGCCGAAACAGTGGTCACGGAGTAGGGACTACCCCCACGTAGTTGAGCCAAGCGCCCGGGGTATCGCCGTCTGTGACGTCACCAACTGTTGCGCGCACATCTGCGCTGAGTGGGAACGGAGCGAGGCGGTCGAGATGGACGAGTTGAAGATTTAGCGGATTCCTGTCTTCTCGAATCCGGGCACTGCAGTCATTTATTATGTCAATCACGGTAAATGGACCTAGCCATTTCCGCCTGAGTTTTCCCATTTCCCCTGTTTTACGAGCTCTGTCGTACAGGAAAACCTTGTCTCCAGGCCTAAAAGGCGCCAAGCTTGCAGTGAGATCATATCGCTGTTTCATTTTGTTTGCCGCTTCATGAGACATCTTGCGGACTTGTTCATGGACTTCCATGAGATTTCTCCGCAATTGGTACGGGAAATCACTGATGTCCGGCAGTTTCGGCGGCGACTCTCTCGTCAAAGTGAGCGGAGTTCGCATCGGAGCGCCGAACATAACCTCATATGGCGAGAAACCATGGACTGGATTGGGTAAGTTCCGATACGCCTGTGCAATGAAAGGCAGGTAATCTAGCCAATCTTCCTTTGCATTCTTCATTAGAATTCGCAATTTGTCTTTCAAAGTCCGAATCCAGCGCTCGGCTTTGCCATTGGCAGATGGGTGTTGAGCTGTTGTCCGATACTTGCGGATATGATAGAGTTCCATTATTTCTCTTATCAGCTGGCATTCCACAGGTTTGCCTTTAACCGTAAGGACCGATAATGGAGATCCAAACACGGAAAACACATCCCTGACCAATGTTTTGGCAATTTCTTCTGCCGTTTGTGTCTTCATTGGTGAAACCACTGGCCAGCCAGAAAAAGCCTCGACCGCTACCAGTACCCACTGATAACCCTCTTGTGTTTTGTACAGGGGTCCAGCGACATCAACATGCCAGCGGCCATGAAGTAAGCCTTCTCTGTACAGCTTCAAGGGAACTTTGGTCTTCTGATTTGGACCATTCCCACGTCGGCATCTCTCACACTGAGAAATGACTTCTGCGACGTCACTCTGCATACCAAGCCACCAGAAAAATCGCTTCAGGTAATTAAGCGTTTTGGTGACTCCAAAATGATTTGCAGATCCCAGCTGACTGTGGTATGACTGCACTGTTGCTTTCACATGTTTGGCTGGCAATATTAACTGAAGTCTCTCCTTTTCAGCTATGCCACTGGGGTGTTCAAAACGCCTCCACAGTAACTGGCCCTCAATTTTGAGTGAGTCAAACTGATGCCAGAGAGTTCGTGTCCATGGTCCATAACCTACCACATCTTGGAGTGGTGGCCGTTTTCCTTCTTGGACTGCAATGACTATGGGCATAATTCCCTCATCAAGGCGTTGATCCCTGATCATATGGAAAGAAGGAATTCCATCGGGAATTATTGTCGTCCAGTTCAAGGTAACTTCTTCCAAGTTTGGTGTTATACACTGCCTGTCTTCCACAGTGCATAAATTACATCCAGGCGCACAAGTTTTCCAGTGATATACCGCTTCTGATGGTGTGAAATGGTACATGTATGCTTTCATATTAGAGTCTTTAAATACTCTAAGAAGCATCTCGATCAGGTCTGATTGATGTAGCCTGTCTAAACCACAAGAAAATAGTGGCAAACACCACTCTGTTATTTTACTAGCCTCTAGCCAGTCCCTTAACAGGAGTAGTGCCACTTCCACTTCCTCTGGTGTTGGCTTTTCATGATACTTGACTTTTGTGATGACGTTCACAATTAGTCTGTGTCCTCTTTCAACCCAAATTAAACCAGGACATCCTCTCTCTGTATGTTTCAGGAATTCTTGTTTGATGCTAAACTCCTGGTCCAGTTGGCGTGCTAAGCCTTTTCCCATTTTGCCGTCATGACTGACTGCATGTATTAAGGGAATATGACTTGGGCTGTTCATGATGGAGTCATTTACGTGGACTAACTGAAAACTTCCAGCTTCTTGGACTCGACTGACTGCTGCTACTTCTGCGGCATCCCTCTCCTCCAAGGTATTGCATTTTCTGCATTTGTCATTGCAAGGTCTTGCAGGCCTTCTGCTTAAAGCATCAGCATGTCCAATATGGGTTCCTTTTTCATAAACCACTTGGAACTTGTATGGCGCCAGTTTCTCTAGCCATCGGGCTAACTTGCCAGTTGGATTCTTGAAATTTCTTAGCCATTGCAAAGCTGCATGGTCTGATTTCACAACAAATGGCGCTCCCGCCAAATAATGATTGAATGCTTTGATAGATTCAACCAAGGCTAACAGCTCTCTGTGAGTAGTGCAGTAATTTCTCTGCGGAGCTGTGAGTGCTTTCGACCAGTAGGCAATTGTTACCTCTTTACCATCCTGTTCCTGGGTAATGACTGCCCCCAGGCCAGTCAAACTGGCGTCACAGGTGACGGTAAATGGTCCTTTGGTGACATCTGGTGTGCCCAAAATTGGAGCTGTTGTAAGTTGCTTTTTAATACTATCAAAAGCCTCCTTACACTCCTTGGACCAATTGAAATTCACGTCCTTTTTCAAGAGTTTGAAAATTGGTGCGGCTTTGGTTGCCAGATGAGGAACATACTTGCTGTAGTACTGCACCAATCCTAGCCAAGACCGGACTTCTTTGACGTCCTTTGGCTCAGGCCAATGCGTGATTTTCTCTACTTTCTTCTCATCGGTCCTTATTCCTGTTGCAGAGAGACGGTGCCCCAGGAATGAAACTTCGGGCTGGAAAAGCTCACACTTCTTAGCTTTAAGAAGAAAGCCCCCAGCTCGGACTCGGTTGAACAGTGCTTGCAGGCGTTGCAACATCTGATCGAAGTTATCACCGGCGATGCATACGTCGTCGATGTAGGCAGCCACCGTGTTGCCCAGGTCGTCGTCTGCAGTGGGCTCCAGTGCAGGGGTGACGAGTCTGTCTACTACCTGCTGGAACGCTCCTGGAGCTGCTGAGAGCCCAAACCCAAGGCGGGTGTACTCGTACTGCCTACATGGTAAGCCTAGGTCCTCTGGCAAGATCACAGCTGTCTTTTGCTGGTCATCTGGGTGCACCACCAGATTGTGGTACCCGTGAGCCAAATCAAAAGAATGGTAGACAGATTTGCCTCCCAAATGCTGTAAAAGCTCCTGGGTACGTGGGATTGGGGCTGCAGGAACTCTTGTGATTGCATTAAGAGCCCTGTAATCCACACATACCCGTACTTCTCCAGTCTTCTTAGGCACGCACAGAATTGGCGAAGCCCATGCTGACTGGCTCGGTCTAATGGCTCCCATCCTGAGGTATTTCAGGAATGTTTCCCGTACATCTTTCCTGTAATGTAGAGGGACTGGCCTTGCATTCAGTTTGATAGGTTTGTGGTCCCCTGTATCAATCCTGAACATGAGCCATGGGCACGTGCCAAACGAGAAGTTGTCTGGAGCAAACACATCATGATTTGCTCTCAGCACTACTTCCAGCTGCTTCTTCTGATCTGCATCCAAGTGCTTGCTTCTGTCAACAAGACTTTGCAAATCCTCAGGGAGTTTTTCCCCTGCTGGAATGGGTGGTTTGTTAGGCACTGTGTTGATTTCCACCCCATCAAAGGGTTTAACTTCATACAGCCCTTTGAGTTTGTCTGCTGCTGTTAACTCAGCACTGAGCACTGAAAAATCTTCATTTTCATTATCCTTATTGTCACTTTCCTCTTCCTCCTCATGAGAAAAGCCGTCATACTCCAATGGGTGCAGGAGATAGACTTCTCCTAGAATGGTGTACTTTTTGATTTCGACACACTTATCTCCCAAGCTTTGGATAGTAACTTGGAAGGGTGCAGTGACACACGGCACAATGCCTGATTGTAAAACAACCGAATTTGGTAATTTTGTAATAGGTTTAGCTGTGATTGGGTTTGAAACAAACAACCCAAGTCGTAAACCACAGAGACCATTTTTGTTTATCCTCCTTGCCTGGATTTCCTCGCTGGACGTCTGTGGCCCTGCCTTTGTTGATATCAACGATTTTTCGTTTTGTTTCAGGTTCCCCATGCCGGTGCCAGCCCCGCCGTGTGGATGCAGAAGTGATGACCCAACTTTGGACAATTCGTCGGGCACCAACTTCCTTAAATTCACCCCAGACGTGGCTTCGACCGACACGGCGCTGGTTTCCTCCAGCTCATCAGCCATGACATCAGTTTCAAGAACCGTGTCTACTTGTCTTTCTGCAAATGGCCTCAGTAGCAATTTGGTACGAGACCTGACAAGGTAATACACTTTACCACTGTCAAAATCACCTTTATGTTTCGACATGCCCCGTTGTATGGGTACACTGTGATTTTCCAACTGTAAAATCTTTCTGCGAACATGTATCACTGCATCAAAGTGGTCTAGGAAATCATACCCCAGTAGATTTTCCTCAATGTCTGCTTCATAAACAGGGAATTCATATATTTTGCCCCCAAGATCAACTTGAGTAGCAACAGGACCATAGAGATTAGCCCTGTGCGAGGTGGCACTTTTCATTTTTAGTTTTGCCACTGGCAACTCCATTCTGGTTCGTTTAAACACGGTGATACCAGCCCCAGTATCACAGACCGCTGAGTCAGCTCGGCCTTCGATTTTGCACTGCACTATTGGTGCCATCCTTTTTATAGTGCTGCACATGTTGCACGAAGCCTTATCCTCATTTCTTTCTTCAGGCTCTGGTGCTGGTGGTGACTCATCCTTCCCGTTGTTCCTTGCCTCCAGCACTGGAGCGGAACTGGAATCCATTTTGACAGGTAAGGTTTTCTGTTTTTCCGGAGGAACTTGACTCTGATGTTGTTGTACCTCTTCCTTCTCCGGTCTAGGTGAGGCACTTATCAGTTTCCCTGGTTGTTTGGGACAAATGGCAAAACAGCCAACTGGGCACCGTTGTTGGCGTTGTTGTTGCCATTATTTCCAGCATTATTATTGCCTCCATTTCCATTTCCGTTGTTGCCATTATTGTTATTGGCAAAATGGTACATGGCCATGGCGGCCTGCAGTGCTTCAGGTGGGAATACCGGCAATTGGTAATTAGCAACTTGGCCAACATTCTGACCCTTGTTGCTTCCCTTGTTGCCTCCGCCGTTGTTGCCACTGTTTTGCCGCATCAAGGAGCGACACTCGTTTTTGTAGTGCCCCTTCTTGTGGCAATGATAGCACTCAACGTCTTTCTTGCTATTGTTGTTATTGTTATTGCCTTGAGGCCTCTTTTTGCACTCCTTGGTGTAGTGCGTTTCCGTCTTGCAGTACGTGCAGTATGGTTTGCTTCTGCACTCATTCGTATAGTGGGTGTTGGTTTTGCAGAACGAGCAAAACGGGGTTCCAGAGCTGGACTGTCCCCCTCGGCCTCCACGGCCCCCACGGCTTCCACGGCCTCCTCGGCTGCCTCGGCCTCCAGTCTGGGTGCTCGAGGTGTGCGATGGGCCAGCGGCCTCTTCTTCGAGGGCCTGGACTTCAACCTCGCCAGTTGCGTCGTCGTCCTCCTCGTCCTCGTCGTAGTTGACGCGGCGGACCTTGGTGGCAGGCCCCTTGGAGGTGGACGGACCCATGTCCAACGAGCGCCCCCGACTGAGGTGACGCATCGCGTCCTGGATGGTGTCGACGGACGCGTAGGCCATCCTGCGCACCAGAGCAGGATCGTGGAGCCCCGGATGAATCGGCGCACCAATTCCTCCTGGATTTGGCGCTCGTTGTGGTTGGCGAGGTATTTTCGCCCCACTCGTTCCACTTCGTTGGCCCAGTCCCGGAAAGACTGGTTCGGTTTCTGGACCAACTCTTCGAACGCAGCCCTGCGCTCCCACAACGACTGGTCTATCGTGTAGGTGCGTGCCAGGACCGTATCCAAGTTCTGGAATGTGTGCTGCTGGCCTTGGTCGCTGAGGAGTGCGATGACGTGGGTGGCGTCCCCGCGAAGACTGCGTAGGAGCTGCCGCCCTTTCGCCTCCTTGGACCAGTTGTTGCCCTCCGCTGCGGCCTGAAACTGCGCCCGGTAGATGCCGTAGCAGGTCTTGCCATCGTATTCAGGCGCATCTAGTTTCTCATGCCTCGATTCTCTCGGTCTCTGCTGGACTTGCTGTGCTGCTTGTTGTGCAGCTTGGTTGGCGGCGGCGACTGCCAGTGCTGCCATCTGGTTCCATTGGTCTGGTGGCGGCCCCTCCACGACGTGGACCCTCAGTGGATGGTTCAGCGGGTCTGGCTGGTGCTGGTGCTGCTGCTGTGGCTGTGGCGCAAAGCCACGGAAATCATCATCGGCGCCGTCATCGGCGTCCATGGCGTCGTCCTGGACGTGCTCGTCGACGTCCATGGCCTCGTTGTGGTCGGCTCCCTCTCCGTCGTCGTCGTAGCCATAGCGACGAACCGGCCGCAAAACTCGTCGCAGTTGTGGCCCTGCTGCTGCCGCCTGTTGTTGTGCGCGGCCTCCGCGGCCCCCTCGGGCCCCTCTGGCTCTCCTGGCGCCGCGGCCACGGCCACGGCCTCGGACTACTGCTTCGCCCACGCCGACATCGACGTGCTGGATTTGTTGTTGGTCCATTCCTGGATGTGATGTGACGCCTGTTTGCGTCGCTGGAACCTGTGTTTGTCAGTGACACTGGATACTGTGTGTGCCGCTGCGACGCTGGATGCCGTATGTTCCGCTGCGACGCTGGATGCCGTATGTTCCGCTGCGACGCTGGATACCGTATATGCCTCTGCGACGCTGCCCCCCTCTTGACTGCCCCTTCCCCCTTTTGCAAGTCGAAACTACGACTTTTACCACCAACGGTGGTTGGGATTGGGCCGGAGAGTTTTCGCCTTATACCGTATGGTCATAAATGACTTGCCCTGTTCCTCGAATTCACGTTTCCGCTCTCCAAATGTCTTCCAGGTAGATGGCGGTGCCCCTGGATAAGGCACGCAGTACGTGGGGGAGGTGGTGGCAGCCCACTGATTCAGCTGGCCTGCAGAGTCAAGTGAACTACAGGAGCTAGCTGAACTTGCTCCGGACGAATAGGAACGCACAGGGGTACGTGTGTGTGACGTGCTCCCGTCAGCGCCAAACGTGATGGTGGTCCTGTAATCTGTAATGGTGTTACAGGAACTGCTGCTGGACACTCCTGACGAGCTGGCAGCCTCACTGACGGTCGTGGTGTCAGACCAATCCTCCCCGGAATACCAGGACAGGTCGGGAGCGACGTACGGCACGTACAACGGCATCTGTAGGGAATGACCGAATAAAATCCTTTCCCTTGACAACCTTCGGCTATTTTCTACGTACGAGTCGTACAACGCAACTAATGCAGGTCACTGTCCGTAGACGACGCAACACTAGCAGGTCAACGTGCGAACACGCATATGTAACTACCGCTACACACAAAAACCCACAACGCAATTAGCACAGGTCAATGCCCCTAGGCGACGCAGTACTAATAGGTCAACGTGACTTTCTGGTTTGCTTATGTGTCGATTCGCGACTCAGCAAGGGCAGGCTAATGTCTGACAGACAGCGCAACCCCCACAGGTCAATGCAGGTCAACGTTTACTTTAAGCAACTATGCACCCGGAACCGCCAAATACGACGCAGTCTTACGACAGGTCAATGTACATGGACGGACTCGACTCACTGTAAAAATTTGGGGTAGAAATTTCAACCCTTTTGAGAAAAAGGGTTTAATTTGTTACACCCGAAGGGATTAAATCGAACGATAGGCTGAAAAAGTCACCCAACAGGTTGAACTTTAACCCAAAAGATGAAAAATTGCACTGTTTGGTTTAAAACTGTAATAGTTTGGTTGAAAAGTCGTCCAGCTTGGTTGAGTTTAGTATATTTCAGCCCACTTGGGTCAGAACTGACACCCAACGGTTGAGATCTCAGTCTTTTGAGGTGTCGATTTCACCCCTTTTTTGGAGGTGGAAGGAAATCGAATTAGGCTGGGTTTAATTTTACACCCTCAGGTGGGAACATCTAGCTGTAAGTGGATTGACTTGAGCTTCACTCAAGAGGCTTCAGGAAGGCTACGGTTCCCGAATGTCTCCGTAGCCGTGTGGTCTAAGGAGCTTTGTTCCGAATGGAAAGTTCTCGGGTTCAAATCCCAGGTAAGTCATGTGAGTTACGGACCACGTTTAGAACGATGAATGCATAGGTCAAACTTTACTCGTCGAAATGTATCATTTTTGTGTACCAACATTTATATTTATTTTAAACCAAAGAAGTGCAATTTTCATCCATTCATTGGGGTGCAATTTTTAACCTTGTTTGAAGGTGTACTGTTTACACCATTTAAGATGGTTGAAACGTTTCAACCCTTAGGTTGTACTTTCTGTGACTCCGAAAAAGGTTGAAATTTCTACCTCAAATTTTTACAGTGTGATATTTACGGCTTACGGAATTAGTCTCTAAAGGCACTAAAGGGCCTAACTACAACGGCCCTGCGGGACCGCTTCCGGTGATCCAAAAAATCTGAAAAAATTCCTGAGATCTTATATTACAAAAATGCACCCAATTCCGCTTCGGCGCATCAACATTTAAAACCTTCGTTCAAAATGGGACACCCTAACCAGGGGCAATGACTCCTGCGGTCACACCAGGACCAAAGGATCCTGCGGTAATGACTGCTGACGTCATGGTTAACCTTTCCTCAGACTCTGGCTCAGAAAGTGATTCTGATGCAGAGCAGACTACTCAGAGAAAGGGAGATTCCCTCTAGGGTTATTATTCTGACACTAGCATGTCACGCGTTTTTCATTATAATGATAGCAGCGACTGGTCTGAGGCGTCCAACTCTGAACCCGCAGCTGATCATGTCAGTGAAAACGCAGTGCAGGTGACTTCTAAGAGATGCCTTGTCACTCCGAAGCATTTTGAGGGTTTTGTGTAGAGATGGAAAGGCGGAAGTATTTCAAATAGATTTTCGGAAATATTTCCAAAATTTCCGAAATTTAAATTCATAAATTTCCAAGAAACTTTTACTTCTTGGAAATTTATGGAAATTTTAGCTCAAAATCTTTTGAAAAGAAGGGTAAGGCATGGAAATAAAATATTTACGCAGTTTTCTCACAGCCATCTGAACATGTACGCATTGAATCAGTTCTGTTCAAATGATTCCATTTCGTGAACATCGTCTGCCAAGGAATCCGTGCTCCGTTTTATTTAGACCAAGCTAAGTGCACGCAAACCCAGGGAACGAAACGTTGAAAACCCGAATTCAGCAATTTCTCTTCTCCACTGCGTTTTCGGAAATTTGAACATGTCACAGACACGAAACAAAAGCGAATTTCAGTTCAGATCCTCTAAAACCGAGCGTGTGCTTCAGTGCTCCATCTAGGGCTGGGCGGTATTTCAATATATTGACCTCAATATCAATATTTTAAAATATTGACCTCTCAATATTGGGATTTTGAAATGGTCAATATCAAAATTCGATATTGGATATTGAAAATCAATATCCAATATTTTGGATATTGAATATTGACATTTCATTCATTCTAGCGGGGGAGGGGTCTCTTGAGAGCAGACGACGCGCGGGTGGGAGTGGGACGCGACGGGTGTGAGTGAATGTGAACCGCGAACGCGAACCTTTCGCTGGCGCTGGCATTGATGTTTGCATAGATCTGTCTCCAGTCTCTCTTCGGCCGGTCCGTCTTTCTCAAACCGTAGCTTTTTTGCGGTGCAGGGGGTAACACATTATGCCTTATTACTCACAGGCTTTTAACGAAACTACATAGCAGAACCTCTGGCATATGATCTGTTTTATATTGTTTCTGTAAAATGTGTGCTTCTGAGTGATGCCGTTTCTGATAAAAGTCTGTTTCATAAGCGCTGTGTTTCAATGCTTCAATATTTCAATATTTCAATGCTTCAATATTTCAATATTTCAATACAGGATATTGATATTGACACATTTTCAATATTTTAAAATATTGGGTATTGATATTGAGATGAAAATACCGCCCAGCCCTAGCTCCATCACAACCCACTCTGGTCTCCTAATGCGGTCTGCTAGATATCGAAAGAGGGGCAAAAAAAGATAAAACTTTTTTTGTTGAAATGATAATTTAAGGGGGGGGGGGGGGGGGGGTCTACTTTTGAAAAGAACAGCAACCCGCAAAGCGGACAAACAAACAGGAGCGTTTCAATTAATCCAATGTTGCATCCTCCAAACAAATCCGCACTTTTACAGGTCCACGCCACTCGATTCGTCGGCTCCGCCTACTATAGAATTAGTTATAGTATACTTCAATTTCGTTGCGGCGAAGCAAATGATGGGATATTAAATTTATTAGATAGATTCATTACTTACTGTAAGCGTCTGGAATCCACGTCAATCATTAAAAAACGAACAGTTAAATAAAAATTTCCTAATATTTCCAAAATTTCCATAAATTTCCATTTATTTCGAAAATATTTCCGTCTGAAATTTAAAAATTTAAATTTCCGAAATTTTCGATCTCTAGTTTTGTGTTATACGGTTTTGGGGGAGCCAAGGACAAGGATGTCCATCCTGACTCAACCCGACGCTCAGCTTGGCCAGCATCAAAAGCCATGAGCACAGGGCATCTTTCTTATAGTGAAGCAATTAACTCTCCGGAGTCCCATCTATGGGAAATGGCTATCAGAAAAGAACTTGAATCCTTTATAATTTATAACGTCTGGACCCTGCAGCCTCTCCCAGAGGGCGCTCCTTTAGATGACAATAAATGGGTCGTCAAACGAAAAATTAATTTGGATGTTTCTATTTTGCACAGAGCGCGCTTGTTGGCAAAGGGGTACACCCAGCAGTATGGGCAGACTATTTTGACACCTTCGCGCCTGTTGTAAGAAAGGAGTCACTAAGAATATTATTCTCTACAGCCGATAACTTCAACGTCAAAATTGCGCATTTAGATGTGAAAACTGCATTTGTGCATGGTAAGTTGTTGGAGGAAGTGTACATGGCACAACCTGATGCTCCACCAGATCTAACTGTTCCAGGATCTACACACTTAGTCTGCAGGCTAAGGAAAGCTGTGTACGGGCTAAAGCAGGCAGCAGGAAGCTGGTACCTCATGGCTGACGACCTCCAACGGAAGGAAGGATACAGCAATACGGAGCAAGAACCATGCATCTACTTCAAGACCTCTGGCACCTGACCAAGGCAGGACAAGCCATTGAAGCAGCTAAACAAGTTGTCAATGCGATTAGTAAACACGACCTGATGGGCGCCGTCCTGGGCCATAGTTGTGCTTGGCCTCAATGTGTGGCATGTGCCCTCCGGCGGGACTTTCTGCTGTACACATGATCTACAAGGCCGTTTGCGCCAACCAATATTTTGGCTCTGCTGAGTTGTAAGTCCTCGTCCTGGCAGCACGCGCCTTACCAATGCCTTGCAGTCCCTTTAACACGCCTCTTTTCTCCTTGCAGATTTTATGCCACATTATGAAGCCGGCCGGCAGGAGGACTCCTCGGAGTTCCTCCAAACGTTCCCACCCATTTTTCCCAAAAATTAATTCCCAAAAGTTAGCTTCCCAAAACACTTTTTCCCAAAGGAATCCTTCCCAAAATTAAATTCCCAATCCTATATTTTCTAATCTACTGCTCCCAATAATATATTTTCCCAAAGTTTTTCTCAAAAGTTTTCCCAAAAACTTTGCAAGGTATCGCATCACCCTGGGAGGCGAGGACTTCCTTCTTTTTGACTCCTATGATGATGGTAATGACGACGGCGATGACGAGACCAGAGCTCGAAGAGAGATAGTTTTAGGAACCAAACGGAACGTCGAGCTGTTACCATCCGAAACGTGGTTCCTCGACGGCACATTCAAGACGGCTCCACATATGTTCAAGCAAATTTTCACCATACTGGCCCTCATGAAACGTCCTGGGGACACTGTCGACGATCCTGACGTCGAAACTGCAGTGCCGCTCGTGTACGTGCCCCGCCGCTGCCGGCGTTTCCCCCACGATTACTTATATTCGCACGACTCGTGCAGTCGTGCTGCTATTAGTTATCAGCACGACTCGTGCCGATAGGTGACTCGGTGGTAGAGTGCACGAGTCGTGTCAACTGCACAAGCTAAGCTATTCGCACGAGTCGTAAGCTTCAAAGGGGTACGACTCGTGCGGATACGCGTCGTGTGGTCTCACGCACGAGTCGTGTGTATTAGACGGGCTGAGCTGTTCGCACGAGTCGTCCATACGACTCGTGATTCTTACAGTGTGGTAGTTATGCGCACGACTTAACTGTTACGACTCGTACGGATAAGCGTCCTGTGATATCATGCACGAGTCATGTACACGAGTCTTGTGTATGAGACAGGCGCAGCTGCTCGCACGAGTCGTTCACACGTCCCCGTCCCATCGGTTATTCGCACGACTTAATACTTAGAGCTTTTGCTTATATCACATGATTTCCTGATGATGGATACTGTAATTAAGGTGTAAGCTGTGGAGGTTGCCTGAAAGCCGAGTACGATATTTAAGGAAATTCTATTTCCCAAACCATTACCTAGTCTAGTAACATTCTGTAATTTATGGGAGAAAAGACCAGTAAGTAGGAAATTTAACAAGTTTTCAGTAGAATCTTCCTTATTTCCGTCGCTGTAGTCGTATCGTACCATTTTGCAGAATCACAATTACTCAAAAAATGTGAGTAAAAATGCTGGTGCACATATATCAGTATCACACTTTCTGAAAGATTCCTCATTTCTTGTCAACTTAGTTTGAGTGCCTTCCAAGTTAGTAGCAAGTAAAACGGATGGAAGTACCTTGATGGGAAAATGGGATATGGCACAGATCTTACCACTCAGATAAAGAAAGAAAACAGGTAGTGATAGAGCCTTTTATTTCTCTGAAAAGCCGTAGAAAAGCACAGGTCTTTCAGCCTGTGTGGTGTTTGTAGCTGCCAGAACATTGAAATTCTTAAGAATATAATTTAAAAATCACATTAAATAAATGAATTTCTTTGGATTGTCTTAGATAATTTTCGACCTTGATACTATCTGTCAATATGTTTCTGATACTTCAAATATATAGATAAAAAAAATAAACAATTACACAAATAAAACAATAGGAATTTTCTGCTTTGGCAAATCAAGAACTCCATTCTAATACTGTCATGGAACATATCACTCTTGAGACATAAAATCCCATGACTAGGTCATTATGTGGATGAAATAAACAGAAAACAAGCTTAACCTTAAGAACTTCAGCCATTGGTTACTCTTGGCACAATTGGTCAAAAACATCGTAAATTACAGGGACATAAAAACAATTATCTAAACCAAAAATAAATTAACATTAAAATCACCATAGGTCACAGACCAAAACACAATAACTACTACTTCAGGTAAGGTTTTAAAAAATTTCTCTTAAAAACTTTCTGCCATAGAAAAGCACAGGTCTTCAGCCTGTGTGGTGTTTGTAGCTGCCAGAACATTGAAATTCTCAAGAATATAATTTAAAAATCACATTAAATTAATGAATTTCTTTGGATTGTCTTAGATAATTTTCGACCATAATACTATCTGTCAATATGTTCCTTATACTTTAAATATATAGATAAATAAATAAACAATTACACAAATAAAACAATAGGAATTTTCTGCTTTGGCAAATCAAGAACTCCATTCTAATACTGTCATGGAACATAAATCACCCTTGAGACATAAAATCCCATGACTTGGTCATTATGGGGATAAAATAAACAGAAAACAAGCTTAACCTTAAGAACTTCAGCCTTTGGTTACTCTTGGCCCAATTGGTCAAAAACATCGTAAATTACAGGGACATAAATACAATTATCTAAACCAAAAATAAATTAACATTAAAATCACCATAGGTCACAGACCAAAGCACAATAACTAATACTTCAGGTAAGGTTTCAAAAAATAAAATAAAAAACTGTTAAATTCTGAAATTTCCATAAAATAAAAAAAAGTATGGTGTAAGTCAGTGGTGCTTTTGTGGCTAAACCGAACTAGCAAAAAAAAAGATGCCAACCCTAACAGAGGTAGCTGGCAGAACTAATTTAATGAACGGCGTAGGCGTAAGGGCAGGTTCACTTTGCGGGTTCTGGTTTCTCCTGTAAACAGCAATGGGTTTCCATTGTGAGTTGAGCATTCTATTTAACAACTTCACAGCTTCACCTGTGACTTAAAGTATTAAAACAATGTAATATACTATACTTACTGTAAGTGTGCATGGGGCAAATATAGGGTTCCTCATCTGCTGGCCTTCTCCTGTTGTCCCCAACACATAAAAGGTGGTAGTACTCTCGGCAATGCTCACAAAGAAACATGTCCTTATCTCGAACTCTACAACCTTTTAGAGCACCACATTTGGAGGATGTAGCTTTCCACAGAGAAGTAATTATAGTTGACAAGTAGTGAGATGTTGGTTGGTCATCAATTAAATTATGATCCACTTTTGCCACTGGCAGACTGGACCAAGGTTTGGTGGTGCAAATGGTGGGGTTCTTCAGTTCAACCATCTCTAATGGTTCTTGATCATCAGAATCATCTCTGAAATAAAAAAAAAATCCAGAAAAATAAAAGTTGAACTAAAGTGAACAGTGGCACAGGTCATCACCATAGAGTATTAACTCACATGATTTCATTCAAGGTGGGTCGTCCATTTCTCAGGAATTCCCTCGAAATCCAAGATCTTATATTAACAGACATGTCACCCAGACCATTAGGAAGAACTTTTCCAGTACAAATGCTGTAGCTCCACAAACATACAAAAAGACCACAGTCATAACCATTGGTTTGTACATAAGTGTCACAGGGGTAGTGTACAGTCCATTGATTCCAGTCTGGAGGTCTTCCAAAGCACTGAACATGACTTCTCTGAACCAGCAGCCTCAGAATCTGCAAAATTAAGCATAGAATTTGCTTTCATATGAGCCTCTGAAGCACAAAAAAAATTAAGAATGTACCACATTTTTTACCTGAAGATGCAGCAACAGACTAGAACTAATTGTTTTGCCTTGACACATAGAATCCAAAATTATTATTTTTTTGGTCTTCACCACAACCAAGAAGAGGATCCAGTGGTTTCCACCGACAAGACTTGGTACCAGCCACAGATCATTGTACAACATAAATTGTTGTTCCACCCTTTCAATTGTATGATGGAGACCTTCATTAATTCTACCCAGAGCACAACTGTCCATTTTAACAATTGACGCTTCTGTATCATTAATGTATACAGAGAGATACAGAGAGATATAAAGCAGTCCAATACACTATCATTAAGCCAAGTGCCAATTTGAAGGGAAACAATGTCTGGTTTTTGTAGAGGGTAACCCATCACCGTCAACGTTTCTTTATTACCAATGGTCTCAATCTGTGTGGTTGTTTCCCATGGTACTTTGGACACAGTACCGGTGCTTTCTGGAGACACATCAACTGATTTCTCAGGTGGCATATTAGATTCCAGATCGCCATCTGGGTTATTGTCACCTGGGTTATTGTCGTCTGGGTTGTTGTCATCTGGGATAAATACAAAGTAGAATGTCAACATAAAGGTGAGGCTGTGTGCTGAAAAGACATGTGAAAACCCATGGTAGTTTAGACACAGTACCGGTGCTACTTTCTGGAGACACATCAACTGATTTCTCAGGTGGCATGTTAGATTCCAGATCGCCATCTGGGTTATTTTCATCTGGGTTATTGTCATCTGGGTTATCGTCGTCTGGGTTATTGTCATCTGGGATAGATACAAAGTAGAATGTCAACATAAAGGTGAGGCTGTGTACTGAAAAGACATGTGCAGAAGTACGTAGAAAGGTACACACGCACATCCAAAAACCAAATTAAAAGCTTGAATTAAATTAATTTGCTATTAAGAAAGGCTCGTTCCTTACAAACTCCTGACATTTTTGAAAATGTACACCTGGATTATGGAGTTAATAATGATTAATTTTAAATTATTGAGCAACGA
Organism: Odontothrips loti; assembly: GCA_038380765.1. Lineage (NCBI taxonomy): Eukaryota > Metazoa > Arthropoda > Insecta > Thysanoptera > Thripidae > Odontothrips > Odontothrips loti. The sequence continues at coordinate 198,939 of JAZGLN010000128.1, read as the reverse complement.
AAGACTAGTCAACTTAAAATTTAAGTCAGATGCACAACAACAGCGTGTAAAGAACGAGCAACATTGACCTAAACCACAACAAAACCATGCTATGTGTACAGGTGACCGACCAACCACCACAGGTACAAGCGAACTGAGCATCAATCAAACCACAGGCAGCCACTGATTCGTCAAACCAGCATGTATGATAAGCATGTCAGTACATTCCATTCAACCCGTTTAAAAAAGTCTAGCCCCCGAAGCAGCCCGCGATGGGGACTGACCCGGAAAGGGCTCCAGCGGGCTAGTCCGGCTCGAGTCCCAGAATGTTACAAATTCAGCACTACTCCCGGGTGTGGCCCCGGGACCTGCGTCGCGGCTCTGTCCGGGCTTTACCCGGGCTTCCCTCATCGGGCTGGTCCGGAACCTGTCCGAAATACGCTCTCGACCTGCGCGGGCCACCCCGAAACTTGTCCGAGATTTGCTACGGGCTGACCCGAAATCGGTCCGAGGCTACCATCCGCCCCCCTTCCCCTCCCCCGGTCCGCCCGCGCCTACTCCCTCCTGCATGCCCCTGTCCCCCACCCCTTCCCCGGTTCTTGGTAAGGCTCAGCAAAAAAAACAGAAAAATATTGAAATGCATTGTTTATTACAAAATTGTTAGAACTTAACATTTAGCATATAAATATAAAAAATATAATATAAATGTAATACTGGAAGACTGGCACTACACGAATATCAAAGAAATTCTTTAAAATTAAAGATAGGACATGTCACAATAGCTCTTTTAAGTCTCAAGCAGGTTGCAAGAAATAAAATACTAGGTCTTTGGAGAAAAGTTTAGGTTTTAACTACTCAAGTGGCCACCTCCTGCAAAAATGGTAAAACTAAACATTCATATAATTGTAATACTAGAACACTTGCACTACACAAATATCCAATAAATTCTAAAACAAAAATGGTAAAACTAAACATTTAGATAACTGTAATACTGGAACACTGGTACTACACTAATATCAAATAAATTCTTAAACACTAAAGATAGGACGTGTCACACAATCAGCTCTTTCAAGTCTCAAGCAGGTTATACATTTTTAACTAAGAAATAAAATACTGGGTCTTTGGACAAGATAAGTGGCCAGTGGCACACTTGTTGCAAAAATGATAGAAGTGAACATGTATGGCACTACACAAATATCAAGGAGATTGTTAGGCATTAAAGATAGTTTAGACTAAGTAAGTGACCAGACTTATTACAAAAATAAAAAAAAATAAAAAACTTTCAGTAAAATGTTGTTACCAAAAACTGTATTCACAATGATTGATATGTAGGCCACCCCTGCTGAGCATGTGGTTGATAAGGTTGATAAGATTGGTAAGATTGATAAGATTGCTGGTCATTATTATTATTCCAATTATTCCACCCTGCATTCCACTGAGAATCATTCCAGTAAGGCTGCTGAAAGTTACCGTTACTAACCCAAGCACTAGAAGCTGAAGAAGTAGATGGTGCAGAAAATAATGACTTTGTCAATGGTGATTTGATTGGTGTCTTCTTCCATGGAGATTTTTGAGGAGTCTTGCGTGGAGACTTCTGTTGAGATTTCTCTGGAGTCTTCTGTTGAGATTTCTGAGTCTTCTGAGGAGATTTCTCTGGAGACTTCTGAGGAGATTTCTCTGGAGACTTCTGAGGAGATTTCTCTGGAGACTTCTGAGGAGATTTCTCTGGAGACTTCTGAGGAGATTTCTCTGGAGACTTCTGAGGAGTTGACAGCAGTGTGTCTGAGGTGACTTTGAATGGGGATGCCTTTGCCTGAAAACAAAAAGCATGGTTAGACAAAAAATAAAAGCCACTCTGCAATATTTTTCACAATCACAGCTCCAATAAACTAAACATTGTTTAGGGAAACTGAATTTAGACTACAAAGTTGGGTTTTCTAAAATTGGCCTGAGTAAAAATATAAATGTAAAAGAATGTACAAATATATGAAATAGGCCCAAAGTACACTAAAGAATGACATTAGAAGTGGTTTAAGGAAACAGTAATTGTCAAGATGGATGGAATATTTGACTCACCTTTCCCCGCTTTGAAAGCTTCTTGTGTCTGGGAGAGGGAGTTTTCCGCCACTCAGGGGCTCGTTTGTTGATAAGCTTCACCAGACCAGTGGATCGTATCTGGTTATCACGATCGACATTCCTATTGACAAATGCTAAAACATACAAAATAAAGCAATACATTAGACAGGAAATTTTCCAGATATAAAAAACAGGGTATATAATCAACTTACAGCATACAACACTCTGAACATCTTTAGGTATGGTGAAAGAACCTTTTTTAAGACCCTTGCCGGTCACACTCAGAACTTTGAATGGCTCCCTGCCATAGAGTGCAAACAAGGTTTCTCGTGCAAGGGACGTTGCCTTATTACGGTAGTCAACTTTAAGTTGATCTTTGGTGGTGGCTGAGATCATGACACCTCTCCCTTTCACTAGTTCCACCTGATACAAGCAAACAGCAGGATAAATACATAAACATCCAAAGCAGATAATTTGAACACAAATTTGTAAACAAAACTCATATACCTGCTTTTCCTCAGGAGGAATTGCAAGAAGCTCTAGATACTTCACTTCTTTAGCATCTTGATGTTTCTCATACAGTGCAACAATATCACGCAAGAAGTTGGCATAAACTGGGCCCTCTAGAAGTGAGAAAGGGGAAAAAATTGAAAGATAAAGGGCGAATACAAATGCAAGCTACATAATTAACACTACAAAATGAATACTGTTATTGTACACTCAAGAATAAAATCATTGTGGTCCAAGCCGACAATTCATACCATATTTCTTCATCACTTTACATGTTGGACAAGAACACCAAACGTTGCTGCCAGAATCAAGCTGCATTTCACATTCTTCATCACTTTCTGCACGCACATCACTGTCCTCAGCTTCATCGTTGCTAACTTCACCATCGGTATGGGCTGCACAGAACAGTACAGATTTATGAACACGAGGGCAATTGAAAGAGTCACAGGCCAGAGGATACCGCAACTTACCTCTCACAGAGAACAGATCTCTACGAATCTCAGACAAGGTACTTCGATCCATCTCTTGCACACTGGCTTGCTGATGGACCTTAGCAGCTTTGATGGCTTTCCTGTTTTCCTTATGTTGCTCTTCCAAGTCTTTAGGGATAGGGGCTTTGCTGCCCAAGGCAAGGGCTACATCTCTCTCAGTGGCAACTGAGGAATCCTTCACTTTGGACTTCTTGGAACCCCGCTGCTGCCTGGTTGTTCCCTGCTGCTGCTTTTTCTTGGCGGCAGCAGCAGCATTAGCAGTCTCAATTTCTTTCTCTTTCTTCTCCACTGCACTGTCAATCTCTTCCTCTTTATCTGAATAACAAAGATACCAAATTCACATGAACACATGGGTTTCCCACAAACATTTGGGGGAATGATTTCCAACATTAATTGACTTGTGACGACGGTTGGGTGTGCTTAGTGATCAATAATTGGTCATGAAATCGGCTAGAAGAAGTTACTTTAACCTAATAAGCACTCGGCATAGCGTCGATGCAGCAAAGTGGTCATTCCACCGAGATTTACAGGTTAAGTGGCCGCTGCAACGCGGTCGAGATCTAACGGATATTTCAGGTTATGACACTACAAATCACAAAAACTAGCAGGTCTCCCATAAAAACTCACCGCTGATGAAGATTATCTTTGCAGGATAAAACTTTTTATCTCCGTGAAATTTTACCGGCGTACACGCCCCCACGAAGCGACTATTTTCTGGAACATTGGACAGGCTTTCCACGCCGACTTTGTTCTCCTTCGGCCAGAATACCACTGCTTTCTTGAATCTAGCCGACATTTCAGCGAATAACTACAAATGTCAACACTAAACGGTGGTGCCGGAATCTTGAAGCAAATAGATGAGAGAAAGTAGATCGAGACCAAGCGTTCTTTGTTCGGGACCTGCCTAAACCTGCCTGTGCCTGCATGTGCTACAAGTGTTGTCGGGTCCGAGTCGGCGTCGGTTAGGAATGACACCCGGCGCGAGGCTATGAGTATTTTCATTCAATGCACGACAACTATACAACCAAGGGCATTTTGTCAATATCGTTAATTTTTTGCAATTAAATTAAGATTTTCTTGTCTTCTTAAAATTATGACCCACCAAAATTCATCAAATCGTGTGACTCTAAGGTTTGAATTGAATCTCATCATGCGGTGAATTTCTCATACTTGTAGCCTCGCGCGAGAAACAGCTGGAGAGAGGGGGGAGGGTGGAGGAGTGGACAGCCGGTGCATAACATCACAAAGGGGTTAACGGCTGTTTGCAGCCTGCGCGATTTTAAAAATTGTTTTAACTTTACGATAGTGTCAAGATTTTTGTTTGGGATTGTTTTATTGTGATTTCATTTTTCTGTATGATGGTTTGTAACGGTGACTAATCTTGTGAAATTTTAAACAAACTGACTCCCTTCTTGTGGCATGGAAGACCGCAACAAGGAAGAAAATACTCTTCGCAAAAGAAAATGGTATCGGAAGAAGACAAGAGATGAAAATTACCGTAGGCCTCAAGATGACGGTGGGCCAGACACTGATTCGTCCAGTTCAGGTGAGACATGAGTTTGCTGCCCTTATACTGGTCTACGTACATCCTGATGTTGCCATATCAGTACTGCATTGGCAATGAACATAGTGTTTGAACTGATTTCTAATTTTTCCCATGTTGTTCATCTCATCATCTAAAATCATCTTGGGCTTTGTTTGATACTGCTACTTGTGTCTGCTCCTTTAAATTTTAACGGCTGTCATCCTGCTGCTAGTAATCAAAGTGCATATCGACTTTAACTTTTTTGGTTCTCTGAAATAAATTGTTCATTTTGTATTTTTCAGGGTCATCGCCTGAAGTTCCTCACAAGAGGGCAGAATATGATGGAAGTAATGAAGACTCCCTTTCGTCAGACCAGGAATCAAACCGTGACAATCCTAGTGAGACTATCTCCAATGAAGATTCAACATCTCATGCTTCAGGTTCAGATGGTAATTACTGTGAGTTAAAAACTGTACTCCTTGTTATCGTTCTCCACATTTTAAGCTGAACTTTTGTTTATTAGATGTTGAGGAAGCTGAGGAACAGGACTCAGATAATGAAGACCAAAATAATCTAAATAATTCTATCCCTGGAGCTGGCTTGGAAAATAATGGTAAATTCAGTACCAATATTTTTTCACCTATTTTGCTTTAGTCCCGTGTACACTTGGTTCACCACACTCTGTTGTGTTCTTTTTCTGTTTGTCTAGGTCAAAGCAGTGAGGAGGTGTCAAGCAGAGAAGATCAGGGCAATGAAGTTATTGATGAACTTCGTAATCATAACCAAGGTAACAATGGTAGATATTAATTTCACCCATATATTTTTATGTTTCTTCTCTTTACATTTCCTGTGGTTTTGTTGCATCCCCAGGGCTTTATTCTAATTTTTATTTTCAGATGATCTTGGTGAAGATGGTAATATTGATCAACTTGGAGAAAATGGCAACATAAACTTTGGACATGGTGTGTGTTGTGCATTTATAGTGTTTCAACTTTATGTAGTATATATTTCCCTATTGTGTAGCTGATATTGTTTTTGTGTTTGTCATTTACAGAAGAGGTTGAAGCCAATGAAGAACCATCTGAAGAGGAGACAGAGTCAGATTCAGGAGTGTCTGGAGGTCAAAGTCCCACTGAGGATGAAGAGGAAGATGAAGATGAGGAGGAAGAAGATGAGGAAGAGGAGAATGAAGAGATTAATAGAAGACTTAACATGCCTGTGTATGATGGTGCTACAATTTCTCTGCAAGAAAGTTTGTTAGCTATACTGACTTTTTCATTAACTCATAGATTAACTGGTCTCTGTATATCTGGTTTACTGTCTTTGATTGCATTACATTGTGGTCCAAATAATCTGTTAATGAAATCACTTTATAAATTCAAAACTCATTTTAAAATGATTGGTAAAGGCTTCATAATATGCCATTACTTCTGCTCAGTATGTCAGGAACCACTGGAAAGAAAGGACTCGGTGTGTACAAGAGATGGAAGTCATAAAAATTCTGAATATTTTATTGAATTTCCCATATTAAGTCAGCTTCAAAGCATGTTCTGTAGACCAGCGTTTTATGAATCTCTGCAGTTCAGATTTAACCGTGTCAAAAGAGAAGAGGCAAACATTGAAGACATATATGATGGCAGGATTTACCAAAGATTTTTCAATGGTGGGTTTCTAAGTAATCCTAACAACTTAAGCTTTTTTATGTATTTTGATGGTATTTCTTTGTTTAAGAGCTCAACCTTCTCAATTTGGCCTGTTTATTTTACAATTAATGAATTGCGGTACAAACTTAGAACCAAGAAAGAAAATACTATTTTAGCAGGCTTGTGGTTTGGTAAAACTAAACCAAACCCAAACCTTTTCCTTCGACCTCTCAGAGAGTCCTTATCTCATTGGGAAAATACTGGTGAAGTTCTTAATCTTCCAAATGGGCAAAATGTTAGGGTTCATGCGAAACTTATTGGAGCGGTTGGTGATTTGCCTGCTAAATCATTGTTTATGCGTTTCATGCAATACAACGGTGCTTTCTCATGCTTCAACTGTATGGATCAAGGAACTCGATTTGATTTAGGTAATAACACTATACAAGTGTTCCCATATTCAAGGAATTTTGAATTAAGAACTATTGAAGACACCAATGACTATGCAGCACAGGCGCTTCATGCAAGGCAGAATGACCCTGAGGCAAGTGTGTATGGAGTCAAAGGCCCCTCTTTGTTATCTGCTATGTTACCTGACATGATTAGTTGTATGGGTATAGATGTTATGCATGGGGTGTTCCTTGGTGCAATGAGGACTCTACTGACTTTGTGGTTTGATAGTCAGTATTCAACATTGCCATTTTCTATCTCAGGTCTTGTACATCTTGTTGATATAAGACTAAAAAATATCAGACCACCCTCCACATTTGTAAGAATTCCTCGTAGTATTAAGAAGGATTTTAAAGTTATGAAAGCTTCAGATTTGAAGATTTTTTTCTTCTACTATTCTTTGCCTGTTTTAATTGGCATTCTGCCTGAACGCTATTGGTTCCACCACTGCGAACTTGTAACGGCCATAAGTCTTCTGGGCCAGGAAAGTGTATCTCTTGCAGAGATTGATATGGCTGAAGATTTGTTGCATTCTTATGTTGAAACATTTCAGGATTTGTATGGTGTGCGTTTCATGACTCTTAATTTTCACCAACTTCTCCACCTGCCTGAAGTAACAAGATCCCTTGGGCCCGCCTGGGTTTTTAGCTGTTTTTTTTACGAAAGCCTGAATGGTGATCTGTCGAGACTTGTTCATGGAAGCCGATATGTGGCTTTACAAATTTGTTCTTCATCCTCCATTTTCATGAGATTACCAAGCATGATTAGTTCAATGGATGATGGTGAAGCCAAGGCATTGTGTGTAAAATTTCAGGAGCATACAAAGCAGAATAATTTTAAAATTACTGAAAATATAGGTAATAATACTGGAATTGTTGGGAAATTAAAACCATGTTATCCTGTTCCACAGTTCTTGAGACAATTATTTGTAGATAATTTTAACATTGTTGGAGGTCGCTTTAAGTACTTCAACAGGCTTAAGAAAAGAGGGATTTTGTATACTTCAGAGACATACCTCCAATGTAAACAAAAACTGTCATGCTTTGTGGAAATATCTCATGAGAATACTGCATATTTGTGTAAAATTAACTCATTTGTCAAATGGACCCCATGTAATGATTTATGTCCAGCTGTGTGTGAGGATTGTGTCAAGAGATATTTTCTTATTGCTTCTCTGTATGATAGAGAACTATGGGAACTGCATGATGCTGCTCTAAACATTGTAATGCCTTATTTAAGCAAAGTTGTCCCTACAAATCAAGTTAGAGTATTTTCTGTTGACTCTTTAAAAAATGTATGTTTGTACATGTCTGTTGATGGTAATGAGTATTTGAGTGGGCCTGTGAATACCTTGGAAATAGAATAAAGTGAGCATTTTTTAATGTATTTTTTAGTTTTTACTCCCCCATGCCCACAAACTAAAGGCAGGCTCGGTTTGAATTTCACAATGAACTGGACTCTCACGTCACCAACGCCGCAATACAATCACAAGGGCCGCAAAAAGGAAAAAAAAAAAAGGGGGGGGGGGTGGGGGGGTGGAGAGGCTGGTAGATTACGGGGGCAAGTATCTTAAACGCGTTCCCACGTGGGACAACGTGATTTGTACACGGACTCACCCTCAGGGAATTTTCTTTTACTGACGATCGTCATTTACGCGCACCTCCCTCCAATAATTTGAACAGCTGTGGTTTGCCTCCTCCTTAACTAATCGAGATGCGCGCTGGAGGGTGTAATCCTTCCATGCTTTTCTTCCGAATTCCAGAAGATGAGCACAAACAAAGCAGCCGTTCCCTCGATATTGCCAAAACGTGCTTTCCGGATTTCGTCTTCAGATTGGGCTTCCATGCCTATGGCGACTTGTAAGTAGTACCTCGGTCTTGTGGGCGAATTCGGGTCCGATTTTGAAATCGCGATTTCTCGCCTCCTGGTCCTTGATGGGCTCTGGTTCTGGTATCATGGGGTACGTTAGATCCTATACGTTCACTACTCAACCGAATTTGTGGCCAAAATTGCCTTTTGTCGTCGAAGGGAGCCAAAATGAACTCCCCTGAGCGGCCCGTCTTCCCGCCTTCACATCAGCACTCCATTGGCTGTGGGCATCACGTGACCTCCCCCCCCCCCCCCATTTTCACCGCACCTACCGCACCTCATAAAGTAGTATAAAATTTGTAATGAGTGTGTTTAAAATACGAACCCTGCCTAGTGATTCTATGCCCTGTTTTTTCTTTATTTTTAATGCTTGCCAATTTGACATTCCCTGTTTGTTTCCACATATATATGCCGAAATGAGATATGTTCACTGAACAGTAGTGATTGTTAAAAACAATTTTTGTTAAATAAGCTAATTTTGAAAGAAAAGTAGAAACTGATTTGCTTAATTTTCTTACAGTTTATGGACTATGCCATATGTTCAAGTCATTGTCACAAAAATGTATGAAAAAAGTAGCATAAGCTAGACAATTTAAAAGAAAACACATTCATTCATTCATTATATCGTGTCAGAGTTCAGTGCAAAAAGGAAAAGAGTAGACTGCCCTTCACCAAGAGTTTGCATCAATTTATTTTTTATTTCAGTCAGGCTTACAAGTTGAAAACTACTGTTGTGCGCACTTCCTTAATTTCCATTAACATTACTGTGAATTTTTGATCTTCAGTTGAGTAAACGCAAAGATAATACAATATCAGTAAGCATCTAATTCTTGTCGTGAGCAGTATCCACATAAATAAAATGGTACTGTCAGCTACCTAGAAACAGAAACGGATAGTTCAACATTTAAAATAGGGGCAAGAGATACACTTCATGATCATTAATTATGCCTACATACTCACCAAAAGAGCTTGCTGGGGGCTCTTCAAATTTTTCTGTAAAATAGGAGCAAATAAATTAACACATAAGAGTTAGGTATTCAGGCAGCTGTCTTTAGATTTAATATGAAACAGAGAGTTCTTATTGCGTACTCCTGATGCTACTACTCACATTGAAAAGTATCTCCGTAATGTATGTTCAAAAGGGTACTGTTTTTTCCATCCGTGCGATCCTGGCAATCGAATCACAATGACATCTTTTCATGCCGCAGAGAATTTTAACTGAGAGAAACACTGGGGTGGGGGGTGGAGAGGCTGGTAGATTACGGGGGCAAGTATCTTAAACGCGTTCCCACGTGGGACAACGTGATTTGTACACGGACTCACCCTCAGGGAATTTTCTTTTACTGACGATCGTCATTTACGCGCACCTCCCTCCAATAATTTGAACAGCTGTGGTTTGCCTCCTCCTTAACTAATCGAGATGCGCGCTGGAGGGTGTAATCCTTCCATGCTTTTCTTCCGAATTCCAGAAGATGAGCACAAACAAAGCAGCCGTTCCCTCGATATTGCCAAAACGTGCTTTCCGGATTTCGTCTTCAGATTGGGCTTCCATGCCTATGGCGACTTGTAAGTAGTACCTCGGTCTTGTGGGCTAATTCGGGTCCGATTTTGAAATCGCGATTTCTCGCCTCCTGGTCCTTGATGGGCTCTGGTTCTGGTATCATGGGGTACGTTAGATCCTATACGTTCACTACTCAACCGAATTTGTGGCCAAAATTGCCTTTTGTCGTCGAAGGGAGCCAAAATGAACTCCCCTGAGCGGCCCGTCTTCCCGCCTTCACATCAGCACTCCATTGGCTGTGGGCATCACGTGACCTCCCCCCCCCCCCCCCCATTTTCACCGCACCTACCGCACCTCATAAAGTAGTATAAAATTTGTAATGAGTGTGTTTAAAATACGAACCCTGCCTAGTGATTCTATGCCCTGTTTTTTCTTTATTTTTAATGCTTGCCAATTTGACATTCCCTGTTTGTTTCCACATATATATGCCGAAATGAGATATGTTCACTGAACAGTAGTGATTGTTAAAAACAATTTTTGTTAAATAAGCTAATTTTGAAAGAAAAGTAGAAACTGATTTGCTTAATTTTCTTACAGTTTATGGACTATGCCATATGTTCAAGTCATTGTCACAAAAATGTATGAAAAAAGTAGCATAAGCTAGACAATTTAAAAGAAAACACATTCATTCATTCATTATATCGTGTCAGAGTTCAGTGCAAAAAGGAAAAGAGTAGACTGCCCTTCACCAAGAGTTTGCATCAATTTATTTTTTATTTCAGTCAGGCTTACAAGTTGAAAACTACTGTTGTGCGCACTTCCTTAATTTCCATTAACATTACTGTGAATTTTTGATCTTCAGTTGAGTAAACGCAAAGATAATACAATATCAGTAAGCATCTAATTCTTGTCGTGAGCAGTATCCACATAAATAAAATGGTACTGTCAGCTACCTAGAAACAGAAACGGATAGTTCAACATTTAAAATAGGGGCAAGAGATACACTTCATGATCATTAATTATGCCTACATACTCACCAAAAGAGCTTGCTGGGGGCTCTTCAAATTTTTCTGTAAAATAGGAGCAAATAAATTAACACATAAGAGTTAGGTATTCAGGCAGCTGTCTTTAGATTTAATATGAAACAGAGAGTTCTTATTGCGTACTCCTGATGCTACTACTCACATTGAAAAGTATCTCCGTAATGTATGTTCAAAAGGGTACTGTTTTTTCCATCCGTGCGATCCTGGCAATCGAATCACAATGACATCTTTTCATGCCGCAGAGAATTTTAACTGAGAGAAACACTGCAAGAAAGAGACATGGAAAGAGATTAGACTTCCACGAAACAAGCAAAAATTACAGAAGTGAAGCACAAGCAAAGAAGACATTACAAGAAATAAGCAGCCACAAACAACGTAAACAATTGTATGGAGATGTGAGTTGACAGGTACTCGCTAACCTTCGTCGTCGCAACAATGAAAATGCACACATACGCAAATATCGCGACTGCTGCAATTATTCTAACTTTATTTTATACATTACCTGTTATTAACGGTCGTGCTTGTATGAATCGATGCAAGTTGATGCAGTTGATGCCAAACGCGGTTGCCAGACGCAATTGTCATTGGCGTAGCTTTCCACTCGCATCCTTCAAGGATCGTTTTTTCCTTCGAAATTAAAATACCCTCTCGAGTGTTAAAATGCTGGTGGGCACGCCGTGCGAAGGGCGGCAGTGAATAATGACCAAACGAGAATCGTAGTGATAGTGGCCGAAAATTGGGCAACCACTACCTTGTCGTCTACCCACCTTCGGGACCGACACAAGCCCCTGTTGCTTATACTAGCCCGCTACGCTCGCATGTCGGATTGGATGCCTAAACTCCAGGCGATTTTGTGCAGCGAATTTGATCGATTTCGTTCTTCATTGAATCAACGATTTGCAGAACGGTCTCAGTACAGGAAACATCGTACTTCGCTTTAGACTGCACGTACATGTTGTCAAGAAAATTTCTAAGTCCTAATATCTGGGGTGCTGTCCCCAGAACAGCCCCGGCATGCTGGCGATGTATGGGCACGGTCCTGGGGGCAAATTACGGGCTGCCCGGAGAAGCGGCTGAGATTTCGGGCTGATACCGGGCTGCTCCAGTTCCATCCCACCCCTCGCGGGACCTGGTTACGGGGCAGCCCGGTGACAGGCCGGACTGTTCTCGGGGTAGCCCGTGGCGTCCGGGGCTCTTTCGGACCTTGTTTCGGCACGATTCTGGGACTGGACTTTTTTAAACGGGAAAGCCGTTCCACTGAGATCAACACCTTTACTCACCCAAGTCCTGATAAGGACTGTTGAAAGTCCTGACAAGGACTAATGGTCAGTCATCCACCTCAGAGGGCATATAACAGTGTCCAAAGGAAACACTGGAAGAGGCTACAAACAAGCCGGGCAAACATCTTTTGTTATAAAAAAAATATTTTTTGAAACAAACATGAAGGTAACAATAATATCTCTCATAGTAAATATAGAAGAACTAAGTAAAACGAAGTGGAATCCATATGTTTGTGCCTCTTTACAGTATTTGCTTGCCATGCCATGAGATAAACTGAAAATATAAAAATTTATAAATTGAAGATGTGTAATCTCTTACAGAATGCACTTGATTACATTCTTAATAATTTTGATATTTTATACATGAACTTACTTGGATTTGTTGTCATATCACTGACCCTGTATATGTGTTTACATGGGTGAACAATGTCTTTGCATGAGCATCGCAATTGGTGAGGACATGCAAACTGGTCCGGACAGAAGCATGAGGTCGGGAGATTGCTTCTTATGATGCGATACACTTCACCATTGACAGTCTGGGATTTGACATGCCATATGTCACCGACTTGGCTCACATCAGAGATAGGTATGGTCAGTCCTCGCTCCCGACGACTCTTTATTTGATATTTCTCAAGATCTTCATTTGTCCACAGCAAACCTGGGGACAGCAACAGGAACAGAGAATAAAAATGAATCTCTAAGGTTAAATAGAGGTGGGCATCGTATAGCAAAATATCGATATCGAAAATATCGATATCATTCCACAGCGATATATCGAAAATCGATATATCGCCTCTAAAATATCGATATTTCGATGTATCGTATGAATATCGAATGAATTTGCCGTATTTTGGTGAGCGGGATATTGGCAGCAAATGCCAGTCTCTATTAGCGTGAAACAGCTGACAGCATTTGAATATTGTATTTTATAATCGAGATGTAAATCAATTAGTATTCTTTGGGTGGTTTATTACACTAAGAACAACACAAAAGTCGTCAAAAATCACATTCAGTATTCAGTATTAGTATTTTAATGAAGAGCGTCTGATAATATCTCGTACAAATTCTTACTTAAATAAACAGTAACTTTCAAAATTACACTGCAAATAACAGCCACCAGGCGCGGCGCAGCGGAGCGCAGCGTAAGCGAGCGGGAGGGAGGTAGGTGGAGGGAGGACGGGAGAAGGCGGCGGTGAGGCGCGGCACGGCTGCGCGGCGCATGCGCACAGCAGGCCAGCGCCCAGCGCAAGCGAGACGGCCAGACGAAACCCGGCCCCGCATCTCCGCTCGACAGCAGTCGGCTCGGCTCGCTCAACAGTCACCGAGCGCATTACGTTGCGTCGCAGAGCGTGTGCTCCGTGTCATTATTCTAATTCCTTTATATCATCCGGTATTCATACGATATAGGAGTTATTGGGTCGATAATCGAAAATATCGCATGTCAAATTATCGACTCGATATATCGATATATCGTGTGGAAAATATCGATAATTCGATATACCGATGTCATATCGCCCATCTCTAAGGTTAAAAGATTCATCTCTCAAAGTCTACTCACGGGCTTTTTTAGGAGGAATTGTATTGGTGTGACCTTTCCTCTGTCCACCTGAATTTAAAAATCACAAACCAAGCAATATGTAATAATAACAACGATGATGATGATAATAATAATAATAAAAGAATACTGCACATGTTGAGTAAGAGGACTGGTAGTATCATTTTTAGATTCAGAAGTGGACCACCTCAAAACACATAATTAATTTCATTTTCATGTTTCTATATTTTTCAGAGGGAATTTCATAAGTCTTGTGGCTTTTACGTAGCTCAGGGTAAACAAATTAAACCGGTTAAAACCATCGAAAGCAGTGCCACCACCAGGGCTCTTACCCTAACATAATGAAATAAATCATACCATTGGACCGCACATCTGTAACAGTCCTTCCACATTGTTTGGGACGCCCCTTCGGTCTGATGGAAACAGGAAGTTTCATATCACGCCACTTGTCCAATAAACTGTTGGATGAATCTAGATCAGGAGATGGAGTGCTCGGAGTTTTAGAAAGAAGATCATTTTCATGATTTTCACACAGGCCACTTTCTTCCTTAGCATATGAGGTGCTCCGAGTTTCAGAAGGAGCATCTTTTTCACTACTTTGACACAGCTGATTTTGTTCCTTTGCAGATGAACTGCTGGAAGGTTCACTTTTTTCAGACTGCTCATTTTGCTCTATCAATCTTACAAGCATACTCAAATTCGCATCATCCTCATCATCCATACAAAATGCTGAAATAGGAAAGACATGATAAAATGGATTCTATTGTTTTCTGCCTTTGCTGGATTGAGCAATATTGCAACATACAAGCATCAGAAACAGAAGCATTGGAAATGCAGTCCTTGATAGTGGCATTTCTCTTGAAGAGGTCCTTTGTTGAGGATGGATTGCTTGGAGCCAGTCGCCAAAAGGCACAACCCTCTGTTGAGAACTGGTGACGCCGTAAACTGCATTTGAAATACGGCCTCCCTGACATCCTTGAATTAGGTCCAGCTATGAGGCTGTAACATAAAAAGGTTATTGTAACAAAACCAAATCCTATCAATTACAATGCACTCAGAAACCCTTCTGAATACAAGACATACCGTACACTTGGGATACCACAAAAACAGTAAGGTACATGAACAGGTTGCGGGGACTCCACAGCTGGTGACAAACCATCTGCAAACAAATACACTTATAAGACAGACGCCTAATGGCTCGGAATTGTTCAAATTTTTAAAACATTTTGAATTTTCTTTTTGTTTGAAAGCTTTGTCTCATACAGAGATAACAAACAGAACATTTCATACAAATGCAAAAAAAAGTTACCCTTAGAATTAGGTGCGTGAAAGGTCTCTTCTTCGGACTTAGGTGAATTTAACTCTTTAACTTCTAATGTATCTGTAACATATACAATCAGAACAGAAGAACAAATCAAAACTTAAACCATGCTACTCACAGTGAAAAAGTGCGGGGATGATATTTCCCAATATCATACCTTCATCTTTGTTGTTTAACATAATATTCCTGGCATCAATGGAATTGGGATCAATGATTTCAAGAACAGCAACATCTACAACATAAATTTTCGAATTTTCTGTATTAGGCAGTTCACGCAATGTGTAGAGAAGCCAGCATACAGTAGTACTACTTACGCTTCCCATCCATCGTCTTCGCCTCATTTCCATTCATTGCAGACAACAAAATGGCCTGGTTTCCTCCTACCCAAATATTTCTCAGATCTTTCAAATTTTTATACATGGATGCAAATTGGTCTGCTCCACATTCAGCCATTATGGAAGACAATTGTTTACATAATACCATTGCCTTAGAGTACTTTTCAGGCTGAGTCTTCGGTTCCACTTTACGGTCAATCTCAACAACAGTGGTGAAAGTAGGTTTAGGGATTGCCTTCAGTTCCTGAACACTGCCTTTCATCCACATCGCATCAATCGCATCTTTGTCCAAAATGGGAACTCCTGTAAAGCCAAGTAGACCATTTCATTTAAGTTATACTGTAAGCAAGTTTATGATCCAACAAACAAAATACAATTGAAGTGAAATTTACCTTCATTACGGCGTTTGTACACAATGTGCCTGCAAGGCATTAAGTAGTGAACATTGAAGGAGCATGAGCACTTGTTTACGGAGGTACAATACATTGCAACTCTTTCTTCAGAGGTTTCTGCTTTATATTCATCAAGAAACTTCTTTGCAGCGAACATGGTCAAGCTGTTCAAAACTTCATTGAGGATAGGATCAGTGGACTTTGTGGAGTAATACTCTTTGGTGGCCTGAGTCATGGTTTTCAGGAAACTATCCTCATCCTTATTTTTGACCAAATTCAGAAGTCCCTCTACCGCTTCAGCCATAGTATTATCAACATTCAACATCTTGTTAAAAAAACAAGAAAGAAATAAATATATGCACTAAGAAAATTAACAAATATTAAAACCAGATAGTTGTGTACACTCACAATTTTGGCCTTTCCATTTGCAGTTTCAAGCCTGTTAGTGGTAGAGTATCCAAAGTTAGAGGACTTTTGTTTATCTCTAAAAGCCCAGGCAATGCGGCATTTCAGCCAGTTGGTTTCAAAATACTGCCAGAACTTTGGGGTGGCGACATCCTTCAACAGTTGACATAAGGTATCGAACTGGAGGTTTGTTTCAGCATACCTAATGGCCTTCACTAATTTTTTGGCTTGTTCTGTTTCATGTGCAGTCTTTTGATGCAAAACATTGCCCACATGAAAATCACACAATTGCACAGTTACATGAGGCATAAGCTCCTGCAATGCACCCCACTCTGACATATCCTTGTCAATGATGCAAGTTAAAATCTGTGCAATAGCTTCTTCACCTGAAGCTTTAATAAATGCTTGTAATGTTCGAGCCACATTTTCTTTCTTTTCATTAGCAAGAAATGCAATGCCCACCATCAACAGGGCCACAGCCATTCTATTTTTATTAATTTTGTAGGTGTGGTCAAATATAAGAATTCTGGGAAACTTTTGAATGTTCTCTCTCATTGAGGAGGTCTGAATGAATAGGTGTTGAATTTCATTAGCTTCGTCATCCAGCACTACATGAACAAAAAAACCACTATCCTCTTTTTCAAGTTGTTCAAGAAGATCAAGTAGTATCTGTTCTTCAGTTCGCCCCCCTGCCTTCTCCCGCTTCATTTTAGCACTGCAAAGAGTATAATTCAGTACATGTTTGAAATTCAAGGAAACGGATGGAATTATTGTACTCACCGTCGATTGGCCAAATCTCTAGGATTCAGAGGACCACAATTGGAACCTTTCAGAAGTGCCCTAATTTCAGAAGGCTTAACTTTTGCCTTAAGAAGAGTATCGACTTCTTTCTCCACATCTTTGTCTGGTATTTTATTCCGAACCTCTGGATAAAGCAAATACTCTTCCTCACCAATAGTGTGGTTGTGCTGCGTGTTCAATTCAGCAATCTTGAGACTCTTCTTAGTGGCTTTTACTTTGATGTTAGCTGGGCAATAGCGCTTCCATGTTCTACAATAGAGAAGTGAGAGAACAAAACTGTATGAACAGAAACAGAAATGGCCACATTACAGTAAAGGAAACATAGATTATACGAACGATTGCAGCTCACGGCACCCATCACCGGTTTTGATTCGCTTGTCGCCTCCCCGCTTGCAAGTAAATACAACATTGGTGTATATCAGATCTTCTTTATACTTTTCACCTTTCAGACTTAAGTTCACCGTTGACACCATTTTACTATTTTTCCGACCGAAAAGCTGGAATGTGCGGTCCATGTACTTTTGTAGACATGACCTGAATTCCTCATAACTGTTAAACTCTTGGCCAACAACAAGTGTGTCTACATGTGGCACTGCCACCTGTAGAATGTACAAAGCACATGAGAGTACTGCACATAAAAGGAGGCACTGTTATTACCTATTTTAGTGCTCTTACCTGCTCATTCGCAGGGCCTGGATTAGACTCAACACCTGCAAGCAACAGCAGGATCCGCCTCACTATTCCATGATATTCTGCTCGTCCGGGTGGCAAATAGTCACAGGAGTGCGCGAAGCCACCAATGGCAGCCCGCCACTGAGATACATCCTTCCCCATGTTGGGCTGAAAGAAGTATTGATAAAAATAGGTTAACTGGAGCATTCATACATTGGCATACCACATGAGTTACATTCAAAGGTTAGGTAAGCCAGTTGTCCGGTTTCGACACTTTTAAAGTTTTACATGATACGACGAAGTACTCACATTGTTCCATGAAGTCGAGTATGGTGATACAAATTATTCTTGACAAATTCGGAATTAACTCTTCAAGACTGATAACATTCAATGCATCCCGAGCGAACTGGGTAGCGACCAAGAAACTCCCGCGAAAACTGCCGGTAACGCCAGTCATTTGACGACGAATGAAAACAGCGCCATCTGACTGCATCGCGACAACAGCAGTCGTGCAAATAAAAAGCGTGTGGCGGACGGCACGACTCGTGCGGTATGGAATGGTTAGGTTATCCGCACGATCTGGAGTATATATGAGGGAAATATATATATATATATATATATATATATATATATATATATATATATATATATATATACAAACTATATATATATATTAATAGGTATTAATGTGCAGTCGTGCGAATAACCGCTCTGTCGGAGAGTGCACGACTCGTGCTTCGCTTTGCCCCAATTTTGTTCGCACGAGTCGTGCGGATATCCACTATCTTCCCCCACCACGACCAGCCGGCGTGGTGGGGGCGCGCGCTTTGAAGCTTTCCTAATTTGACGCGTCCAGCCGGGCTTCAAAGTTTGAAGCGCGTCGGCTTCAAATTGAAGCCCAAGGCCTAGTAGTTTTCGAAAAAAGAAATGAACATGAAAGCAATAAAACTCGAAAATTAACGAAAGCCACAGGGTGTAATCCGACGAAATCCTGAAATCTGTGTACACATTTTTAATGAGTGGTTGTCCCCTCAGGAAAACCCTCATGTCGTACACGTGCGAGGCTACCAAGAAAAGTTTTTCATACATGTCTGGGCGGGAATCGTCGGTGACCATTTGTTGGGGCAGTACATTCTGCCTCCTCGGTTAAATGCACAAAATTACTTGGTTTTTCTTTAGGAACAGCTGCCGGAGTACCTGCATGATTTGCCCCTAGAGTTGCGCCGCGACATGTGGTGGCAGCAAGATGGCTGCCCTGCTCACTGGGCACGGGTTGTCCGGGGACACTTAAACCAAGCTTACCCCGATCGGTGGATAGGGCGTGGAGGGCCAATCGCATGGCCACCAAGATCACCTGATCTCACCCCTCCAGACTTCTTTCTGTGGGGTGCCATGGAAAGATTGGTTTACGAGACGCCGGTGCCCTCCGAAGAGGAGCTAATTGCCAGAGTGGTAATGGCCGCGGAGACCATCCAACAGCAGCCGGGTGTCTTTGCAAGAATGCGAGCATCGTGGCAGGCACGTCTTGAAAAGTGCATTGAAGTCGACAGGCAGTGCTTCGAGCACCTTCTGTAGGAAATTGCGGTTATCATTAGGAAGCTAAGTTTCCTTCTGATCAAAAGACGCCAGTTTTGTTTTTGTTTCTGTTAAATTTAATGACTGTTGTTCAGCAAAGTTTAATAACTGTTATTGAATTAAAGTTTAAATTTCTCCTTGATGAACGTGATCTCATTAAATCCTTCCGTTTTGAACGCATAAATTTAAATTCTTATCACCTTTGTCTCCTCTGAAGCGATACATCTGATAATCGCGCGTTGAGATGGGTTGCCTACCGACCAGGCGCTAAAAACCAAAAGCTGAAAACAGCCGTAGCGCCGAACGAGCGCATTTCCGGATATAGGTTCCTATGTTCAAAATATTTCCACATGCGTCCTCTACCTCCCCTGTAAATTTTGCCAAAGTTACCGTAAACACCCTGTATTTATCAATATTTACAACCATTACATAAGTCATTAATGAGATTTACGTTTGACAGCTTTTTAGTTTGATTTTTTCTCTCTTTGTTTGCAGCAAATCTGCGCAATCCTAACGCAGGACCTCCGAACCCGGTGGCCCTAGACGCCGCAGAGAATAAGAGATGTAAGTATAGCCGTAATCCAAGGAGAGCTGTGTACGGGCAGGCAGCGCGGTCCGTGCGGCGAGGAGTGCCTGCCAGCCTGCCTGTCCCGCCAGAGATATCGGCATTGGAAGTGCAATAATCGATTTTTGCACTTTTAATGCCGATATCTTCAAAAACCGTAAGATTCGACGTTTTCCTTGAAATTTCAGCCCTTTATGACCCTACTTTCGTCGATTTGAGTTGGGGAATTTTTTTCAAAATTTTTTGACAACATTAATTTTTCGCCCAGTAGAGGGGCATTTAGGCCCCCAACCGAGGCGAGTCGGACCCCCTAAACGGCCTCCAAATTTTTTTACCTTTTTTCCTCGGAATCAGCATGAAAAATGGCCTCGATTGACGTAACGCGTACACCAAATTTCGAAAAAAATGAAGTAGGGCACACCCTAATGCAAACGGGCCAGGTTTTTAGCCCCCTCCCCCTCAAAAAAAGGGTTTATTTATTCTTTTAATCCCAAAAGGAAGTTAGGTGTTAAAAGAATATGGCATTTTCTTGCTTTCAAAGATTTATTAAATGGTCTGTTTGTGTTCCAGATGTCTGGTCGAAGATAAGCGAATCGGGGGCGGCAGGAGCGTTATTTCGTAAGTAGAGCTTTAAATATGCTACGCTTCATGTTGGCCGTTGGCCCTTGCTGTTAACTTCAGCGCTAAATGTTAATCATCTTCTTCACTGTGTCGACAGGATGCTATTGCAAGGGTGAGGGCCGGAGTTGCTGCTGCGCGGAACGAGTCAACGATGCTGCGGGAGCAGCAGAGAGTGAAAGAAGAGAGGAAGAGGAGAGGTGAATTGTGAGGGATCGCCAAGCTGCGGAAGTGGAGGCAGGAAACTGTATCAAAAAATGTGAGGCTGAGCAAAGGAACGTTGTGAAGGAGGAGAGAAAAAGGAGGGAGATGCTAAAGGACTGGGAGAAGTCGAGGAGGAGGGATCAGTAAAGTGAGGAGAAACGAAGGAGGGAGCGTGAAGTGGAGAAGCAAGCTGAGAAGAACGATGAAGAAACTAAGGAGGGATCAGGGTTCTTCGGAATGCTGAGGAGAGTGTTGGGGGAGAGGAGAATGAAGATGAAAACGATGAATTTAGCCATGGCTGTCTATTTTTTGTCTTCGTGTTATTTTTTTGACTCTTCAATGTGTTTAACAGCAAATTTCATGCTATTGATATTATTTTGTTAATCATGCTGTTAATGACTGAATTAACTACAGCAAATTTTGTATGTATAGTTTGCATGTTTTTTTAAATTTTGTTAATCATGCTGTTAGTAACTGAATTAACTGAATTAAAACAGGAATGTGAACTGAACTCTTCTCTTTTGTCCCTCGCCCAAACCATGCCCAAATGATGTAATTAAAATTTACAATGCACACAAAGCCTTATTTTTTGTGGGGTCCAAACACACAATTCGTACAATTTTAGTACTTCTGAAGTTCAGGATAATGTTTGTTCAAAGCCACGGATAATAAACAAACATGATGAAATGTACTGTGAGGACCAAACAAGATTTCTTAACCTCCAAGTCACAAATCAAAAGGATGAGATCATATGAACAGGACATCCTTCCTGTTAAAGTTGTTCAACTTATGCAGGTGAAAGGATTTACTTTTTTAAATCTCCAGATAAATTAAGAAACGCGTTAAACATTTTGTTCACGTGTAGCAAAAAGCACAGCTGATAGCAGATGACGTTCGTTTTGTAAGTATTTACAACAGTTCCACCAATGTCCATGTGCATTTCCTGGCATTAACTGAAAATCCTCGTTTCCCCGTAATATAAGTCAAATAATCATTTCCTTTAAGGCGTGCTCAAAACAGCAGGTCGACATGATCGTCGGGGCCTGCTGTTCTTGAGCACGGCACGAGAACCTAACCTAACCCAGCCTAACCTAGTTGAGCCTACGCCAACCGAGCCTTCTGACCTGCTGTTTTGTGGAAGGACTTGCTGTTTTGGTGCCCAACCAACCTGCTGTTTTGACGGACCTGCTGTTTTGCTGCGGTCCCTTTCCTTTCACTTATATGCTCTTTATTTGATCTGAAAAAACAAAGAGATGATTTTTATAATCTCCCTCTTTTGTGAGACGATTTCGTTACTGTTTCTCTTCGGTTGGCCCTCACCGTCCTCCAGTTTGCTAGAAGTGGTCACGATCCCAGATCTCAATAAGGCCAGGAGTTTCCTTGCACTGGTGCCGCGCCGCGCGTCTCTCTCTCTCTCTCTCTCTCTCTCTCTGAGATGTAAATGGCCACTTCGGCAGCACCCTCTCTGGTGACATCCGGGATGGAAGGGCTGTCCATGAGTTCCTGGACTCGTTTAATCTAGAGCGAGTTCCCTATAATGCCACCTACCATGTGAATAACTGCAATACCAATCTCGATATGATCGCTGTCTCTTTTCCGGAACGCCTTGTTTGTCAGAACCAGTTCCCAATTGCGGGCCTCTCGCACCATGACCTCCTCCTGGCGGTGTTCTCATTTACAGTAGAAAATTTCAAGCCTAGAACTGTGACATTTAGAGACTTTAAGTCAATGAATATTGAGGAATTTAGACTGGACGTTGCCAACGCTCCTTGGCACGAGATGCCTCCGATGGAGGATGTTAACTCGAAGGTAGAGTTCTTTAATAACCCAACAACTGCTCTATTCGATAAACATGCCCCTTTCAAGACAGTGACCCTAGTACATAAGCCTTACCCATGGATTAACCATCAGATTAAGGATGATGAAGGAGAGAGATGAAATGTATAAGGTTTCCCGAAGGCTTAAGGATAAGAATTTTACATCTATGTCCAAAAAATTTAACAATAGGGTAAAGAGTGAAGTGAGAAATGCTAAACTAAGATATTCGCATAGTGCCCTTGCTGGCAGCACCTCTGCTTAGTCCCTTTGGAATAACTTAAACAACTTGATGTGGTCTCCCCGACTACATCCTGCATTGACAATGCACCCTGCTCGGAAGAGCTTAATAAATATTACACCTACGTGGAAAGTCCTAACATAGAATCTGTTAAAGAGACCATCGCTAAATATAATGATGCACCTGTCTTGTCAACTGATGAAAATTTCTACTTCAAAGATCTGCAAAAGAGCTTAGCTGGCGTGAGTGCCAACTCTAAGGGAGTAGATGGGATCTCGGCGGCTATGCTAAAGCCCTGCCTCGCTGAGTTCTCCCCGGCCATTCTCCATATCTTCAACTACTCCCTGCAATCTGGTCGCTTTCCCGAGGTCTGGAAAATTGCTAATGTTAAGCCTATTCCAAAAAATGCCGCGGCATCGAAACCTAAAGACTTTCGTCCCATTAGCCTCCTCTGCACCCTAGGGAAAATGTTAGAAAAAATTGTGCACGAGCAACTGACTGCCTTCCTGTGCCGAAATTCGCTCTACAACCCCAGCCAGTCAGGCTTCAAGGCAGGCCATAGTACTTCCACGGCTCTATTGAAGGTCATCAGTGACGTGCGTGAGAATGTCGACCAGAAGTTGTCATCACTACTTGTACCGGGTGTCCAGGCGAATACACTGCAGTCGGATGGGTGGCCTACCCTTGACTCTGCAGGCGCAACGATGCAGGCGGCTCCCGGCGGGAGACAGCGAGCGTGACGAGTCGAGCTGCGGCCAGCCGAGACCAGCAGGAGAGCCGGGCGAGCCGAGCGGCTGGAAGTGCACACAGCCACTAGACAAAGAACAGAGTAGACTGCCAGCCCCCATATGCACAGCACAGATCAGAGTGAGAGCACATCTGGAGCTCCGGCCGGCGCGACGAGTGCCCCTTCGGGTGTTTCCGCCGTCTTGGGCTCTCGTTCGGGAGGCTGGCCCTAGGGGGCACAGAGTTTGACCACAAATTTAGCCATTACTGACATGGGGTGCCACGAAGGAATGTCCGGCGCAAAATGTCCGCGAACCTGAAGTTCCTCAAAATCATGTCCTAACACAAACTACCCGAGGGGTAACGTCCGCGATTCCAATGGCACCTAGGTTTCAAGTTCGTATGTGGCACATTGCTGGACCTAGATGTGGGCGTTTTTTGACGTGTTTGACCATGCTGCGGACAATACTGCCCGTACGAACCACGTTGTCCAGGGATGGCACTCGAAGTTTTTGAAAATGCTGGCAGTTCACCATGCGAACAATTGGAAATTCTCGCGGGAGATCTTTGACCAAGAGCACGATTTTCATCAGATGTTGGCTCAAATACGGACGGGCCACATCGATATCAAGCAGCCTGTGAATAAGCGGTATGAAATGTGCCAGCGTCGCCTTCACCACCTGGCCGAGTCATACGAGGAATACAAGGCACAGCAGGAGGTGATGCTCTACTTGGAGGCCGTCAGCTACAACATAAAGAGTCTGCCAGCAGGGTGAGCGGATGACTGACGAGCCTGAATGATTTGTAAATAAATTTGTTGAAAAATGTCTTCCTTTTGTGCCAAAGCATCAGAAAGCGACAGGAGCTAGAACCATTCCACACGCACTTTTACAACAATCAACACTTGGCAGGGGCGGGACCTATTGACAAATGGGGCCATTGGAATCAGCGGACTTGCAATGGGTGGCCGTTTAATACCTGCGGACATTGATATGCAACGGTCATGCCATTTTGCGTGCATGCATTTAGCGGACATTTTTTTCCCGGACATATCTTCCTGGAACCCCGACATGGTTCAATAACAATGAACTGAAGTAGGAATTGTGGAAATAAGACAATCAGCCACACCAGGGTATGTTAAATACACACTCTATTGTTTGCCCAGCACATCCACAAACCAAAGGTTTCATTCATAAACTATGTGACTCATTTAATGACAGTGTGAGTGAGTGATGAAGAGACTGTCAGAGGGAGTCGAACCCTCGGAGTCTTTAACTACTGCATGTATTACTGGTACTACAGCTACTACAGAAGTACTACAGGTACTACAGAAGTACTACGGGTACTACAGAAGTACTACGGGTACTACAGAAGTACTACGGGTACTACAGAAGTACTACGGGTATTACAGAAGTACTACGGGTATTACAGAAGTACTACGGGTACTACAGAAGTACTACAGGTACTACAGAAGTACTACAATGTACTACAGGTGTTACAAGTACTGCAGTAGCACTACAGGTATTGCGGCTGGATGGGCATACTTGACCATCTCGGGGACCTAAGAGAATGGAGTCCAATGGGCTCCCAGTACAGGGCTGCATTCCAGAGTGAGCTGCATTACAGCGATAGGGTAAAATGTACATCATTCTGCTATCAAAATGGGTGCAGCCCGACAATCCCAGAGGCATTCTTGAGGGCCCGGAAAATACTTAAAGATAGGCTCAAGAAATTCTTGGCCCTTTTCACGCGAATGTTTATCGGATATTCATGCAATATAAAAAGACACGGCAAATTTTTCGTGTAAATGCTGTTATCATTTTGTGTTTTGAAACAGCTACTGGAACCCTGTGGGAAACAACGAATGTAACTGTGTGCTGGCCAAAGAAAGGCGGGAACGCGATTGTGTGGGCCTATGACATTTTCTTTGGGCGTACACGTGATTTAAATGGGGAGTCGCGCCAGCAAAGATATTTACAACTACAGTGTATATAAATAGCAAGTGTTTGTATGCATTGTTTGTGCACTGGAATGTTTGGGAATGCTACAATTATTTTCTAATTCGGCAAGCACCAGTAAGAACAAATATTTATTTTGGTTAATAAAACAGACTACTATTAACTATGGTTTCTCTCCTTTCCATTGAATACCTTGCAAGTTGGATTTATAAAAAAACAGCTGTGTTGGAAGATTTGCTCTGTAAAAACCACCATTTTTTGACATTTCTATTTTTAAAACTACTGAAAAGGTCAACAGATCCATGGAACCAACAAGAGTTTTCCTTGGTTTTTCTGAGGCCAATAAGGAGAGGTATGCCCATTTGGTGTCAGAGTCTTATTGAGATGCTTAAGCATAGGAATGTGAAAGAGATAGTTCTACAATCCTTTGTAATTGGTGCCAAGTATACTGATACTCTTTTAGATTTTAGGGATGGTTCTGCATTTCAAGATCATGCTAAGTGCCACCAGCAGGAAGGAAAAAAAAAATGCATTCAGCTGTTGGTATGATACTAGACAAAGAACAGAGGAGACTGCCAGCGCCTGAGAGCAGTTTTGTTTGGCTCACGAGTGCCCCTTCGGGTGTATTCGGCTATCTCCGGAAAGGGACCGGCCCTCAGCGAGGCAGACGCACATGCGGCCGGAGGCGTGGGCGAATCCCGTGGTGAGGGATGTCACCATGGAGGTAGACTAGGGTGGGGGAGTGGAGGCTCGATATGCAGGGTTGTCTTCAAACAAGCCTAGCGGCCTCCGTTTCAAAAGTTTCGCAAAAATCTTTTCATACCGTGCTGTGCAAGATTCATCTGGTGAACGGTTTCAACTTGGTTTTCGGATATTTTGAGTAACAGAGCCACAGGAGAGAGAAGAAGTTAAGGTAGGGCTTGTCCCGAGGTGTCTCACAAACCCACGAGTGAGACAGAAGATGCGTTCCCCCACTCCCGTACTGCTCTTACGGAGCGGCCAGCCGGCTGGCCGCTCCTTCTCTCTCAAACTGCAGTGCGGGTCGCGTCTGTCTCGCTCGTGGGTTTGTGAGGTACATCGGCCGGGGCTGGCCCGAGCCTCCACTCCCCCACCCTAGTCCACCTCCATGATGTCACACAGCCCGTGCGGCGAGTGCGGAACGAACCGGTGTGGCGCAGCGTAGCTGTCTCCGGGCCGACTTGCTAATAAGTGACCGTCCCCTAGGGCCAGCCTCCCGAACGAGCCGAAGACGGCGGAAACACCCGAAGGGGCACCCGTCGCGCCGGCCGGAGCTCCAGATGTGCTCTTACTCTGCTCTGTGCTGTGCATATGGGGGCTGGCAGTCTACTCTGTCCTTTGTCTAGTGGTATGATCCTAATGTATTTGGATGTCCAGGTGTCTACAAACAAATTGGTTTCTATTAGACACTTGGTATCTTTCCAGCTAAAGTGCGGTCTTAGCTCAATCTTATTCAGCTTGCGTTTATGGTTCTTCAAAACGATGGTAAGAACTCTAAGGGTGGTGAATTTAAAGATCTAGATCGGCTGAAGGAATCTTTGGAGCATTTTCTTGAAGAACTAGCTGATCTTACAGACGGAATTGTCATAGATTCATGTTTGTGTCCTCTTTCTGCTTGGTGATTCACAAGGTCAGTACACTGCAAAACCAAGTGTGGACCAAGTCCTCACTAGGAAGCGTGGACCACTTTGATCCACGCCAGAAAGCGTGAACCTCTCGTGGCCCACACAAGATAGTGTGGACCACTCATGGTCCACACCCCACCGCGCCTTACTTTCCCTATCTGATACTATGGTGGTCCACGTTTCCTAGTGTGGACCAAGCCGTGGTCAACACTTCGAAGTGTGGACCACCCATAGTCCACGCTTCCTTGTGTAGACCACTAGTGGTGCACGCTTCTTAATGAAGACCAAAGTGGTCCACGCTACCTTGTGTGGACTTGGTCCACACTTGGCTTTGCAGTATATTAAATAGGACTTCTCATTACCTGAATTTTTTGCCGCTTCTGCCCAGTGTCTAAAACTGATTTCCTGAAGGAGCCTAATATTACCTTTCGCACTGCACTCTAGTATGAT
This sequence comes from Odontothrips loti, assembly GCA_038380765.1. NCBI lineage: Eukaryota > Metazoa > Arthropoda > Insecta > Thysanoptera > Thripidae > Odontothrips > Odontothrips loti. Next base: position 171,299 of record JAZGLN010000128.1, on the reverse strand, counting down.
GAGCATGTGAAAATTTGCAAACTTAGTGGGCTGCAGGTGCGAAGACAAACCCTCAGAACTCAAAAAAAAAAAGGGCAAGGGAGCGAGGGGTTACTCACTTGACCAAAATGTGTACACCTGATTTTGATTTCGATGATTCAGTTGATTTAGTTGTGATTCAGTTGATTTAGTTGTGATTTAGTTGATTTAGCGGTGATTTAGCTGATTCAGTTGATTTAGCGGTGATTTAGCTGATTCAGTTGATTTAGTCGTGATTTAGTTGATTTAGTTGTGATTTAGTTGATTTAGTTGTGATTTAGTTGATTTAGTTGTGATTTAGTTGATTTAGTTGTGATTTAGTTGATTTAGTTGTGATTTAGTTGATTTAGTTGTGATTTAGTTGATTTAGTTGTGATTTAGTTGATTTAGTTGTGATTTAGTTGATTTAGTTGTGATTTAGTTGATTTAGTTGTGATTTAGTTGATTTAGTTGTGATTTAGTTGATTTAGTGCTGATTTAGTTGACTTCGATGTTATTTAGTTGATTTAGTGGTGATTAAGTGGCGATTTTGTTGAATTATTTGCGATTTCGTCCCTAATTTAGAGACTATATGATCAAACAATAACACTTATACGATTGTTTCAATGAAGCCGTTGTCCACTGCCTTGGCAGGCTGGCAACCCAACATAGCTTTCTGAGGGAGTGGTTGCCTACCCACGCAGGCGTTCGCCCACACCAGGCAGCGTCACGCGGTTGCTACCTATCCGTCCCACTATCCCCTCCCCTACTTTCGTTCGCTCCTTCGCAGACTCGTAATTTGGTTCCCCGATTCGTAACCCCTCTTACATTCTACCCCCGTTCTCGTTCCAGTAAACTCAATATTCGTCTTGTATCGCCTACAGCGTGTAAACACAGATTTTAAAACCGCTGTTTTAATTTATGACGTGGAGGTATTTGTTTTTGGCATCGCCCTTCCCTCTCCCCTCTCCGCTGCCCCCGAACTGGGTCATCTCATCTATACATAAGAGCACTGTAGCCCCCCCCCCCTCATTTGACGTGTCACTCCAGTCACTTAAACTATGAGCTCTATAATTGTATCTATTTCTCCTTTGTTTCTGGGTACGGTATGGGCTATGGATAAAGGTAAAGAGGCACAACGGCTTGTCTTCTACTATCATTTATTTACAGATATTAACAGTGTTTACATGTATATATAATTTGGCACAGTACAACTAGCGGCATATTTTTGTACAAATTTGGACTTACAACTACGTACATTTTTATAGTACAAAACATTCACACACATACGTACATGGCTACAATATATATATTTACATTTTTTATATATGCCTAATATATATATATATACATATATATATTCCAATATTTACATGCGGTGATATTCAAATTCCATCCACGTGTTCTTTTATACGAAGCAAAGTGCAGTTCGAAATAAAATACAATCCATTTTCATTTATTTTTGGCGCTGGGATACTGCAGAGATACTGGCTGATATCATGAAAATTGTGATTTTGATCTATTACTTTTAATATGCCATCATTAAAGCACTTATACCATACACAAAGGCACCCAAGGCCCTTCGCATCAGTTTCAGGCGGTTTTATTGGGGCACTTGGTAATGTGTAACGTTTCTCGGATGGCGTTCCCGACAGGTATGAAAATTCGACTACCCTACCAATTGTAACAATCTGGTCATCGAACACGTCAGTAAACACACACCACGAGCCCCTCGCAATTTCCTCCTGAACAGAGACTTCAGATGTTGTGTCCATACCCGGTCGGCTTACAAATTTCAAAGACAATTTAACACGCTGCAACCTGTCACTACTTAACTTTGGCCCAACTTCTGAAAGCAACCAACACAGTGTCGACTTCTTAATTAAAACCTCTCTGCCATTTGAACCTTTAGCCATGACGTACCTTGCATTCACGGGTATATCTGCTGACGCATCGCAAACCTCTATGTCGGTATCAACCCCATCCAAATCATCCCTAACATCTACCAATAAATCAGCCGGATCTGGATGTGAGACCTCTTCTCTGATGGTAAAATCTGATGGACAAATGTCAACAGTACTTGTTGTCGGCCTTATGACCTCTGCAACATGCACATTCATATCCAAGAACTGAGCCAGCGTCTCTGCTTCATCCATTGAATTTTTTATTGTATCATAAATCTCTTGATCAGATGGCAGTACTATATTAGTGAGTCTTTCTCCAGTGCGTTTACCTAAATCTTTCTTTCTTGCCATTTGCGGGAAAACATAACCCTCCTCAGTCAATTTGCATTCCACGTCCTGCTGGAAATCAATTCTTTTCACTTTATGTACAAAGTCTAGCATACTGAAGTTCACTACGGTAGAAAGAGTAGTTGACATTGACCGCGCCACGCGAAAGAAAGATTCACACGCTTGACTAGAAAATAACCATGGAATGAAATAGTCAGGTTTACCAAGATCTCGTAATTTTCTGATAAGTTTAATGACGGTGTGGGCATTTATTTCAATACAAACATATGCATTTTCGGTAATAAAATTTTCATCGGTCTTGAAACCCTCCGACACAAGCCATGTTTTCCACAAACGGAGAAACGTAACCGCTTTCCACAATCTGTGCACTCGCTCTAAAGGAAGCAAAGACGTGTCCATAAATGCCTGCGTGATAGAGTGTGCCATCTCCAAAAATACTGCTGTAGCATCAGACCCAGGAACACGGTTGTAGAGTAAACTTGTAACACGTGGATTGGAAATGTTTAACGCTGCCTGAAAATTCATTTTGTCCGCAGCTGAAACGTCGGTCAAGGTTAAGCCATGGTCCTCTTTAGTCAACTCCTTATTGGCCATAAGTGTGTCAATGTCAGTCAAAGTCACGGTGTATTTCCTTCCCATGGGCAAATTCTTATGTTTCAAAAATACAGTTCTTAATTTAGTGGCAATATGAACGTAATCCTGGATGCAGTACGGGCCGGAGTCTAGAGCCCAACGCCCACTAAACCAATCACTACAAGCCAGCGGAACGTCGTCTTCGTCACTGAAAGTAAAATGCTTCATCGCCTTTAGAAGTTTAGGATCTCCGTCGGAGGAAAACCCCAAAATTTCAATACTAAAGTCCTTTGCTGATTCAACTATCCACAGCCACCGTTTTACAACATCTTCAGCAGAAAAAGAATTATTGGTACCGAATACACATAAACAAAATGGGGCAGAACCATCTCGGACGGGCTGTGCCATTAAACAGTAAACATTTGAAGCTCGACTGCCTTCTTTAAAATAAGATTTAATTACTTCTGAGGAGGTGGCGGGAAATGAACACAGAATAGGGCAACCGCTTTTGTCGAAGCCGGACACAAAACCTATAATTTGATTATTTTTTGGATCGTATTGAATGCGCTCTGTAATACGCGTTGCATCTTCACTAATCCAAACTATCCGAGGAAGGTGGTTTGCATCCAAATAATCCCTTAGTTCTTGAAATCTGAAGGATCCCTCTTTAATAGCAGTCTGTGTGGCAGATATAGTTCTAGTTACAGTTGCAATTGCGGGTACGATTTCACCCAAATTGCTTTGCAGAAGATCATACAAAAATCTTCCACCGACGGTAAAAAAAAAGCTGCACATTAATTTAAAAGAATTTTGAAAACGTAATCCTGGTTTCTGGTGGCCAAAATTTCTACGTGCTGAGTTTATAAGAGCCTGCATGAAAGTGGATGGATGTGAAAGTAAAAAAATTCTACTATTGTCATTACGAAGAATTGCAATTTCCGCTCTTAGGTCGGCATTTTCTGCCATTAACGTTTGAATTTTAGATAAAACGGTGAAAAAAGATGTTATTGGTCGTTGGCCAGGAATGAGCCTATTCCTGGCGCGGCGATTTCTTTCTTTCCGACTGTAGGTGGGGCTTTTCCACTTCAATGTTTGTGAGCAGAAGGATTCTCCCCTTAAACCAATCCTTCCGCTCACCGAAAATTTGGATTCAAGGACGCTAAGGGGTTGTCGGGGCCATCCTCTTCTGAATCACTAACTATGCGTCGTCTTTTTCCGGAGCTAAGGTCCGGACCCTTTGCCGGAGTGCTTCCTGATGGGCCTGCCTTACATTCATATTCTGACGAAAAATAGTTAGATATGGGAGTCGTACAATTCTTCTTTTTTACTGGCCGTTAAACCTTTTGGTTTCGAAATCTCAGCAGAATCTAGGTGAACTTTAACGTGTCGCACGTAATTAGATAGACACCAGGTGTTGTAATTTTCAGTTTTAGTGACTCGAACTTCTTTATCACATACTACACATGTTATTTTGGCACCAACCTTGCCATCTTCCTTGATATTCGCTGTTGGCCGAACTGTCTCTCTACTTAAAGTAAAATTTGTCGACAACTTTCCCATTGCTTTTTTTAACTGTTCCATCAAGCTTTTCTCCTCCTCATTTAGGTCAATATTAGACTTGATTGAGCACGATGGAGTAGACTCGGAAGTTTGCGAAACAAATGAATCTGACTTTTGCCTTGAGAAAGGAATTATACTGGACTTTCTCCCCTTTCCAGATGAACTCCCATTTAAAAATTTAGCCTTTTCTGCGGCACGCGCTAGATACTTAATTTCGGTCTTTTCCGAATCAAAAAATACAAATTTGTTTAAAAACGTCTCATTGTCCCGGAAACGACCACGATACTCATCAAGAGTCTCCCCAATAGGTAAAATATATTCTATGGTTTCCCGGACTTGCTTTTCCAACGACAGAATTTTATCGTCCTCCGATAAAGATGAAAAAGATACGTAGTTGTCATAGCCATACAGACGGAGAATCTTCTCCACGTGCATAGGAAGCTTGTGGTCGTTGTCCGCCTGAAGTGTTTGTAGCCATGTCTTCGTGTTCTGCAAAGAAAAAGATCAATATATCGTCAAAAGATTGCCTTCATAACACAACACACAAGGGAGAAATAGGTGTGAATCTGAACTGCTGCGGCTCGGACCGCCCGGCCCCGGCGTCAGCGTTGTACCCGCGGCACGCCACGGCCCACCATGCGGGGCGCGCCGCCACGCCAGCCTGCACCGTCCAGACTCCGGTGACGGATAGCATGCCCCCTTCCTCTCCTCCTCCCCACGCCCGGCACCCTAACAGGCGCGTACTTAAGGGAGGGGCGATGGGGGCGATCGCCTCCCCCTTTTGGGTCCCCGAAGGGGACCTTTGCCCCCGAATGTAGGCAACCCGTAAAGCTTTGCCCCTGAAGGTAGGCAACATGTAAAGCATCGCCCCCTCCTTTCATCAGCCCTAATTACGCCACTGCACCCTAACCACCCCGCAGTAACCGCAGTCAGGACAACGGAGGCCCGAAAGGTACCTTGCGGGGGTCCTGTGTTCCTTCCTTTTTCAATCCAAGAAAGCGATCACACCCTTTTGCCTTCCCACCCTTCACCAGTTTACGCCCTTCACTAGGTCGGCCGCACCGCTATCGCTGTAAAGCCGCTGAAAACCGCGCACCGCCACGCTATGCCATGCCCCGCCTCAGCACGCCGCGCCACGCCACGCCTCGCTGACACGCCCAGCGGTATGTCATCCGCCTGCAAGGTAGGCCACCCCTCTGACAACGCCCGAACAGCCGAGCGCCTCGGCTCGGCGCCGAACCGGACCGGCTGACCTCCGCTCGGACGGCACCGGCCGGCAAGGGAAGACAACGGGAGAGTCATTTCTGAACCGGCGGACGGGGCGCGTTCTCACCTTGAGAGGTAGTCAACTTCCGTGCCGGCGTACGGTACCCGCGTTTTTTTTTTTTTTTTTCTTCGGATGCGCGCATGTTAGCTTGCTGGGCACCGAGACGGCCCCGGAGGGGAATGGAAGTTTGGAGCCCCAACCAGCCAATCTGAACCCCGGGAAAGAACGCCTTTGACCAGCTCCTAGCCGTCACCATGATGGCCGCGCCCCGCCACGCCCCGCCACAACACGCTGCGCCCCGATCCGCCCCGCCCCGCTGCGCCACACCTCGCACAACGCGCAGCGCCGCGCCGCGCCGCACCCCACCGGCTTTTATCGTCAGGCGAGCCCGGGCCGGCAAAGCTCCCCTGCCCTTAGTATGGTTTTAAATAAATTCTCACCTCGGTGTGCTCTGATGACCCTGCTTGGGTGGATCCTGTTGGGCTTGGTCCGGGATTTGCTTCAATACCACCAATTAACAGCAGCACCAAAATGACGGCCAGCGCCACGTGCATATTTGCAACCTGTACAAGTAGAAGCACATAAGTATTCGTGAGATGTAGATAGTAAATTTCCAATGAAGTAAGGCCGTATGTTGAACGGAATTACTTCCGTAACGGGAGAAATATAGTGCGAATGACATGGGTCTCAAATAGGGTATTCCGGAGTAGATCGCTTGACCGGAAACGAGAAGACGACAAGAATCACAGAAGCGGACACGGAAGCCTACGGTATGAAAAGTTACGTAGCACGTGCCACGCCGTCAGCCACGGGCCGACTGAAAAATTTTGGAGGCTTAGCTCTCGCTGACGATATGTCACGACCATTTGGTAGGGTCAGGCAGCGCCGGAACTACTCCGCGCGGCCTGAGGATGCACTGCACGTCCCCGGGCCGCGCGATTGAAGTCTGCGCTGTCTGGGCGCGAGAGGCCCGGTGGTAAATAAAGGACCGACCCCTAGCGAACGCCCCCCCCCCCCCCCTGCCCCTTCCCGCCGCCGCCCCGGCTGGTGCGGCCTGGAGTTCGCCGTGTGTCTGCCGGTCGCGCCACATCCACCTTTCCCCTCATTGGGGGAGTTCAGAACTCGGCTCCAAATTGTCATACGAATACGCTTCTAAAACGAAACTGCACTGCCGCAAGGCGTTTGAAAGATTTGGACATGTTTTAACGTTGAAAGATTTCAAAGAACTGGTGTTTAATTTGCCATTGACCCTCTTGAATCGTCGCCGCACACGTGTGCGTGTGCACGCATTCCGGGAAACGGCGGCCCGGGTGACGGCCGGCGACGGCAGTTTGGGTGGGGAGGAGTCCATTAGTTTTACGATGGGGTCGATGGCCAGGGGCCAGTCCCTTTACAGGAAAGAAAAACTATTTTTTAACATTCAAATTTTTCAAAGTTAACACGTTTCCAAATCTTTTTAACGCCTTGCGGTGGTGAAGTTTCGTTTTCGAAGCGTATTCGCACGACAATTTGGACCCGTGTTCTGAATTCCCCTATTAATAGCCCAGTAAAATTAGGTTTTGACCTCTGTAAAAATTCCAGCAAGCTGAAAATTGGTAGCTGGTGCAATTTCATGTGCTGAATACGGAGAATTTGCATCGGCGCTTCTAGACCGTGTGCGTCACGAGATATTTGATATTTAACGCCAAAGGGCGTAAGTTGAACTTATTGAACATCGAGCCATAGCCGCGTGCGAGTGCGAGAGACACGGACATACCGGGTCAGGCGCTGAGCGGCCGCCGCGAGGAGCATTTTAGCCCGTAAGAAAATTAACGCACGGAAAATTTGAAATGGAATTTGATTGGGTGGAGATTGTAGCCCACGGTCTGTACTTCAACGTGATTTTTGGTCCGCCACAATCCGCCTTCGCATTCTCTCGCAAAGTGGTGTTTAGTTGCGCGGTACAGCATTAGGACGGGCAATGGAGAATTGGTTTTAAACGGTCGTCACCGGTGAACGGTACGGCAAATAGTCAAACAAACCGTATTGACATGTCAACTGCAACAAGAGCTTCCAGCGCATACGTCTGGAATTTAAAAATTCCGTGTCCGTGGGCGCTGGGGTGGGGGAAGAAGCTGGACCCCGCGCGGCAGCAGCGGCGGGACCGTGCAGCACCTCCACTTCTACTGGCGTAGCTCGAGAACGGTTGATCGGAGTGAAATCGTGAAAACAGCGTCGGAAAGCCAAAGAATCAGCGCATAATGTTTACTTCCAGTCATTTTAACCAAAACCCGCTCAGTTTCGAGAAATCGTGTGATGATTGAGAAAGTGACAGTTTAGTGTCTACCTAAATGTCGCTAAATCTAGATTCTAGACATGACGCCGGCATTTTCTCTCCAATCTTGAACTGTAGAGTTGTTCCTTACATCACTACGAACTACTGGACACTTTCAGCATGCAATTTGGACCACTACGCGCGGGGCTATGGCTCGATGTTCAATAAGTTCAACTTACGCCATTTGGCGTTAAATATCAAATATCTCGTGACGCACACGGTCTAGAAGCGCCGACGCAAGTTTTACGTATTCAGCACATGAAACTGCACCAGTGTACCAATTTTCAGCTTGCTGGAATTTTTTGAGAGGTTGGGGCTATATTTTGACTAACTTTACTGGGCAGTCCGAAGATGTTGTCTGACGTTCGCAGTGAAGAGGACAATACGTAGACTCTTCGTCACAGAATAAACAATCTCTTTCCAAATCACTTTACACTTTCACTTTTCTAGTAAGGTTTAAACAGTTTTAACAGCTGACGACGCACTAATCACAACACTTTTCCGCGTACGCACTTCAGCTGCACCAGCACAACTACTGGAGCGGCAGCGACGTGGACAGCGCGAGGACGAACCTAAGACTGGCAGATTCGTCATTCCCTCCCGCACCGCCACTCTGTGCTACTACCACTGCTGCTACTGCTGCATCCACGACGACTGCAACAACAGGCGGATATCTGGCCTCAGCCTATGCATTTCAATGCAAAAATGTACTGTTTGATGTACCCGCCCGGCCAGCGACCCAAATTAGTGAATGCGCAGGCCGCATAGCAGGCCGGGACCTGGCTGCACGTTGCCGCCGCGGCAGTATCTCTCTCTCTCTCTCTCTCTCTCTCTCTCTCTCTCTCTCTCTCTCTCTCTCTCTCTCTCTCTCTCTCCCACTCCCACTTCGTGCTCTGAGTGTCTGCTGAACGTAGACAGTTTTGTTTTATGACTTGCATAGGCCGGGCTGGGTCTTTCTCCGCGGCAGACGCCCACCGGACCTGCCTGGACCTGCCGGCAGGACCCCCCCCCGTCCCCCACTCCCCTGCCCTTCATCCTACCCGCCCGCCATGCACCGGCTGTCATTCGCTATGGGCATGCGTTGACATGTGAGGACGCTGCTTTCATGCTGCAGCAGATCGGAACCCCGAACCAATTGCCATTTTCAATTCTGCGTGCTTTAGTTCTCTACCGTGCTCCGCGCGAGCAGTTTTAATCTCGCCGAATTATAAGTGCAACGCAACTCTTCAAATTTTTTAGATAAATGCTTTCTTTGCCTTCCAATGGCAGCAAACTGACTTTATCATAAGTCCGCGGCTGAAGCCTGCAACCAAGGGGCGGCTCCCGCGTTTCCCACGGAGCAGGTAGTCCGTGGGCAGCAGGCTGGCGCCCGGCTCCAAGGGGGCGCCCCGCAGGGCTCTCAGTACCTTTGAAGCCGAGGTGTTGTTGCTGTTTTGGGTGCTAATAAAGGGCAGCGCACAATACAGACCACCGGTAGGCTGTGATCGTGGTAGGGGACCGCAGAGAACACGGAAAGACGAGAGATGCTGTCTCCGATCCGACACGCGCGCTGTGTCGCCCGCTATAGTCCGCCCCTCTTTACGGCCATCCGACCGAATTTTTTTTCGATAACTCGACACCACCGTGCGTCGTTTAGTTTAGGCGCTAGAGCGCTGCAAAGTTGCAAAGTTCTCAATTATTTTCGATCTCCGTGCGTACACGCCGCAAAAACTAGACGTCGCAGCAATACGGGACTTTCCAGGGTGGTAGAAAATTGCGCATACTAGCGCATGACGGGTTTCAATCAGCCCTTGAAATTCCAGGAGGATCCCTGGAACGCCTTGAACAAGGCCTCACGAAACACGTGTTTTTCGGTGTCAACGTGAATGTTTTTCGGGATGAAATTTGGCTTATGCGCTAGATTGAACTTTCCTCTACCACACCCCGTCATCAGAAAAAAATCTAGAAAATTTTGCACGGTTGGCGTGTATGCACGGAGAAGTCATGTTTTGCCAGTGAGTTCATCATTAGAGAGAGACAGACGATCGTGTTCTGTCCTTGTTGCACACCTCCCACACGACTTAAGAGGGTCTTCAGCCGTACTAGCTGACTTGCCCGCTCGGCTGCCGGGGTCCGCCGGCCATCCCAGATCTCGGCGCGTGAATGACAGGGGTCGCTCATAATTTATGGCCTTCCTTCGACGTGCCCTCGGTGCCCGATCCCTTTGTACTTCCAAAGTCCAAATTTTGACGCGACAGTTTTTTAAATTTGAAATTGATCCCAATGTTCTTAACACCTCACGGCACTGCAGTTGCGTTTTTGAGGCGTGTTCGTACGATAATTTTGAGCCGAGTTGACACGCCCAAAATAGGAAAAGGAGGCCCCGGATCTCGGAAGACTGTGGCAGCAGGACCCGGCGGAGGCATCGGCGGGGACACCGGCGCGGCGGCGTTGCCACACTACATACAGTAACTGGCATTCTCCCCCCAAAACGATGCAGCCCGGGCCGGACCCGCGCCGCCCTCCTGCTCCGGTGCGGAATCAGTGCGCTGGTGACTCACAACAAACCGACACTTACCTGCCAATGACGCGCTAGGTTTGCAGGAACACAGCAAACAATTCATCACCGCGTTTCTCTGCCCCCATCCCCCCTCTCCCTTTCCACCGCGGCTGGCGCCCGTTTTCAATGGCACACCCACAGGGCAATCAGTAACTTTGGGTGCGAGGTGTTGTTGCAGTGTTGAGCGCAAAGAATGGTGGGAACGTCGAAATTCGGGTCTTCGTCTCTGAGGACACCGACCGCCGGTGGTGGAAAGGGGGGAGGGGGGGGGGGGGGTAGAGAAGAGGAGAAGGCCATCAGAGAATCATAAACAATACAACGGGTCCGTGCCCCTTCAGTAGTAGAAATTTTCCGTTCGATGCCTATTTTTCAAATTTCGACTCTTTCCGGTGCTCGCGACAGGGCGGCAGTGTTGAGTGTTATTGTGTTTTTGAGGCGAGATGCACTACTATTTTGAGCCGAGGAAAACATGGGAAGACAATAGGCGCACTGCGCAGCCAGTGAGTAGCCGGTAGCCGTCAGGGTTAGAGCTCTCGGCGCTAGAAGTGTACGGCACGTGTGCTTACAGCGCTGCTGAAGTTCTTTTTGAAGAGCAGTAAAAATGCGTCGTCAATTACACTAAAAAGGTATGTGTAATTCCGCGCAATTTGAACGCCTACTCAAAAATCATGGGTATCATGGGTACTGCTCCAATCAATAAACATTCGCTGCGATACTCTGCCGCTTACCGGAGCCAGCCCACAGCCGCGGCTGCTCCGGAAGACGGTTCGTCCCGTCTTCGTCGCACGTACTGCTGGGTACGGCTGGGCAGGCAGAGGGAGGGAGGGAGAGAGCGATCGCCCGTGCGGATGCGGCTCTGCCGCCCGGCCCGCGCGGGCGAGCTGCAAAATTCACCTTCAAAAAGGATATCTCAGCAACCGTTCAACTGAGCGAAAAAACGAGGGTATCGTCACAGCTGAAAAACGCCCGCACACGCGGTTTGATACGAGATACGAGTAATCTTTTGATATCTGGTTATATTTCGGCGCCACGATGTTACTGAGAGAGAGAGAGAGAGAGAGAGAGAGAGAGAGAGAGAGAGAGAGAGAGAGAGAGAGAGAGAGAGAGGGGGGGGGGGCAGGGGGGGGGGGGGGGGGTCAGGCACTGGATCGCCGCGGCCGGCCACGCCACGCCGCGCTACGCCAGCTCTTCCCCCACTCCGCCGCCAGTGCGACGACGGCGCATGGAGAACAGCGCGGCACACACCATCTGCGGCACGCCAGCTCGCCTGGCTCACTCAGCTGCGTAGGCCGGAAGATCCGAGCGCACACACGGGATTCGTTTTGACGGGTTCGAATCCTACTCCGCTCTTTTATTTTAGATTCGCGTGCTTTCACCCCCACGCGCGTGCACACACATACACGCACACACACACACACATACACACACACACACACACACTAGGTGCTGAGCCGTGCTGTGCTAGCCACGCAGGACTTTCTGCCAAGGCACGGGCCAATGTACATTTTTTAACTTCGTGAATGTCTTGCGTCTGTCGAACTCAAAATCCGTACATTCCAAGCATTTTTACTACTTCAATCAATAAATATTCCGTGCGACACTCTGCCGCTTGCCGGGGCCAGGTCGGTGGCCGGTGCCGCGGCTGCTTCGGAAGACAGTTCGTCCCGTCCTCGTCGCACGCACAGCCGGGCAGGCAGAAGGAGAGAGAGCGATCGCGGCATTCGGCTGCGGCCGTGCCGCCCGGCCCGTTGCGGGCGGGCTGCAGCGTTCAATTTCAACCGGATATCTCGGCAACCGTTCAACTGACGGAAAACGAGGGTACCGTGATGGAGCTGAAGAATGCCCGCACAAGGTTTGGTACAAGTAATCTTTTGATATCTGGTCTTATTTCGGAGCCACGAGATTTGAAATAATTACAAAAAATTTGATGAGCGACCTTAAAATTTGGTCTATTTAAGGTGGGAAGGGATGGTTGGACCCCACAAGCATCAGCGAACGGAATGTGTAGTACATTCCAAGGATTACGTCACATAATAGAAATCGTTTCTAACTTCTACCGTTCTCCCGCTAGAGCATCACAAAGTCAAAAAACAGTAATGAAAATGCCTGGCATCCTGTCGCAAGCGAGTGATCGGTGCAAGCAGCGCAAGCGGTGTGGATATCGCGCGCTGCGAACGCTGCACCACCAGGGTGCGTGCGAACGCAGGTATAGGCAAACAATTACTCAGGTATGTCTAATGGATTGCCTACCTCCCGGGCGCTGCAGCCACTATCGCGCTCTCCTTCTCACGTCACTCTATTTAAGTAACGGAATCAGCGTAGTAATTCGGTTGATGTAATCATGGTTCAGCTAATTTGGAGGCGATTTAGTTGATTTAGCGGTGATTTAGTTGATTTAGAGGTGATTTAGGTGATTCAATTGATTTAGTCGTGATTTAGTTGATTTAGTTGATTTAGATGTGATTTAGTTGATTTAGATGTGATTTAGTTGATTTAGTTGTGATTTAGTTGATTTAGCTGTGATTTAGTTGATTTAGTTGTGATTTAGTTGATTTAGTTGATTTAGTTGTGATTTAGTTGATTTAGTTGTGATTTAGTTGATTTAGCTGTGATTTAGTTGATTTAGTGCTGATTTAGTTGATTTAGTGGCGATTTAGTTGATTTAGTGCTGATTTAGTTGATTTAGTCGTCACTTGTACACTGATTTAGTGAGTGAGTAACCCCTCGCAAGGGAGACTGCAAGAAGGCAAGCTCAAAAGGTGGCAGCCAGGAGCAGTGCACCATCCTAAAAATTCAGCCGAGATCGGGGATCATCAGCAAATCAGCGTAGCAAAAATTAAAATCACAGAACTTCCGAGGTGTGAAGTATCGACCATCTCCCTTCAACAGACCAGATTTGAAATTTCACATCGTGGGAAATCAACCTCCTTGCCTTGCCCATGACTTGTTTAAGGGGATAATTTAAGTAGTGATTCCTAAAATTTCTGCAATACTGCATTCATACAAAAATGTGGTTACAGAAGCATTGGACAAATCAAAACCTCATGAAACTCTGACTTCCCTATCTGGCCATGTAGAATTTCTTAAGGCTGTGTTTCATGGTTGGATCTGCTTGCCGATGAAAATGACCCACATTGGCAATTTTATCTGTCATTGAAGGAAATTTGCGCTTTGGTTTCTGCCCCAAGAATCAGCCGTTTCCAAGTGGAAAATGTGAGGGGCCTCAGTGAAGAATACCTGAACAATGTTTAAGGCCTTTACCAGACTGCCTTACTCTGAAACATCACGAGAGGCCACGCTCTTACGTTAAATACATAGGATGGGATGGTTAGCCAGGTCACGCGGGGGGAAGGGGGGGGGGGGAATAGCCTATTTTAGGTCACGTGGTTTGTGAATGGCCCCCTACCTCTACCACTCCACTATCCGGACCTAATTCTTTAATATGGACCCATCCAGCATCTGTTTACCCTTCGGTTCGAAAGCAAACATGCTTCCTTAAAAAGAATAATTTTAGCGTGCAGAAATTACATAAATATAACTTACACCATGGCGCGTATATACATGTGTAGATCTGCGTTTGATCGAAGCACTGATTTACTTTCAAGGGATATCAATCTCTCATCGAACCCTTCTATAACGCCATCCCGATAATGATGATAAGTGAATGTTTGGTTAGAACGGTCCGACATACGATATTTTTCATGAGAATAGACCTTCTCTTAGATGACTCAAAAGCCCCAGATAAATTACCAACAAGCTGGCCCGTCCCTCGGTGCCAGTTCCGCTGCGTTCCACCGGCACCTCGGTTCAACAGGGGGAACTTGGCCAGCTTGGCCTGCCGACGGCGTTTACCGGGGCCTTCGTCCCCTGCCTCACATCTCCCCAGAAGAACACGACAGCAGACGTATTCGTTACGACTAAAATCGTTAACCTGAGCCCTTCCCGTGGAACAGTGCGTGCAGAGATGGCAATCGTCCTCGCGGCGGCCAACCCTAACCTCGCAAAACCAAAGCAGACATATTTTCATAACCCAAAACTGCGATACAAATCGAAAATTGTTGCCACCGCACGTGATTCCACGTTGAAAGAGGAGTTGATCCTCAAAATTAGAAGTTTTTCTATGAACGATAAGTCGGCGAACACTCGCCCCACCGAACGAATATGCGGCATCTGCTCCTGCCGTTTCTAAAGCAACGTATCGGGACGGCTAAAAGCGACCCCAGGTGCTGCTGCAGGTGCCGGTGGGCAAAACAGGGCCTTCTTGGACAGGAACTGAAACAGGAAGGCGACCCGTATGAAAATGAATCGTTCCGAATCCTATTCCTAACATAGCCCGAGTGCGACTTTGCCAAGACCACCTAAGTTTACACGCACGTTGCCAGATCGCCCTATACCGCACCTCCCGTGGCAGCTTCGCAAACTAGCTTACTTTGAGCGCGCGATGCGTCGCTATCTGAGCCGACTGGCAGGAAGGCGTACTTTGCCTCGTCTGACAGACGCCTAGCCTGCGCCTACCTCGCTGTGTTTGCATTCTTGCCTTGAAATGATTAACACTAGAAAGACGGAAGGGGTCATTTTGACCCTTTTTCGTTTCCAAGCCAAATTTTTCATACTTTTTTTTAAAGCCTTGGACCCGACAATTTTTGACTTTTCCTGAAAGATCTTAAACTGCAATCCCTCAAAATTTCAGTCTCCTAGCTCAATTTTTGTGGGAGTTACAAAGCCTTTTACCTTCTTTGTCTGAAGGGGTCATTTTGACCCCAGCCACTAAACACGTTGTACATTTCTACATAATCCACTCTGATTGCCCCTAAACACTGCGTTCTGGTTTTTTAATTGTGCGCAAGTCGAAGTGAATGGTTGGGGAAGGTGACGGAGACAACAAATACGCCTTATCGAGAAGGGAATACCTTCCGCGCGAGCGAAGCGACTGCGGTCGTCTGATAAGCCTGATATGCCCTGTTTTGACCTCTGGCACCAGCAGTTAACACCTGAACTCCAGTTTAAAAATGTAACTGGGGTCCTAGGATTATATTTGTAGTAGTCGGTTCCTGTTGCAAGTTTGAAATACTGCACCCTTTAGCAGTTTGCCCTCCCGTTCCAGTTCCTGCCCAAGAAGGCCCTGATTTTGACCACTGGCACCTGCAGTAGCACCTGGGGTCGATTTGGAAAATGTAAGTGGGATCCTAGAATTAAAGTTGCAGGGGTCGGTTCCCATGATCAAGTTTGAAATACTGCATATTTTAGTAATTTGCCCTCCCGTTCCAGTCCCTGCCCAAGAGGGCCCTGTTTTGCCCACCGGCACCTGCAGCAGCACCTGGGATCGATTTTGGTACCTGAGTGACTTTTTGGCATTGAAGCTTGGTCCCAGTTTTTTTTTTTTTTTTTTTTTTAGGGGGGTCCGACCTCGCGAAAAGTTTGCATCTCACGATGGAAAAGTTCGCATTTCGCACCGTAGTCCCGTTCCAGTTCCTGTCCCACAAAGCCCTGTTTTGACTACTGGGACCTGCAGCAGCACCTGAGTTCAATTTTGGCAGTTTATCTTGTGTTTTTGGGTCATTTTAGGGGGGGGGGGCGGGTCTTTTCTTATAGAAAAATTCGTATCTCGCACCGTTCTACCCAGACATTTACATATGGTCTATGCTGATACGAGGGATGTACGCTGCGCTGGTTGCCTACCTACACCACAGCTTCCCTAGGCAGGAAAATGTTAAGTTAGGTCTCACTCTCACCAATGCGAGTCAGAAGCACTTTGAAATAAAATGAAAACATAATTTATAGGCCGTTTTCGGCGACGCGAAACACGCAAATCGACCAGGGGTCAAAATGACCCCTTCAGACAAAGAAGGTAACCCGGAAAGTCAGGCTTTCTAGTGTTAAAATGAACAGTTTCATTCCGACTTCTTTTTCCGCGTTATTTTTTTCGTTTGCATCGGCGTAAATCCGCATGAAAATTGCCCTCCATTATCGTGGGATCGCTATCGTGCCACCTGATACTCCAACTCTACTCATGAAATCTGTTGTAAGTATTTTAACCCATTTGCTGCTTGAAATCGAATATTCTGCGAGGTCATCCACGCAATTTCTGGCATATATTCATATTATTGGGTTGTATTTACACATAAAACAATTTGTTTTCTAGGGAACCAATGTAGCACCAAGGCAACCCTTGAGATGCATAACTAATATTAATGCAGTTCCAAATTCATCAGTAAGTAGCCCTGCTTCTCTTTCTTGTCATATTTTCAATCATTTCTTTATTTATCTTATTTGAACATTTGTGTCCCATGTAGAACAGAGGCACCCTCTTCCAGGCAAGAATGGTGTGAGAAAAAAATGCCTTTCTCTGACAGGTTAGGTCAGTGCAATCTTGATTTATAGCCTGTTTCTCTGTGACACTCTTATTTTGTTTATCTTTAATAGGTGGTATGGTAATGCTCCATATGTTGTTGCTCTTTTCAGAATAAGAGAAATCCAGCGGACAGGGTTCTTACTGAAGCACAGGAGCTTGCATCAAAGTGTTTAGCAACCGTTCAAGCAGGTAGTTTCCTTCAATGTTTGAATGACAAAAATTGATTTACTTGTCATGAATCAAACTAAAACACCCTTTTTTTTGTTTGAAATTAGTGGAACCGGAAGCACCAGGCGGAAAGGAACCATCAACAACACATGCTTACACTGTTGAAGAACTCAAAGCCCCTATAGAACATGAACGAGAAGCAGACCTAGAAGTTGTTCATACAATCAAACCAGTCAAATGTAGAAAAAAAGCAGGATGCCGGAAAACTGCAGTGGAAATTGCTGCAAATGTTGAAAGGTTCAGGGAGGAGAGCTTGCCAAATCCCTCATTTGAAAAAATACATGTGAGTATGGTACAAAAATGGTTTGAAAAAATTATTTGAAAAGACATGTGCAGGTTTTTGTATCACATTAGGCACCTGCTATGCATGGCATAATAGGCATTTTTATTTTTAAAAACAGGAAAATATGCCAAGCTGCATGGCTGATTACATTGTGGTAGAGGCTTCAGCATCTCAGAATCTCAATGAATTAGATGGGGAATTTTGGACAGCTAAATTAAGAGTCAACATAGCTGATAAGGCTGGAGCGCTGGAGTGGCTCACAACCTTTGAAAATGTCTCATCATGTGACTTTCGTGTGAAAAAGTCAAAGAAAGAAAATTCAGACCGCCTTGTCTTTAAAGTAAGTACACTTCTAATTTTTCAACTTATATTTTGCCTTTATGTTCATGCATAATTATTTTTTATTTTTTTTACCTAATTCAGAAGGATTATCAATGCCATCATTATCAAAGACCTATGGAGAGACCTGAGAAAACCACAGAAATGCCACATAAACAGACAAACAGGAAGAGCAAAAATACTTCTTGTCCAAGTATTATTAGAATTACCATACTGCAGAAATCAATGGCTTGGTGAGAGTAAGACTTCAAAGGTATAATTGTGTTTTGCTATGCATTTACTTATACACTTTTATCTGTTTCTCTAAAGGAGTTCTGATGATTTACTGCAAGCATATCCATGTGTGATTTTCATTAAGCATCAACACAATGATCCTGTGAAATCAGCTGATGCTCTCCGACATAGGCGACCAACTGATGAAGTCAAGGAAAAATTCTTGAAACTGTTTTCCCAGGGACATACACCTTTTTCAGTCATTGAAACGTACAAATTTGACTTGATGTTGCAACATGGAGATCAATACTTGATTTATGCTGCAGATGGGAGCAAGTGCCCGAGTAATTTTTGGGTATACAAATTATTCAAAAAGGTAGCCATTGTACAATATGGGCCACAGAGTGGAGAAGGCATGATAGAATCTCTTCAAAATTATTGTTTGAAATACAATCAAGACATGGGGAGTGAATGCATGAAAGTAGAGCTGCTTAATGAAAGAGATCTTATTGTTGCAATTTGCACTGCAATTATGAAACGAGTACATACACTACTTCGCTTTGCAGGAGAGATGATGTTCGTTGATTCGTCAGGGACCATGGATGTTTTAAACTGCAGAGTGTTTCTTCTTTTGGCACCCTCTGTTGCTAGAGCCCTGCCTCTAGGAATCCTTGTTGTTTCATCAGAGAGTGAAAAAGTCCTGAAGCCTGCCTTGAAGTGTCTTAAGACTTTCATGCCTTACAAGGCTTTCTATGGAAGAGGGGCAGATGTGGGGCCGAAGATTGCCATGACTGATGATTGCGCTGGTGAGCGAAATTGCCTGAAAAGTGCCTTTCCCGGAATCGTCTTACTACTATGCCTTTTCCACATTCTTCAAGCCTTTTGGAGATACATTTGGAAGAGGGAGAATGATGTACCAGAGAAGCATAGGCCTGAATTGTTTCATGTTATGAGAGATCTAGCTTACGCAAAAGATGAGAGCACCTTTTTGGAGATGGTGGAAAATGCAAAACAAAACCCCCTGTTGTTGTCTTTTGAGAAAATTTCGAAGCATATCATGAAGTATGTTGGGAGATCAGAAGAACTGGCATTATTTCAACGGGAGTACTTCCTTACTCGAGGTAATGACACTAACAATTACTCGGAGGCAACAATGAGAATTATTGAGGATAAGGTGCTTCATAGAGCCAAAGCTTTTAATCCGGAACAGTTGGTGGATTTCTTAGTCACAAGATTTATGACATACATTGAGATGAGAATTGCAGATGTCCTAAACAACAGATCTGTCAACCCTTTTAAGTCAAGGTATTTTATTTGCCCAGCTAATTGGAAAATCTAATCACAGAGAAGCTGCCATCTCCCCCTCTCTGTTACAAGGTCACTAATAAATCAAAGGGCACAACATAAATTGTGATGATGGAAGATGAGGTTTGCTCGTGCCCAGTTGGCAAAAATGGAAAGCCAGGCAAGCACCAATGTGCAGTTGTTAAAAACTTCAAACTTTCCAGTGCTCAGTTTCTACCTCGTGAGCAAATTGGTACTGAAATGAAAATGGTTCTAATTGAAATAATGCATGGTCATAGGAATGTTCCAGTTGGATGGTTTCAAGGTTTGCATGAGTATGCAACATCATCTCCCAATCAGACAGAAGTTAACATGGACCGATCAAGCTGCAACCAAGATCTTACGACACTTGAAATTTCTGTTGGTCCAGAGAGTTCAACTATTACAGTAGATCCTGAGGAAGTATTGGCTGCTGGAGGCAAATTGCAGACAATGTTCGCTGAATGGCTTGAGCAATTGAAAGCGAGGCCTGACCAATATCTTGCACCAAAGAACAGTATGCTACAGTTCCACAATAAAGTGAAGAATTCAGATTCTGCTTTGGTATCAGCTTTCACAACTTTTGGAAGGTCTGTAGGCTCCACACCACTCAATGTCAAGAAAGGCAACCTAGGTCCTATACCAGTACAACGAACAGCAAGAGCTAGAAGGACAGTTCAACTGGAAGGATGCCGTGCGCAAACAGGGGAAGGCCCTCCAAGGAAGCATATCCAATACCCAAGAGCACAAAATGGGGACTCCATCAAAATACATAAAGAAGCTGATGCTGTCTGGATTAGAGAGAAAACCATTTGCTACTTGCTCCTGATAAATTGCTGCATCATAAATGTCTTCAATATTCTATACATTCTTTTTGACTCTGGTTGTTTTGAATTGTAAAGCTTCCCTGAATCCAGGTCTCATATAAATACTTTGTAACTGACTAATGAGTGGAAAACCTATAAAAAATTCTACAGGATGTTGGCCATTGCATTGCTCACACACAGCATCTTCACTCGCCAATGCAACATGACAGACAGAACAATAATAATGACGATTGATATTTTCTTGTCTGATCATAGAAAAGTATTTTTTAAACTTAAAAAGTGTCTGCAGAGCAATATTGTCACCAGCACAATGCAATTCAAGTAAAGATAACAAATCACCAATACAAACACCAGTTAATTTGTGTTTCAAAGCATAGCTTAAAATTGCCAAAAGACTTTGTCTGATAGTTACTCGGGCACCATCATAAAGCGGCTGATCATCAATATTCTGACCACGTTCATCGTCCTTGTTCGGGATCTGAAGCACTGTGTTCAGATGCACTCTCTGGGTCAATGCCTAAATTTTCTGGTGCAACACCTAAATTAATTTCTTTGACACCCTCTTCAACACTATGTTCAGAGCCAACCAGTGATGCATTGTCTTCATTGGGATTTGCTTCTCCTCCTTCCTCCGCCATATTCATCTCCTCGTCTTCTTCAGATTCCTCTTCCCCCAACGCATTCATTTTCAAGTCTTCTTCAGATTCTTCCTCCACCACCGCATTCATTTCTTCATTCTCTTCAGGCTCAGATTCTTTCTCCACAATGACATTCATTTCCTCGTTGTTTGCAGGTTCTGGAAGTTAAAAAAGGAAAAAAATTATGATAAAACAGAAAAATTACATTTTACTCATTAAGACACAGGAAAGGTTTATGTAAGATGTGCACTGTAAGCTTACCATTAAAGTTGATATTGTTTTCATCATTTACATCCTCATGCTGTTGTTGTAAATTCAGCATGTGACCCTCAGTTGTTAAAGAAAGCACAAGATTACAAGCATTCCAAGGATTGGAGTCAAAAGAAATAAATTGAAAACCTATGAAAGAAATTACCGTCAATGTGGTGGTTATCTCCATCATTTTCCTCTAATGGGTTTCCCTCATTTGGTTCTAAACACAAAAATACCAAAAATATGAAACTAATAGCAGCATTTGGCAGCACCAGAGGCATGAATATATGAAATATGTTTTAAATTTGGAAGTAAGAACACAAGTCAGTGAGTAGCACAGAACCACAGTGGTTATTTACAAACCAAATGGGGAGAATTTCTCAGAAGGGTGCTCTCCGAAAAGGTTCATGGATTTTAATCAAATAACATCTCAAAGAAAAAATTAAAGAAATTATGGTTCTCTTCAGAGGTCAAGGTTTAATCATGGCCTCAGTATAGCTCCCTTTGAACTAATGACTTGCCTTGAGAATCGTGGAGCTCGACATCTGGTTCAGCATTTACTGCAGCACCTTCGCTGCCTTCGCTTTGCTCTGAATCTGAGGCACGACTGGCATCTTCAAGGAGCGGTGAAGCACTCATTGAACCTGAAAGCCATTGCCCAATGTAATTATTGTAGGGTGTGTATGTCAGGGGTATTTCAAAAATCTACCATCAAGCAATGTACGATTTGACAAAGTCTTTTACCAATGTGTAATTTGTTATTTGATTTTAATGTCCCTAAGGTAAACTGTTAAAGTATGAAATGCTCACCTCCGTCTTGGTTGTCACTGTCCATCTCAACTTCAGACTCAACTGAAACAGCTTCATCATCAATTGCTTTCCTTTGGTTCCGTGTGTACCAACGTTGGTATCGATTTTGCTCGTTATGAGCCATTACTTTATTTACGAAAAAAGGGATACATAAAATTTTTAGACGAAGTTCGCTTAACACCTATCGATACGGAATGATTTGAAGGTAAGAGAACAAAGCAGCTGAGACACAACCATAACCTCCACACTGCTTTCACACGCCTCAGCACAGCAGAGCCAAAACAAAACAATCGGAGGGGGATGGAAGGGGGGGGGGGGGGGGGTAGGGAATGCCCAGTAGTTGAGTTAGAGATTTGTTTTATTCCTGTGATGAGGTAAAATATACTTGATTTGAAGTCTGCAGGAGAGGAAAACAATAAAACAATACTTTCATCTTACTCCGTCTCCAAACCTCTTTTTAAACGGCTATTTCAAAGATTTACGTGTCGTGCCTATGACGTCACTCACGACTCGACTAGTCTAGTGGACTTAACAACGAATTTATTTCTATAATCAAAACAAGTAGCTT
This sequence comes from Odontothrips loti, assembly GCA_038380765.1. Lineage (NCBI taxonomy): Eukaryota > Metazoa > Arthropoda > Insecta > Thysanoptera > Thripidae > Odontothrips > Odontothrips loti. The sequence goes on along the minus strand of JAZGLN010000128.1, from coordinate 148,964 downwards.
ATATTCCACATTAATTCTAAATACACATTTCTAAAGTTATCAAGAGAAATTTGACAAGTATTACCATCGAATGCAAAACGATTTCAATAATTCAAGTCGATTTTCGATCTTGGTTGGCCGCCATGATGGGCAGCTCGTTTCCCTCTCCCACCTGAGTGCGATGCGAACGAGTGTAACGGTCTTTCGCGTTGTTAATTCTAGAGTGTTCCATATTCGTGTATTGTACCGTGTGTTTTAGGCTTTGCTCGTTTCAAAATGTCTCTCAAGAAATTGAAATTAGAATTAGTATATTGGGAGGAGAAAAAAACGGGCATCGAGCCTATAACTAGCGTCCCGGAGAGCTCACGAATCGTTGGTGCTGCCACACCGGTTCAGTTCAGCGGGAATAGAAAATTCTATCCTGCCAAAATACTCATGCTGAGTGGTAAGTTTTTCAATTTAAATGGATAATTTAGACGTATTTTTTGTTTTTCCGACACATTTCTGCAACAAGTTTGCCTTGCCATAACCTCGCCATAGCCTTACTCTCAGTCGGAGTGATGGTGTTGGGTTTACTGTGTCAGTTCGGGTAGCGACCGTAAAGCGTCTTATCAGAGGTTCGTCGAGGCTCCCACTCCCACTGTAATGTACAGATACCCTTTTAGAGTGGAAGGTTCTCCTGTTTGTAGTTTCGACAGCTCCATGCTGGATGCCCTAACATCATTGCATTACTATGGCAGTAGAATGTTATGAGTCTGTTTTGATCCACCGATCATGATAGAGCTCTTGACAAGAAGGCTAATGAAGTTGCAGCTGAAATCATGAAGAAGTCAGAGAACACCAAGAAAACATCCAAGAGGGTGGTCAAGAACCCTGCTAAGTCTGGCCAGGCATCCGATCGAGATGTTGCTTTGGCCCTCGGTAGCAAAGTCCTTGTTCCGAAGCCCTTACAAGAACAGGCTAAGGCAGCACAGAAAGCAGCCAAAGAGGCTGCTGTATCGAAGGCAATTGGGCAGAATCAGCTAGATGATTCAGTTCTAAGCAGCATCAGACGAAGATTATTCACCGATCAGAAAACAGGTATTAATGAACTTTCCACATTGGTGCGAGTTTTTCTTTATTGGGGTTCCAATCAGATCATTGATCTTGTTGTGTGTTGTAGATGACAGCGCTGAGAGGGATAGTGATTGTGGCAGTGAGGACGCAGACCAGAGTGTGGCTGTCAGCGATGAAGAAGGTGTTGATGACACGGGGGATGGCCCATCACGCAACCATGAGTGCAAATGCTCTGGAATATTACAGAAATATGGTAAGTTTTGTTTCTGATTTTAATTCTTTGATGCGACGGATAAGTCCCCTCTAAACAAATTATTTATTTATATGAGTGTGTAATGCAGCAGTATTAAGTAATAACTTGAAGGGCTTACTATATTCTCTGCCAAATATGAGAGAATTTGACATCTACTTTAGGTCAGTGCTCACAGCTGCTGCATAATCACTTGAGTAGGAAATAATTGTTTTGTTAACACTGGGCTTTCACCACTGCATTTACAGACCAGTGAATTGAAGTTGTGTGATTATCACACTCGTACTGTGGGGAAGTGCTAAAATGTGCGGTATTTCAAACTTGAACATAGGAACCAACCCCACCTAAAAAAAACAAAAAACAGGATGCTAGTTACAGTGGCAAAATCGACCCTAGGTGCTGCTGCAGGTGCCGGCGGGCAAAACAGGGTCTTCTTCTTTTTTTTTTTAAACGCTCCTTGCCATTTGGATCCTAGATGTCACCGCTGGAGCTGCACTTTTTGGCCCGTCTCGACACGTTGCTTTAGAAACGGCAGGAGCCTGGGCTTATAATCTTATGTCGGATGTTCCTTCGGACAGACGTGTTACGCCGACTTATCGTTCACAGGAAATCTTCAAATTTGGAGGGCAAACTCCGCCATGCCCGCCCCCCCCCCCCCCCACCAGAATAGGGTTAAATCTGTTACCGACTTCTTTAGAAACTCAACGTCTTTTGTCCAGGTAAATTATATGTTTCATTAAATGGTGTACCTTTTCACCTTTGTTTTTAACAATAGGGCTGCGGACGTTTTCGTATAACTGGCACCGCGGAGGGGGTCATTTTGACCCCTCGTCTGTTCTGGCCGTATTTTTGGTATTTTGGGTCTGTTTTGGGTACTTCCCGATGTTTAATGTTGTATCTGAGATCCACAATAAAATTTGCAAGGTATTTTATGTACGCCCGAGCCGAAATGTAAGCCATTCTAAAAGATGCCCAATAATAATTGCTTAGCATTGTGAGCCGCGCTATACCTGGCCGTGTCCCATAAGCAATGCTAAACCCGGTGTCTGACCGAAAGGCACTTTTAGAATGGCTTAAAAGCACGCATATGCATTGCTTGACATTGCTTTTATGAGGTATTACCTAGCATTGCTTAGGCGAGGTATTGCTATGCATTGCTTGTGCATTCCCATTCCCCCTCTTTTCCTCTTCTCCTGCCCCGTCGGTGCGTCGTTACCCTCTCCTTTGCTCCCACTTTTGGCTTTGCACCACACATTTCAAAATAGACATGGAGATAGGTGAACAATGACAAGTCTGATGATTAGTGGTCAAATGTTTATTGCGCAAAATGAAAATTATACAAGTTAAAAATAAATGGCATCGGTTGTCCTCCACTTTCACCCGCAAACCTACAAATAAAAACAGGGCCAAATCAGCAGAAAACATTGACATGTCTCCAGAAATATGAGTCAGGATCAAGCAAGGCAAAACAACGTACCCTCGGTATAAATGCTGGTCAAGCCGTGATGAGCCGAAGTGTACTGAATGCTGGGGCTGATAGGAGCTAGCAAGACAACGTATGACGCAAACCCTGGAACGTAAACAGACAGGAATAAGGAAACACGCACGGGCCCGTTTACAGACAGCCCCCCTGCTCGTGGATTTACCCGCCACTCCCGGCCCCTGCTCCCACGCGCTCCTCGCATCTACCTGCGGCGTCCACCGGCCTGCCTAGGCCGGCCGGCCGGCCGGAGACTGGTGCACGATGCGGCCAGCATTCGTTCCCTACGTCAGCGTCACCAACAAAATCCCAACTTTTTCAAAGTGAATATTTGAAATAATATCCGATCTTGGCACTTAACGTATCAAATTAATCAGCGTAACAGCGCAGAAAATGCGAAGGTATTTTCTGCTGCCATCGATATTAAAGTCAGGAACTAGCAACGCACGTGTTTTAGCGCTCTAACCTCACTTGCTTCAGTTCTGCAGCTTCAGTTTAGCATGTTAAAACTTTGTTGCCTTCACTTACCTCCACTGAGTGTAATCCGGCGAAGCATTTGGTACCTTCCAGAAGTCTTCAAATGTTGCACAACGCTGGCGTTGAAAGTAAACGTAAGAAACCGTGTAGGTAAGACAACGATGGCACCGCGATACTGCGACGACGATGCCTGACTGCCAGCCCAGCCTGCCTGCCTGGGCACGCTGGCTGCTGGCAGGGCCTCGCAGCGGCTGCACAGGCTGCACTAAGGGCAAGGACCCCCCCCCCCCTCCCCTCCCCGTCCTTCTGGGCTCTGGGGTCTTCAGGTATGACTTAGCATGGTTTAGAGGGGCGCGGGCAGCAGTCGGTCCGAGCATTGCTTAGAATTGTTTAGCGAGTGATTCCGGGTGCGGCCGGGGCTCCAGAATTGCTAAGCATTGCCACCAGAGCAGGGCCGACCCATACCAAAACAATAGATTGGCACGAAAAATATTGCTTATGCGTGTTTTGTATTGCTTGTGCCCATTTTGTATTGCTTACATTTCGACTCGGGCGCTTGCGATGCATTGCTGCTGCAAAATTTAAAATTAGGGAACAGAAACAGAACAGGGGTCAAAATGACCCCTTGCGCGGTTCTAGGTATATTATGGTCTAACGTTTACAAAAATAGCCCTAGACGGTCGAAGTTTCGCACGAATGCGCCTTGCGTCAGAAAGCCTCAGTTTCGTGAAAACAAAACTAAGTATGAATATTTATGTTGAAAATCAAAAGGGGTCAATTAGACCCCCTCCGTGGTTCGAGGGTTTTTAATGTATATGTATTGTTTTTTTTCTTTATTAATTGTAAGTTTTTCTTTCCCTTGGTTGCAGACTCCTGATGCTTCACAAGACCATGCTAGCCAGTTTCAGGATTATTGGTAAATATGTAAGGTAAATAGAGATGATTGTGGAGTAAGAAGTTATAAATTGTTTCTGGTATGCACTTCCTTTTTACTTCAAGTGCACCTAGTGGATTACATTTTGTAGGATATGTAGAATTATCTTTTATCATTTTTATGCTCTTTCTGCAAAAATTCTTAATCTAATCTGCAAAATAAATTGTGACGAGAAGACATCAATCATGTTTTATCAAACATGTTTGTTACTTAGATGCGCTCGATGGCTATGTATAATTCTTTACATGTGGCATGCATTGTAAGTTCTTGAAATTCTCATCTGTTTGATTTTCAGATTGTTTGTCAGAACTGAAATAATGGATCTAATGCGTTTCATTTTATTCAGGTTTTCTAACTGCCTTAAGTAATTAATTACCCTTTTGAATCAGAAAGTAGCCAAAGGTGTTGTGTTGTAAATTATGGCATTGCATGTTTTCAGAGCGTGGATGTTCAGTGATTTTGGAGAGGGAGCGATAAAGCACGTACACACAGTAGTAGAGTCAAAACGGAAGTGACCCAGAGTTTTATTCGTTTTGCACAGGATACAGTGGGATACGGTGAAGTTCGGATGTATTCAGGATTATTATTTACATGTTGTTTGTTTGGGAAGCCTTTCCTACATGAAGAAATTTGGAGGTGAAAAACCTTGTTGAATCATTTTGCGCCAGTATAATATAAGCAAGCCCTTTCCTTACATTTACACAGGTATATGTACATTTAATTTTCCCTTACTTGAAGGTCTTGAAGCCATTATAGAGGGAAGTCTTTTACTCTCTTTTTTAAATTTCAAGGAAACCGTTTTTAATTTTTAATTTGTCATACCTCAACTGTTACATGAGACGGAAATATAACTGAGAATGTAAAGGGTTAGAATTTTACAACAGTCTTTGTTTTTTGTCAGTTCAAACTTCCCATTTTCAAAGACATCTCAGTAATACATCTTGATTCTTCCAGAGGTCCATTCAAGCCTTCTTTACACACTTGATCAATGGTTTTTTTTTTTTTTAAGTTTTCATTACGCACTGATCACGTAATCAAGTAAATAAAACAACACTGGGACTTTCGGCGTTAAACCCTAAACGCTCTTATGCAAGTACGTATACGCTTACACCGGTGTTGAAACACCAGTCAAAACTTGATCATCGATTCGACGTCGTTTTGATGTCAAAGCGCAAGGTCGACACGAACTTCGAAATCGATCGGAAAATGTCCGGATGCCCTGCGCGACCCCTCTCGATGATCGCACAGAAATTGCGATAGTCGCATAGAGTTTGTATTTTGTGACAGCATCCCAATTCGATCTCGCTCTCGTCCATTGACATTTTCACCTCGCATTTTTTTGCCCGTGTCCATAGCGACTGGCTTATTTAGCGAAACTCGCTTGCCGCCGACTGAGCGACAGTACAGTTTAGCGACAGAATAATGTGAACCGGCTGTGCTGGCTCACAATGCGATGGCCACCACTGGTTTTGCGACAACGGATTTAGCGAAAGGGGTGTGACTTATGCAGGCCACTTCCTAGCGGCCACTTCCCCCACCCCTTGTGGTGCGGGTACCCGATAGTCCGTTCGCTTCGAAAAAGGAGTGGGCGACCTCCATTAACCTAACCTAATGGGGCGACGGTCGTCGTTTGTGGGAGCACCCTATAACGAACGAACTATAGTCTAACCTCACCGTGAGGTCAAGTGTACAGCCCAGAGGATTCGCTCAATTGATTTTCGCTAAATGCTCGGAACTAGCCGTGTCGCTACAGTGAACGTACAGTTTCGTTCGCTGCGTTCATATTTCTGTCGCTATATGTGATGTATCAGAACTGCCGCTCATGGAGGACGTCGCTAAACGCACTTCTCGCTCAACGGCCAAATGATCAACGTTGAGAAGCGTGAAATGTTTCATTCGCTAAACATATTTTCCCTCGTCTGGGTGGATCCCGTTGCATTAAATCCCTTTGTTGAGTTATGACCGTCTGTATTTGTGACTTTATTCAAAAAGGATTGGAGTTTTGCTGACATCCCTTGTGAAATAGAGACTGGCTCAGTACACGTAGGCACAGAAATGTATGTGCTTTTGGCCTGCAAGGTACACCCTTTGTCCTAAGACTTGATTGAGTCTGTATACAGAGGCACCTGTCCACAGTAATGTTTGTGCACGGAGTCCCCTATGCTAGGTCTGTGGTGGCACAGAACAAGCACAGAAACCTCCGGGTAATACTTGACCAGCTTTTTCCGTGCTTTTTTTCTAATAGTGGTTTCCTGGTGCCCGCACCGCAAGGGGTGGTTGACTCTCCTGAGCCGTGTTGGGAGCAGTATATATTGTAGGTATTATACGAATATTATGGTAATATAGGCTATGGTATTATAATGACTTGGACGGTACTATACGGTATTATACGTACCTCCACGGTATTGTGTGGTATTATAGAATATATATAATAGAGTGGGCCGAAAAACACTTTTTTCGAAATCGCAAACGTAATAGTGCGGAAGAGTTGCCTCATAGCATCAGGATCTTGGAACAATTTTTTTTTTTTTTTGTCAACATCTTCTGTCTCCCCAACGCGTTCAAAATTTCGAAAATTCGAACAAAATCGATGGTTTTCCCAAAAATTCTTAAATATTAGTCGTTCGTTCAAATTTCGTTCTTATCAATTCAATGGGCTTATCTTATCGTTTTTTATCGATTTTGGGTGTTTGGTGCACCCTTAACCTAACCTAACCTGGTCACACGTTATCCCTAAAACGACCCAAATTCTAAGGTTTCATGAAGAAGTGAAATGCATGTGCAGCTCTTGGCTCACGTCGAAAACTCGACGCGACTCAGAACTCACCACGTGAAGGTGGCTGCACGACGAGTTCCTCCGCCACCCTACCCAACCAACCATGAGTGGCTAACAGTTAACTAATTTACAGTAGAGAACTGTGCCTTGTGGTCAAACGAAGGCATTGCCTTCCTTGACTTCAGGGTGGAACGAATGAATCCGTCCCTAGACTCAAACCCTGCTACAGCGCTGGCAGAAGAGGTCACCAGTTTGACACATCTTTCAACCGCTTGAGTGTGGCAGGGGAAGTCCTTGACGTTCCAATCTGGAATGTCACCGCTTTCAATGAAAGCGGATATTTCCTCGTCTGAAACGTTTCTTAGGATTGGAGGAGGTGTGACTTTCGCCAATGACCAATCAATCATTTCACTATAATCTGACGCATTGAAGTTAAGTCGAGGTACAATGAAACTGCGGACCTTTGACTTCCTTCGTGTACTTGCATCAATGGTCTGCTTTCTTGCATCTAGAATCCTTTTGAGAGCTAATTCTCTTATGTGTTTGCGCTCATCAAAAGCCATGGTAAGTAAAATATTTTCGGGATGAGAAAAGAATGCATTATGTTGCATTGCAGGATCAATAATTTGTTTTACATTTACAGGTTGCTGCCTTGTTCCTTCAATCGCCATGAAGAGGTGTTTCGGGCCGTCTAATATGGAGCTTCTCCTCTTGATAGCAAACCATAACGGCACATAGCAGGTAAGAATGAAATTGACTAATTGCTTAAGCTGTTCTGAGGGATTTGGTGAAGAAATGTAATATCTTAGTATGTTGTTGGCAGTTGTGATCCACCTGGAATGTATGATTATTCTGGGGTCAGATATTGCCAGATCATTGGGGCACACTCCCGAACTGATCGCATGTGAAATTCTGAACAAGTACTTTTGATCCTTGCTAAGAAGATTTAGGTCAATAATTGGCAAGGTACAATTGACTGGTTCGAAATCAACAACAGGCAGATTTTGACAGCCTGCTAGTGACTTTCCTATGGGACCCGTAAAAGATTTCGGACCAGATGTACGGCCGTCTAGCTGTTCAAAAAGATGGCGGAGGGGGAGTTCATTAAAATGCAGAAGACATATGGACCATTGCACTTCCCTTTGTAAATAAACCTCTAAATTATGAATAATGCCAGCCTGTGTTTGTCCCTGTTCCATCGCTCCCTACAACGTCTACTTCTTTTATGGTTGCAGGAGGACGGCATTTATCAAGACCATCAATGATAGCGTCTGTGATGTGTTTTGCAGACCCTGACGCCGGTACAACGTGAGTGACATATTCTGATCCAGGTTCTTGCACTAACGACACGTGTTCCTCTTTTTTAGACCGACGAAAGCGTTTGGAACCTTCCTGATGGTCGTACAACGTCTCATCTTTGCGACCGTCAAAGTAGAGCCCGCGTATGACGCAAGTCACCTCCTTTTCTTTGGTTATTTCAGACCTGACGAAAGTTTTTTCCCTTCTTATTTTGTTCTTATCTATGACAAGTCTGGTGTCTGATGGCGTGACCAAGCCAGCATCAGCTAGAACACTCGACGCAATAGCAGCAGCAGCCCTGTCCGAAACTCCATATCTTTGACACACCAAAGCTGTATTTGTTAACTTAATTGCTGTAACTGTTTTACTTGTAGACGGCCCCCGCCTCATTGTAAATTCGAAATCTGTTTCTTTTTCCACAGCTTTGACGGTGTCATCAGCTGGAACTTCCAGGACCGCTGTGTCAGTTTCAGTACTTGTGCTGGCTCCCTGAGAGTTGAGTAGCTGCTTCTCTTGCCTTTCCAGCCTTTTGGTAAGTATTTCAGTTGATTTTTCATCTACTGAGGTCGTTATGTGTCCCTTTCTTCCATGCCTCTGGAAGAACATAAATCGCCTCTCTAACTTTGGAATCTTCATTGTTTTTTCACAGGCACAGTTGTAGAAAATGGGCTCATCACAGGTGCAACTGTCATGAGAATGATTACAATTCATCTCCGTGGGGCACTTGCAGGATGCCACATCAAATAAGTTTGAGGACGAATCAATGAACATCTGTAACTTCTTTAGGAAGGCCGAGCCTTCTTTTTGACTGTCTCTGGAGTGTGATTTTAAAATATTTTGGTATTGTGTATGATAAGATGTGATGAGTTGGAAGATTCTAGTATCATATACGGTAGGGACTGATGCCTTGTCGTATATAGCTTTGATTTTCGCAGAAACCTTTTTAGCGACCACCCCGAAAGCGACATTAGGGTTGCCCGAAACGGAAGACAGTTTACGTCTTTCCTCGTGGCAACATCTAATAACGTCCGCGTACGACGGAAGAACGGAAGTTGGCAGGTCTCCCGGTGCCCCAAAGAGAGGACTCACGAAAGCCTGCCGAAGAGACTTCCGTTTCTTTTCCATGAAAATTCTGAGTTGTCAGAACAAGAAGTAAAGACTCAGCCCTAGCGACTACCAGACAAATCAACGGCAACAGTCGACGAGTTGTGTTGACTATCGGACTCGCTTCGCCGTAGCTGAGCCGTTGATCGTGCCTAACCAGCCGCGTCGGTTGTCGTGCCGCAGAAAGGGAACGGGGAGTCAAGTCGTATTGTCGACCGTGCCGGGATAGACCGGGGGGAAGAAGGGGGGGGGGGCATTTCACATCACACGCATGCTGTGCACTGTGCAGTGCATCGTTCCTCTCCGCCAGCTGCACTTGCATTTCACTTCTTCATGAAACCTTGGAATTTGGGTCGTTTTAGAGATAACGTGTGACCAGGTTAGGTTAGGTTAGGGGTGCACCAAACACCCAAAATCGATAAAAAAAAAACGATAAGATAAGCCCATTTAATTGATAAGAACCAAATTTGAACGAACGACTAATATTTAAGAATTTTTGGGAAAACCATCGATTTTGTTCGAATTTTCGAAATTTTGAACGCGTTGGGGAGACGGAAGATGTTGACCAAAAAAACAAACAATTGTTCCAAGATCCTGATGCCATGAGGCAACTTTTCCGCCTTATTACGTTTACGATTTCGAAAAAAGTGTTTTTTCGGCCCACTCTAATATATAAAGTAAAATAGATGTACTATATGCCATAAAAACGTAGCATTGGCCTATTCTGATGTTTTTTCTGACAGCTTTGATCAAATTAGATGCCATAATACCTTGTTATACTGCAAACTACTTCTCTGAGAACATTTGGGTGCCGTGGTCCCTAACAGTTAGGCGACCCATTTGGTTACAGCCGCCCCCCCCCCCCCCCTCTCTCTCTCTCTCTTTCTGTCAACCACCACAACGCTCTCTTCACCCTCTCCCGGTTGCCGCCATAGGGGCGGTCGTCGTTCCCACTTTTGCGAAACTTAACAATCGCGTTAGAAATTCCTCGGCCATTTGGTGAGAAAAAAAAATCAGAAAATTTGAAATCGGACAATATTTAGAGGGTCCGACCGAGCCCAGCTTGGGGGCCTAACTGCCCCGTGCAGCAGTAACAACTAATGCTGGATTTTTTTAGAAAATATGTTTTCTAACGTCAACCTGGGCAAAATAGCCACCAAAGGCCCTAAATTTTAAGGAAAACGCTGAAACTTTTACGGGTTTTTGAGATATCAGCGATATTTAGTCCAAAATTCGCGTCAAGCTGATTTTGATTGATTTTCGCACTAAAAACACCGATATCTGGAAAACCGCAAAAGTTACAGCATTTCCCTTGAAATTAAGGCCCCTCGGGTTGACCTCGGAAAATATATTTAAAAAACAAAACCAACATTAGTTGTTACTGCAGCACGGGGCACTTACGCCCCCAAGCGGGGCTCGGTCGGACCCTCTAAATATTGTCCGATTTCAAAATTTCAAATTTTCTGATTTTTTCTGACTAGTGTTGCTGTTTTTGTGTCTTTTCTATGCAGCCTGTCCGTTGCGCCAATCCAAATGTCGTGATCCTAGCTAACTGTCGAACACTTATAATCTGGCATAGTGGCATGTTTCTACTTTTTACCAAAATTGAGTTTTCATTAGTTTTTGTGACCTAATGAACAACTGCACCTGTTGGTGTACTCAGCTTCTCATTATGTCTAGTTATTATTATTTTCCGTGCTGAAATGGATACTGTTTCATAACCAGATGAACCACATGCAGTTACAGTATATTTTATTTCATCTCACTACAAAACTGGATTAAAAATTAAGATGTGCATTGGAAGTACTTGTTCTGTGACAAGTGGCGTGGATAGCAATAAGTTAGTTACACAGACCATTAGGATATAGACCTCCTAGTCAGATCATGATGACACTACGCCACTTAGATTGACATGGGTTCAGGGAATGGAATTGCTCCAGTAGCAGTGTGCTGTAAGGTATAAATACCACCACGGTTGTTTGCTTTGGATACACATTTATTAATATTTGATGTAAAGATGTTTCTTTTGTCATTAACTTCCCCTCTTATGTGACCAAGACTGTTTCTTAATCCGTCTGATACTTACTTGACAACACATGGACAAATTTTTCACGAGTCTCCACGACGTTAAGCAAGACCGGCAGATTTTTTTTCAGCCAGGCATTAATATGGAAGTAAAGTTTCAAAGAACATAATGCATGGATTATAAAACCATGAATGCCAAAAATGTTCCAAGGTTTCTGCGGTACCAACTATTTTAAGATTGAACTGTTGAGTGGGTATTCATTATTTGAATCTGCCGTTACACCCTGTCTTTTTATCCAGGACCCAATGTGAGAACTGAATTGTTCATGCTATTCGCAAATTATGCGAGAAGTGCATCAACACATTGGTTCAATGAATCAACAATTTTTGTTCCCACCAAAATGCTTTCGGCTCGAACGGCGACGCAGAGCGCCTGCGAGTGCTAGGGTAGGCCAGCCCGCATGCCATGCCTGCATGCCGAAGTCGTAGTTGCCTACATAGCAGGTGCCGTTTGCGCTGCGCCTGGCCTTTTGTTTGTGGTAATATCGTGAATGTACCAAGTGATTCCTCAGTCTATTGCACAACAATTTTCTACTGATATTATGAGCAGTCGGTGCGTTTCGGTCCGGAATGGGATGTTAATATTACTAGGCAGTATCGTGTCAATACGTTGGCTTCGCCACTTCGGTAATACTAGATGTTCAAGCAAGCGCGTTTTCGTGGCTTTTCCTTGGAACTTTCGCTTTTGAAATTGTATTATTTAAAATATGATTTCGTGTATTGGCAGTGATTCGACACTGTTCCGACAGCGTTGCCAGAGCGTGCGTGCAACTATTTGAAGGAATAGAGAAGGAAAGGAGGGGGTGAGCTATTAAAATTAAAAAAAATGCCAAACGTAAAAGTCCTGCACTCCATAATCACCGCTAACTTAACCTTAGTAATCTACACTGCTCTAGAAAGGGATGCATTAAACTGAGCGCCACGGCAACCGAGCGTTCACTTTCTTTCCGACATTACTCATGCGGGATGGGCTGCTGGCGGCGCTTGGTTTCAGCGGCGCTCGGTTTCAGTAGCGCTCACTTTCCTCTCACTTTCCGTACCGCTCAGTTTCAGCGGCGCTCAACCTCCACACGCCCCCTGCCACAACTGGCGCTCAGTTTCACCGGCGCTCAGTTTCAGTAGTAATACATCCCGCACATGGAGAACAAGAAAAAGAGAATTGTATGTTCGCGCGTAATCTTCAAGCTGTTCTGCTGTTTGGCAAGGAAATGGGCAACGTTGCAACACTGGCGTGTCGGTCGCGCGGCTTACAATACGCGCGCCAAATTTCAAGAAATGAAGATATTTTACTTCTAAAAATTGCACCTTACAAAGGTTTGTTTTTCGTTGTTTTTGTGTCGCAATTTGTTTTAAGGATTTTTGGCGCACTTATTGCGGCGTTTGGAAAGGAAATTCTGTTTGCTGTTTTGTTTCGTCTGTCTCGCGCATGTGCTTTACGGCGGATGAACTTTGCATGTTGTCCGTTTTGTGTCTGTGTGCATTTTTGACAAGTTTGTAATCAAGTCTTCGAGCCTTTGCTTAAACATGGCAGTAAATTTAATCTTACAGCAAAATCCAAATCTCTGTTATGAAATTCAAGTGCTGTTGAAGAGCCAGGACACTACGTGTGGAAGTTCTGAAGCCGTCACAAACTTTCGCGACTTGATGCAGTTCGTCGGCGTTGCAGTAGTAAATGAAGCCGCAGATGTTGCCATAAACAGTTCAGAATCCAACAGTGCTGTATTCAAGGAACTGGAGGCATTACTTTTGAACAACACTGCGTCTTGTGATGATCCCCGCGTTTGTACCTGCAAAATATACGCTGTAAGGAAAAATGTCAAAAAATCACCCATCAGCATGAAGCTTTTGGCAAAGATTGAGATTGAGGCGTTGCAAGCGATTCAAGAACTGGGAGCCTTTTAGATATTCAGGTAATTCGAATTTTCGATATTGGTACGTTGCTTTGATTTCAATCCTTTTGAAGCGACAATTCTTTGTGTTTGATTCCGGTGTGTTCAATTTTATCAATTGTGGACTTACTTTAAGATCGTCCTGAGTGCAGTCTAAGATCGTTTTATTGTTTTTGGTTACATAACCTGTGATTATTGCGGACGATAACTTGTGCCGACTTGTGCGTTAATTGCTTTTCTCATTTCTGTTATTTTTAGTTTTCAAGATTGTCGTGCTATTTGGGGTTGGAAGAGTCGTTCTTGTCGGCTAGCTGTGCGCAGTGTGCGCAGCGTACTGCACCTCGCGGGGGGCATCCTGTCGACGTTTGGTGGATGCGATGTAGTGCCAACGGCCTTTATTACCGTTGTTTTTTCTGTCTAGTTGAATTCTACGTCACTTTGCGGTGTCAATTCTATATTTTCGAGTCAAGGCATTTCGACTGCTTTCTTAAGAAATGTCATATTATTGGTTTTGAATGCCGCGCCGCTGGTCCTGGGCTGGTGTGAGCGGAGCGTTGCGCTCGGCGAGCCCGAAAGTAGTCCCTTGCTTCTGCGTATGCGCATGCGCGTCTCGTAGAGAGGAAAGTTCGAGAGCACAGATCTCTACTGGAATGTTGCTGCGCTGTGTCGTCGCCGCCATTGTGTGTTTAGCTGTTGGCTTGGTGTGGTGTCTGCGAGTCTTCGTTCAGCACTTTTTTTTGCTGTATGTGGCAAGTTTTGTGTACGCTGCTTGTCTTGTCGCTGTCTTGTTAGCTTGTTTGCTTGTTTGCTTCTCAGTTTTTCTCCATTCTGGCACTTCGGCCGGTGTAAATGATGCTTTGTTGTGACCTGCTCTGTACCTCGGGCACTGCTCCTGATACAGTTTCGTTTTGCTGGTTCTTATGATGTATTTTGTGATGTTCATTGTTTCAGATTTTTAACGTTCTTGCCGTGTTTTTACGTTTTTGGTCATCCGTGCTCCTCTGGTGAGTCTCTGGCGTGTAGTTTCGCAATGTTTAGTTACGCACTATGCTAATTCCAAAATGGCGGACTCGTTCTTTGATGCTATTTCTGGTTTTCTTTCGGTTCAGTGCTTGATTTCATGTCGTTTGTTCCTTTTTGTTGCAGGTCATTATATCCTCGGCTCTTTGTTTTGTTGTCGTTTTTCGTCGTTCGTTTGCGTCGTTTTTCTTTGATTAGCAGTAAGTTTTCTGACTTCTTCAGTAATCCAAAATCAAGCGTAAAGACTTCATTCCTCTGTCTTCATGCCTTGGTCACTGATTTTGATGCCCAATGTAGAGTTCGTATAAGCTTTTAAGATTTTTATTGTTCTGTGTTTGTTTCAGCAATGGATGAATCAAAATATCGTAAACAAATGGGCACAAAGGGTCGTCGCCCAGAAGCTCTTTTCAAAGGAAGAGAATATCTAATCAAACAGTTTGCCAGAGAAAGAAGTATTTTCAAAAGCAAGGCAGGAGACTTTCCATTGAAATTAATTGCTGTTTATGAAGATTTTGGCATGACGTTCCACACGTACATGCCAACTACGTTTGACAATTTTTCTGATGAGAAAATGGAGGAATTATGCAAGGATGTTGCTGACGGAGATGTCCGTATTGTTTTTTACGGGAAAATTTCCGGGGCTAATGAAATCCAAATCTTGAAGAAAGGTGAAAGTAAGTGTTATTTTCATGTCATTTTTATGCAATCTCTGTTCTTTGGATCAGTCATGTTCTCAATTTCATTTCATTTTGTTTTCACAGCTGTTGATCAAGCCAAATTAGAAGGCATTGCCCTCATTGAACAGTCTGAGAAATCATATGCTTCAGCAAAGAGGAGTGCACCTGATACGAATGATGGCTCCCCAGCCAAGCAAAGTAAACCAGAGTGATGCTTAACATGTCCTAATTTGTTTCTAGTTCCTACTATTTTCCATACTATGAAAGTTGAAAGAACTTTTAGTTTTCAATGTAGGCTTGTGCCATGTGATTGTGCATTCTTTCAATTTTATCAGCTGCTGCTAATTTCCAACTAGTTCTTGAATCGTGTCATTATGATTGAGCTGTGTCAATATGATTGAGCTGTGTTATTAATATAGAAATATTTTCATATTAAGATCCTTTGCTGTTAAATATTAAGGATACATTTTAGCTGAAATGTGATTGGGTCCATCCCATTATATTGACTGTTGGTATAGTATGTAAAGTCTGAAAACTGAAAGAACTGCTAATTTTAATTGTAAGTTTGAGCCATGTGGTTGTACCTTATTCAACTGCTCCTAATTTGTTACTTGATTTTGCAAAGTGTTATTACTTTTGTACTGTGTTGGTTTATGGAAATATTCTTGGAAGGAAATCCTTTGCTGTAATCTACTTACAATACATTCAATCTGAAATGTGATTCGCTCCATCCTTTTAAGTTGACTGCCAGTTATAGTATGTAAAGTGTGAGATGAAGAAACATTAATTTTAAATGCAAGTTTGTGCAATGTGCTTGTAATTGTCATGTGATTACAGTCTGTTAATTTCATCAGTTTTCCAATAAAGGTATAATTGTATTTTTTACTTGTTAGACTTGTTTATTTTTTATGTCATTGATTCAGTAAACTTAATTTTCTATACTGTTTTCCATACTATGAAAGTTGAAAGAACTTTTAGTTTTCAATGTAGGCTTGTGCCATGTGATTGCATTCTTTCAATTTTATCAGCTGCTGCTAATTTCCAACTAGTTCTTGAATCATGTCATTATGATTGAGCTGTGTTATTAATATAGAAATATTTTCATATTAAGATCCTTTGCTGTTAAATATTAAGGATACATTTTAGCTGAAATGTGATTGAGTCCATCCCATTATATTGACTGTTGGTATAGTATGTAAAGTCTGAAAACTGAAAGAACTGCTAATTTTAATTGTAAGTTTGAGCCATGTGGTTGTACCTTATTCAACTGCTCCTAATTTTTTACTTGATTTTGCAAAGTGTTATTACTTTTGTACTGTGTTAATTTATGGAAATATTCTTGGAAGAAAATCCTTTGCTGTAATCTATTTAGGATACATTCAATCTGAAATGTGATTTGCTCCATCCTTTTAAGTTGACTGCCAGTTATAGTATGTAAAGTGTGAGATGAAGAAACATTAATTTTAAATGCAAGTTTGTGCAATGTGCTTGTAATTATCATGTGATTACAGTCGGCTAATTTCATTAGTTTTTCCATAAAGGTATAATTGTAATTTTTACTTGTAGGACTTGTTCATTTTTTATGTCATTGAATGAGTAAATTTCATTTTGTAATTCTTTAATTAAGCTGTTGACTGAACCATTACAATTATGCCAAATATTACTAAGTCCCAACCTGGGAATTCAAATGACAATAAAATAAATTTATAACAATTTCCAGTTTTATTTCAATATGACAACCTTACACTAATTTACAATTAACACTTATGTACATATTTCTTTCACGTAGAATCATTTTTTGCTAGGTTTGGAAACACCTCTTTTCAGTCTAGTTTGTATCACAGATAGTTGGCAAATGAACGTCAATAGAGCTTCCCACTTACAGTCTACATGCTTGTTTAAAGAACTTGTTTAGATATCATACTATTAAACCATTCTTTTCTGAGCTGCAGCACTTTGCTGTTATTGATACTTTCACACCTCCGGAACACGAATGGCTCTAGCATCATTCCAGACAGACTTTTCACACGGGACAAAGCTACATAAGACAGTCCTGCTTGCCTTTCAACATTCCCGAGACACACAACCACTTTATCCATTGTTAGACCCTGTGATTTGTGAATAGTAACGGCATAACTAAGAGATAGAGGAAACTGGCATATGCTCAGCTTTTCACCATTTTCTGCTTCTACTGTAGTTGTTGCTGGTCCTACTGGCACTGTTTTAAGTTCATCATCAAGATATGGTCCTTTATAACTTGCAAATCTACAAATGATAACAGCTGGTGGGTCTTCTTGGGGTGTTGAATCAGGGTCGTACAGAATATCAACCACTTCGCCAATCGCACCATTGGCCAAACCTTGCTCTGTCCACAGATTCCTCCGCAACATTATTTTGCACCCTTTAGTTACATAAAGGTTATCATCCTCTGAAGATGGTGCTACACTGATAGTAGTTCTTCCCTTTGTTTTCTTCAATTTAGGCACTACCTTTGCTACAGGCTGTCTAAACCCTGTGCGTGGGTCTATTAAATTGCTGAGTGCATCTTTATTGTATTGTTTTACTTCCGCATTCAAAGGAAAAAGGCGTATGGCATCCTCGAAAGACTTTCTCTCTTCAGGAGAAATGTTAGTACTAAATCTTGATTTTAATACTTGATAATCAGTATGCGTTATATTACCAGATGATACATTGTTAAGCACATTTTGAAAGTTCACATCTTTCTGCCTCTGAATTTGTTGAAGTGTATACACAGCATCAAAATTATCAGACAAGAATTTGCCACTGATGCCTTCCATTGACTTGTGTTTCAAAGAGTAAGGAGCAGGATCTCCAACAGGAGGCAGCTGGTTGATGTCACCAAACAGATATACAAACAAACCCCCAAACTCATCATCAGGTGCATCCATAGCTTGACGCAGGCGACAGTCTATTTTGTGAACCAGCTCACAACCAAGAGTGCTGTATTCATCAATCAGCACAAATTTGACTTTCTCTATCTTTCTTTTGAAGTCACTTAATACTGCCCCATTCAAGTCACTGAAATCATTTGTTGGATTTATCTGCAAGGTGGAATGTATTGTGGAACCATTGATGTTCACCGCACTAATGCCTGTGAAGCTCATGAGAAGGTATGCTTCATCTCCGAATGCAGCTTGAAGTTTCTGTGTGATAGCAGATTTTAGAAGGCTTTTGCCAGTTCCTGAAAAATTTTAAAGAAAGTTTCAGACAAAACCATGAGTTACTGGTGATAGCTTTAAATGGTTGTTTTCACCAAAAATAAAATTTTGATTACCTGCTTTTCCTTGAACAATTATTTTCTTTGCCATACTTGTGGTTATGTCGTTCTGAATTGTTGATTGAATTTGTAATTCAACCAAATTCAAAATAACTTTCTGCTCATCAGAAAAGGAACCAACTGAAAGATTTACTTTTTCTTTGCTGGACAAATGAGCAGCTTTCATTCTGGAAATGAAACTAAGCAAGCTAGGAATGCCTCCGTATTTCTCAAAGTCAGAGCAGTTCTTATGCCACTCAGCTAACACATCAACATCTCGATGACCCAGATCAACTTTTGTCGGAACTTGCGAAGGACCCATCTGAGAAACAACCATGTATTCATCTGGATTAAAGTGCACTGGCTCCTCTTCTACTTCAAATTCATTTTCTTCGGGTTCAAGACTTTCAAAGTGGCATTCTAGACGAGAATTGTTTTGTATTGTTTCCAAATTAAATTCAAAAACTTTTTTCCAGGTCTGATGTGGAAATTTTAATTCTGTTTCATCTTCCCAAGGCACATAAAGCAGGACCTGTTGCCTATAATATTTTTCATTGTTATCAAAAGCTTCTTTTCTCATGTTGTACTTTAGGACAACCTGAACAATGGCCTGTTTGTTTATTGAATAAAACTTCTTTTCTTTGAAGGAATACATCTTGGCAACTTGCCATAAGCACATGTTATTCAACGATCCTGGGCCTCTCGCTTTGTATTTTTCGATCAACGACTTGCAATTTCTGCCATCATTCAAAATGCGCCACATGCTGTTATTTTCAAAATAAATTGTTTCAAATCGCCTTCCTCCACTAGACACTAATTTGAAACCCATCAGCAAGTGGCAAGTTTCCTGGGCAGAGAAATCCCTCTCTGCACAAGCTTTCAGATACAAACTCCTGATTACACTTTTGGCTTTTGTCTGTTGATTGGGTATCTCATTCAGAGTCTGCATCAAATCACCTAAATGGCTTGATTTTTTCTCTGCCTTCGAAATATACTTGGCTAAATAATTGACAAGTGCTCTTTTTGAAATAACTGGTGCAACATCAATGTTAGCACGCCAAGTCTGGATAAAATATCTGTTGTACTTGTTTAAATTTTCCTCATTCCTTTCTGGTTTGAATTCAGGTACACCATCTTCAATGACAATCTGAGCCTGGCCAACAACAGGGGCTGTGGAAAATGATACCGGCATTCCATTTTTTTTTTTTTTTTTGTTGATTCTCATGCAATGGTCAGGAGAACGGGCATGCATCTGGACTCTATTCAAAATTTCTGCCAATTCTTGGTCCAAATCTTCAATTTCTGATAAAAATTTCTGGCATGGATGCTTTGCTGGTTTTGGCTGTTGTGCATTTGGGTGGAAAGCTGTGACCAGGCGCGCAAAGTAATCAGCTACATCTTGCCTCCCTTGTTCAGTCATGGTTATGAGGTTGGTGACATTTGGTGCACCATCCATCCACAGAACACCGTGACCATGTGGGCTGCCTCTGCAAATAAACACCAAGATCATTCATCACAGCAATTTGTATTCTATTTGATGATAAACTCTTTGCGTCTGTAATTTTCTGGTTCTTTTTCTCGCACTCACCTGTGTTGGTATTCTATTCTGTACCAATAATCCTTTATTTTGTACTTTTTCTCTAGAACCTGAAACAGACAATCAACAGAAACAATAAACCATTAAGAATTTTTTTCTTTACTTTCACCGTTACTATAGCTACACTGTTGAGCAAAAATTGCACAGAGAACACTCACTTCTTTAAAAAAAGTTTCAACACGTTTCAAAAAGAATTCATCCACTACCAGAGGATTTGCCTTTATCAGCTGACTCTTCCTGTAAGAACTCATACTTTCGAAATTTTCATTTGCAGCTAGCAATTTAAATAAGTCCGGCCAGTGAAGGTCAGCAGCACTCAATGTAAAGAAAAGGGTTGGCAACCCTATTTGCTCGACCATTTCAAGCAACTCCTTTCCTCTCTGAAACCAATAGGAACGTGTGCCTTGAATGTTTGTTTTCTTGAACAATAACTTCTTTGCCAAACTTGGATTTCCCTTCAGTTCTTCTTTCAAATTCCCTAGTGTCATTTTCTGCAAATCTTCATTGGCCTGGATGAAAATATTTCCTTCTCGAAGAGATGTCCAACGCATGACAGAGTTCAGCGCAAAATATCTGAACCTTGGGTGCTGTGCGAACCTGTCATCTTTATACCTCATGAGGTGTTTGAAATAATTTACTGGAGTGATAGACTTAGACCTTGGTGTACGCAAGTCAGCTTCCCCATATGGGAAGAGAGTTGGAAAAGCCTTCGCAATGTAACCTTCTGTCTTAAATTCATCTATTGGAGTTTTCCCGATTTGTGGCCAGTCAATGATGGAAGATAATTGGTCTTGGTCGGTAGGTGGCCTCATGATTGGATTCCCAGACTCATAGATTTGTTCAACATCATCATCATCATCATCTTCTTTATCCCCTCTGAATTCGCTGGATGCCACATTTTCTCCATCTGGCAAATCAATGCCATTCAATTGGTCAAACACGTTTCCATCTTCTGGAAGAGAACTCAAATTCTCCTCTGAGATCGTAACATCAAAATAATATTTATTGTTTTCAATGAGCCATTTCAATGCTGCTTTGACTTTATCTGCACGAACGTGAAAATCCACTGGTTTAAGGCCCTTTGAGCCTCTAATTGTTAGTATGTTTGTTAAATCATCAATTTTGTGGGGAAATTGCTTTGCAAAGCTTTGCACGTCTTGATGAAAGTTTATGACATTGCCTTTGTAACCTAATTGATGTCCCTTCAATTTCACGATGGCAACAATAGGACGCACTTGGGCAATTAGCTGTTCTTCTGTGTAGCTCAAATCTTTCAAAATTTCAGGGACACCACCAGGATCCATACAATTCTCCTCAGACAAAGAACGAAAGAACGGTTGAGAATGAACACATCGCTTATTGTACTCCTTGTTGCAGAAAAATTTCTCTTTGCAAACTGGGCAAATTCTCCATTCCAAATTCTTCATAGCTTCTTCAAAATTTATCTGCAATTTGTCTATTTTTGTGCTATTGTTATTGTCATCAACATCACAGTTCATGTCATCATCAACTTGGTTCAACACTGTAACAAAATTAAACACGAGGAAAATTAACAAACACAACACAAGAACAAAAATGAACACGAGACACACACACAAACACACACACACACACCAATTTCTGACAGCTTTGTATTGTACACAGGAAATGACTTCATGGACTCTTCAGAAAGGTGACTGTCAACATTTATCTTTGGCAATGCATCAGGCAAAAGCCTATGTCCTGCTGATAAATCTTCCGTATTGAAATGTTTGCTGCACAAATAATTTTGTCTGTGGAGACTTGATGTTGGTTTCTCTAACAGTTTGTCATTTCCAGATCTCTGCACCCACAAGAAACACCTGAAAACAAAAAATAAAACAACAACAAAATTGAGTCTTCAGTTTATGCACACTAAAAAATTAAAACCACAAAAAAAGAAAAGACAAAGCAAAACCTTACCTTTGTAAATTTTTGTCATCAATTTTCCCATTTTTTATCACAGGAGGGAAAGTGTGAAAACTTGTCCCGCTGGAGTCACAGCCCTTTGCTGAGCAGATCTTTTTGGGATTTCTAAGTTTATGCTGTTGTTTATCTCTGTTCTGTCTTGACTCTGAAAAATATCAACAGTATAAAAAACAGCTCAAGAAAGCAAACTTGTAACTTATCAATAGTCCATTCAACCAGTCCGCACAAAAACACAACTTACTGTTCATATTGGCGATGTTTCCAGCACCTTCAAAAACAGGCATAACAACAGTTCCAGACATTTCAAATCCTTCAAATCTTTCAAATCCTTCCTCATGCCACTCTTCAACAGACTCTGTTGAAACCATACCACTATCATCGACAAAAGCGAATTCATTCCCGAAAATACTCTGTCTTGGCTCTGCAA
Source organism: Odontothrips loti (assembly GCA_038380765.1). Classification (NCBI taxonomy): domain Eukaryota; kingdom Metazoa; phylum Arthropoda; class Insecta; order Thysanoptera; family Thripidae; genus Odontothrips; species Odontothrips loti. The sequence goes on along the minus strand of JAZGLN010000128.1, from coordinate 126,690 downwards.
AATGCCAACAGTATAAAAAGCAGTTCAAAAAAAACAAACTATTAACTTATCAAAAGTCCTTTAAACCAGTCAGCACTGAAATACAGCTTACTGAACATATTGAAGTAAATTCCTTCACCTTCACAAACATGCGTCACAACAGTTCCAGACATTTCAAAACCTTTCTCGCACTGCTCCTCAACAGGCGCTGTTGAAACCAAACCACCAACATCAACCAAAGCGTCTTCTTTCCCAAATATTTCCTCCGCACAATGCACCTGCAACATTCAAACACAACAACAAAAATAATTAACATGGCACATATCAAAACAAATATGTTCTACACCACACGAAAATACATACAATCCAAATGTCTTTCACCACAGAGCTTTCATCAACACAATCAAGAGCTGCATTAATTTCCGTCTCATTGCCAACAACGTATGATATTTGTTCTTCTTCTCCACTATCCCCAACACTTTCACTGCTAGTTCTCCCAACCAACAAATGCATATGTTTTCGCTCCTCATTTTCAATCAAGTCTGGTGTCACCTGCAACATAATAAGAACATTATTAAATGACTAAAACAGGCAAAAGTGTAGAATCAATCACGTTAAACGCCACTCACCACAAAAATATCCTGCTCAATTTTACAGTTCTGTAAATACTGGGAAAATTCCTCTTGACTGCCACAGGAAATCTGCAAACAAACACATAACACAGAATGAATAGTGACAACAGGTGACCAAAACAACAGGAACCAGCATCAAGCTTCAACTTACCACTTCCACGTCGTCAACAACGTCCACCGCACGAACGCAACCCTCCGAATTCGGAGTCGAAGTTTCTAAATCAATACCCTGGACAAGAAATAAGTAAGCAGCACAGGACCAAAGCCAGAAACTATTGACCTCCAACGAGCAAACCGATGGTTCACCTCAACCTCCCTTGCCTCTTCGCCACTTTTCTGCCTTTTCTTTCTCCCCTTCCGCAAATCCCACATTTTTTTTCTTCCTCTTTTAGTCATAGTTGATGTCGCGCCCACACACACAACCAAGAATTGCACTTTTTCACTACATAACACCAGAGCCCGGCCAGCCCGGCACCAGAAAAACAGGCAGAACAGAGAACAAAAAAGACCAGTGAGCGGGTTCAGGTTACATGGAATGCAGCGCGAGCGCGCGCTCGCGCGGGTGTCGACTTCTGCAGGCCACTTCCTAGCGGCCACTTCCCCCGCCCCGTTCGCTATAGCTCGTTAGCGTCGAAAAAGGAGGGGGGCGACCTCTAATAACCTAACCTAATGGGGCGAGGGTCCTCGTTTGTGGGAGAACCCTACAGCGAACGAACTATAGTTTACCCCCACCATGAGGTCCATCGTTTGTGGCCACTGGGAAGTGGCCTGGCCTGCAGAAGTCCAGCCCTCGCTCGCGCCCCCGCCATAACGTCTGCTGCCTCCTTTGTCAAACGGGGCACGCAACTCCTCCACCAAGCGACCTCAGACACTCGCTAATCCAAATTTTTATTAAACCTCGACTTTCGATGCCCCGGGAGAATGGCTTTGAGTGTCAATTCAATGTCTGAAAATAGATTGAATCGGCAAAATAAAGCAGCTCTGCCACGCATGGGCTGCCTGCTTTCAGGATAGGAAACGCACAACAAAAATCCAGAAAAAGCAACTCAACGCGACCAGACCACACGTCGCGTCTCTCAGCACAAAAAAATATTTTGGACACTGTAAATCTTTTTATTACTGATACTGACAATATCAGCCGAAATCTGTAGACAATTCCAAAATCTATCTCTACTAACTGCCGTCGAACAATTGGCAGCCATGGGGAAGGTGAGACCCATTCTCGCCTCCAGTCCGCACCCCGAACCGTCGATGCAAAGCTTCGCATTTTGTTTTTTTTCTTTTCTTTTCGTATTTGGGGCTCAGCAATAAGTATTAGAAGGAATTATAGGGTATTATTAGGTATTATAAGGTATCATATGTATTACATGCGGTATTATGGTATTATAGAGGTATTATAGTGGTATTATGGGCTCGCGTCGGGAGTAGTATACGAGTCAGCCACCCCTTGCCGCACCGTCCTGTCATTGGTGGGCCGCCTCGTACTCGCGGATGATGTCGAGGACGCCTTCGTACACAAGCGTCTTGGCGTCCATGGCGATGAGGAAGTCCAGGTGCGAGAACTGGGCCAGAGGCACTCGGCGGACGCTGGCTAGGTTGGGTAGCCGGTGCACCAGCTCATCTATGTTCTGCATGCGGGGCCACATTGGGGGTGTATAAGGGAAAGAGATCAGGCACAGTTAAAAGCTTCACTGCAAAGTCAAACATAGTTATAAATTGTGTATACATTCAAGCATCTGAATAATTTTCGTGTTTCAAACTATATGAATGAGTTTCAGTCACATCTATGTTGCACATGAATGCATATCGATCTAAATGCATGCAGGCTTTTGAATTGTTATTGAAATGCTATAATGCATACATGCGTATGAATTCATTCGCGTGTTTTTAAACGTATGAAACTTAATCAAATGCTTGTCTGCATGTTTGACATTGCCATGTTACAAAGGTCGAGGCCTTGCATTATTGCCAAGAATATAAAGGCACTGTATTTCAAAGCTTTAAAATGTGTAAGCTGTGACAGCTAAATGTATATTTATTGTTGCTAGCCAGCCCACCTATAAATCTGGGCACATTACCTAAACATCAAGTAAATCCAAGAATGCCAGGTAAACGTTTAGCAACCGTACCTAGATTTCCATGTGGCTCAGCCAAAGCCCAGCTAGAAATTATAGCTCAGCGAAAACCACCAATACCTTAAACTGGCACAGCCAAACACGATTTTCATAATGCAGTATTTTGAGAATTTATTATTTCTCTCATAACCTCGTGAGATTCAGGGGCATGCAGGGAGCATACCCTTCGTGAGTTTAAACAATCGCGGCCAAATCCGAGAACCCAGGGTTAGGATGTGTCAAATGCTTGTGAATGGTGAACCTTAGAACCTTATCGGTGCGCGCCGCAAGGCTATGCGTCACACACGCACCTGCCGCCTTGGCTTCCGGGTGACCGTAACCGTAGGCCGAGGCTCGTACTCCGTTTACCCCGTCTGGGAACACCGAGCGCCTCGCAGAGTGGTCACGGGTTCCATCAGCGGAGCGTCGCCCTGGCTTACCGATCGCGCGCAGAGCAGGTCGTTGTCCGCGTACACGAAGTGCGTGAGGGCGGTGACGCTCGTCAGGTCGTACTCCGGAGGCTGCAGCCTGCCATAGCGCCCCAGGTTGCCCAGCCAGCCGTAGTCGAACTTCGTGAAGGCAAGCCGCCTCCGGTGCGCGTTCTGGCCGTAGTGCAGGAACTGCTTGGTGGACGCGCCCGCCGGTGTGTTGGCCAGGAAGTCGGGCAGCGCGGTCTGTGAGCAGAAGAGCGGGGTATGCTGAAGATTACTCTCGAAACCGTGATGTCGCTAACGTAGGTTTTATTTCCAGCAGTAGTCTGAAAATATTTGATAGACTCAAAAAGTTCTTCGAATTGCCTATGTATTCCGAAGAACTTCGTGAAGTATTCCCTAGGTATTCCCTAGGTATATATTTTTAGTTCAGAAACTTTACGAGTTGCAGATCTCTGGAATTACACTAGGGACCTTATTTAGCGGTCCACTGTTTGAGGAAACTGTCATTTCGTTCCTAGTGGACATTGAGAGTTCAAATTTTGAGGAGACATGTCCCAAGTCTCCCTCTCAAAGGTGCCAAAACAGCAACTTTGTTGATTTAATATAAGGGGATGAACCAGCCCCTTATATTGCACATTGTCGAAAATCGCCATAAGCGGGTGCAACGGGTCCAGAATTGATTCACCGGTCCTGCAATCATTAGATCGCTAAAGTTAATCCCCAGTGTATTTTGGAGGTAGTGTTCAAGGGGAAGCAAACAGCTGAACAGTACTCATTGAGGCATCCAAAGAAATCGCATCTAAGCTTGAGACCAGACCGAGCCCGGATGAAATGGATCATATATGGGATTTTATATGAATATATATAATTATATATGATCATATCCGGGCGTCCATATATGACAATATATAATTAGATATGATCATTTTTGATCAGATATGGTTATATATAACTGCATACATGCTCATATATGATTTCATACATTCACATATATGAATTTTTATATGACTATATATATATGTATGGGAGCATATCTGACTTCTAGTCAAATATATATGTGGTCATATATGCCTCCATACATAGATATATAGTCATATAAAAATTCATATATGTGTATATATGAGTACATATATGATCATATATGTAATCATATATGAGCATGTATGCAGTTATATATAACCATATCTGATCAAATATGATCATATCTAATTATATATTGTCATATATGGACGCCTAGATATGATCAAATATAATACTATATATTCATATAAAATCCCATATATGATCCATTTCATCCGGGAGGATTTTGAGAACATTGGGTTTGGGTGAACAGAATATTCTCGGGCCGCTCTTCATCCAATTTAAATGTTTCCAAGATCCCCGGTCTGGTCCCAAGCTGAGCCCAGCCCTTATGGGATAAAGTGGCACCGCCCACCGTACCGTGTTGAGCTCCTGCCTGTCACTGCCGAGCAGGAGGAACATGAAGTTGTAGCAGAGGGGCTGGGTAAGGTCATCATCCGCGCAAAACATGTCGCCTAGCCAGGAGATCAGCTTGGAGCTGGGCAGGAACTCGTTGACGCCCAGCAGCCGCAGCACGGCCTGGCGTGCAGACGACAGATTTACTCACTTTAAGGTTCGAGAGACGGTGCGCCAAAACGCAAAATTCTTGCTCAGCGGACAGGGGAAGGTTAGGTTAGCACGTGATTACGTGGTGGTGGTGGTGGTGGTGGTGGTGGTGGTGGTGGTGGGGAGGTTTCCTGTATGGCCAAAATCAGGATTACATAATATCTGTAAATGCCCCCTAGAACTACCCGCACACGCATATAACCCCGCACCCCATTTTCAGAGACCCCAAAATAGGAAAAATCGTTTGTTGCCGCGTATAACCCGCACCCTCAGGGACTCTCCCCAGTCAAAAATTGATCATCGATTCGATGTCGTTTCGAAGTCGATCGACGGCCCCCGAAGACCCCAGGTGCGGATCCAGGGGTGGCTCGTAGGGGAGGCGATGTAACGCTTTCTGCCTACTTTCAGGCGGATTTTAACGCGAACAGCCTTCACCCCCCCCCCCCCCCCCCCCCCTGCATCCGCGCCTGGAAGACCCATCGACTCGATATTCCCTGGCGAAACCGGAAACTCTCTCCTAGGCGCAGAGAAGGCGTGTTTGTTCGAGGGGCGAATCACTAGCGTAATCATGTCTACATAATTCTAGAAATTTTTAAAAAGAAATTGATAAAAATTGCGAATTTAAAGTTGAACTAAGACTTCATACCGAAAAATAGCACCTGTACAGGCTGAAATGACCAAAAAAGCAATAAAATTCTAAATTTAACGAAAACCACGGGGTGTAATCCGACGAAATCCTGAAATCTGTGTACACATTTTTAATAAGTGGTTATCTCCTCGTGTTTGTTGCGCTTCGAGCGTTTGAGGGCGTTGTGAAGGCGGAACAGAAACGCCTTTGGACCACAACGCCCAAGAACGCCTGTGACAACGCCTTTCGAGGGACTTGTGTCTGCGCTGAACGAAGGCGTTGCTGGGCGTTTTGCGCAAGGGCGTTTAGAGAAAACGCCCAAAGCGCAACAAACACGCCTTCTAAGGGCGTTTCGAGGGCGTTTGACGCCTTCGGAGAGCGTGAGGAAAACTCCTTCCCGAGGCGTTACGAGAGCGTAAACTCCGCTCTCGATTTTCGCCAGGGTTTTGGCTGAATTTCGAGGCAGGTTCGACTTTGGTGAAATCAACATTCCAGAGCTGTGAGTCCATTTCCTCACAGCCATAACCTTTGAACGACAAATCAGTGGCGAATGTCTTCAACGTTGGATGATTCTCATACAGTTTCTTGCGTTTATTGCCCCGTGTACTGAGTTCCTTAGACAATTTTCACATAGACGTTGGACGAAAACGGCTGCCGATTGTCTCGGAAAGAGCTGAGAGAGATCTGAGAGACAAATGCGACACACCTTAGAATTGCCTTCGATTTTGTCCGACGAACATTTTACAGTTAACCAAGCAAACTCTAAGGAACGACCAGCGTGGAAAAGCAGACCTCAGACATATTTTGGACGTAACGTTTGCCAAGGGCGAGGTTCGAAAATCCGCAACACACTTAAAGCGCTGCTATACGTTCACTAGAGCTACCCGCCGCTAGTTCGCGTCACAGGACTGGTCCACACCACAAACCGCCTTCCTTAGGTCTTATTTGGACTCCATCGTCTTAACAACCCTCGGCCTATTTACGCTTTCACCGTTGCCCTCACTCTCTAACCTGTACAAGCGTGTGAATTAAGTGGCAATATATTTGTGTGGTGTAGGGTGTGGGCTCCATCAACGAAGAATGGACGTGCCAAATAACTGGGAGGAAGGAATGTCCTGTACCGCGGGGATTAAAAGATGCGTTGATGGAGAGGGCAACAAGTGTGCAGCCAGAAAGCATGCGGTTGACAAGTCGCTCGTCCGTGACTAGGAAAAAAATCCACTTAGCCAATGGTTTGAAAAGGCAGCAGCAAATACAAGATATTTAACCAAATTTCACAAAAAAAATATTTACAAAAAACAACAACAAATTTTACAATTTTTTTTTACAAAAAACCTAATCTTTTTATGTTAACCTTAGCAACCTAACTTAGCCTTTTTATCTTAACCTTAGCAACCTAACCTAACGCTTGTAAAAAGCAACTCAAATGACTGTCTTAAAAATTCCCCAGAGAAATCTCAGGAAAATTCAGAGTTTTGACTTTATCCTCATATTGGGCTTAAGAAAGAAACATTCCTCCATAAGCCCTGCATGGGCCTAGAAGATGGCTCTGCCCGCGGCCGAAAGCCAAACCCACAGGCGGCATGGCACCCTCCCGCCCACACAAAGAGTGTCAAATGGGTTTCCTAAGCGCACGGCGATAGGCGGGACCAAACCCATGCATCCGCCGAACTGCACCCGCTCCTTCTAACTCGGGCACACTCCTCTCTCGGGCCCACAACCACACACACACACACACACACACACACACACACACACACACACAGACCGAGCCCTCTTCCCCGCCCCCACCTCATCCCCCTTACTCACTGCACCCGCTGACTGATGATGAACAGATGGCCCCGCGCAGGATCTCTCATCCCCGCCCCCGCCTCCTCCCCGCGGCTCCGTCTCTCGCGCTCGCATCTTCTCTCTCCCACTCACTGCCTCCTTCTCACTCATTCTCTCTTGCGCGGCCGGTCCTTCTCTCTCGCACTGAGCGGACGGGACAGGGGACGGGACAGGAAAGCCCCCTTACAGTACATATATACACTAAACCTTAAAACTTTGGAATGCTTGTTAAAATTCAGCAAGAATGCTGCCTTAAAATGCCATTTAAGAATGGGATAGGAAACAGATGATACCGATGTACGAGGGCCATGAATTTTTATAAATTATCACAGAAAAATACAAAATGTTCCTTCCAATATTTTTTAAGTGTCTCCTGAAGCTAGGTAGGCCTAACCTACACTGAAGTGGTCTCTGGTGGGTCCCCTGGTGTTTGCCTGGGCCTAACAATAACTGGACTTGTGTGGGGTCCCCCGGGGTTGCCCTGGGTCCCGGCCTTCCAACGGCACCACGACAGGATGGCGCGACGTTCGGTGGCGGCTGAACTGCGGGCGGAGCCAGTACGCGACGGGGCCAGCCAACCAGCCACAGGTCCCCCTAGTGCCGGCCCACCTAATATTATTATAGGGAGTATAAGATAGCCGACACCTCAAACTTATTTAGCTATCAGGTATCATGGCTGTCTTGCCATCATGACGTGCCGCAGAAATGTGCGCGCCTTCCGGGACAGAAAAGAAGGGCTGTATCCTGAGCTGGAAAAGCAACATCAGTCGCTAGCAATTAGCAGAGGCATGTTAAGGCAAATTCCAAGTGTTTGTTGTCTTGCCGAGCCTCAATTTAAAGCGTCCCGCGGCTGGGTGGAAAAGTTCATGCGGCGTCAAGGTTTCTCACTGCGCCGGAGGACCTCAATCTGCCAGAAGCTGATTTCGAGAACAAGCTAGCCCTCCGCAAAGTAGTTCAGTTCCTCCTCGGGTAGATCGGCAACGCCGATGAAACGCCCATTTGGTTTTACGTGCCCATGGAAGTATTCTGTTTATGACATCGACGACACACAGGCAAGGTTCTACCAGCGATGGGCATGAAATTAAAAATTCCAAAAGTGAAGACAAGGCTAACTTTTCGTTTTTACAGGTCGTTCTGGAAACCACCGGTAATGGGAAGCAGCAGGTGACTGTGATCCTCAGCATCACTGCTGATGGGAGAAAACTGCCGCCGTTTCTGATTTTAATTTAAAAAGGGAAACCATCCACAAGGCAAAGAAAGGTGCAAGAGATACGTTTTCGCCCGGAATGGTTGTCCGTGCCCAGCCGAACGGGTGGGTGACAGGAGACCTGTTGCAAGACTGGCTTCAGTGACTGGTACGCGCCCTGGCGCTCTGCTGTGAGTGCTTGACGCCTTGATGGGCCACTTGACAGACGGCGTGAAGGATTTTCTGAAGAAGCTGCGACGGCAGTGCTCCAACTAAACCGGGAACGAACACGGCATGCCTGCACTCTGCGATCCCACACGCATATGGCACTTTTACACAATTTTTCCTATTCGTCTACTTGTATAACCCGCGCAGCTGATTTTTCAAAGCTCAATATAGGGCCGGGGTTCGGATTATATGCGTGTAAACACTTAACAAAATCAGGGGCTTCATACCGCTTATACCTTCGTGCACTGGCCTCGTGAGTCACCGTGTGCACAATCCCCCCCCATCCGTGTCGCCCACACCCAGACCGACCCAGACGCTAGTGCTGCTGGACAAGTGTCCGCGCAGCCTACTCACGGCCAGCGTGTTAGGGTGTGCCATACTTCATTTTTTTTTTTTTTCGAAAAAAAAAATGAAGTATGGCACTCCCTACCAGCATGTCGGGGTTCAGGGCCATGATGCGGAAGGTCACGGATCGCACATCCCGCAGGAAGGCGATGGGCGCCAGGGCGGTGAAGGTCTTGACCTTGGCCATGTACTCTGGCCTCTCGCTGCCCAGCACGAAGAAGGTGGTAGTGCCCTGTGCAGGCAGAGCGCAGTTCCGTCGCGTTGAAAGAAATGAAACTCATCACGGCTCAACAGCGAAGAACTCTGTACAGGCTCGTAAGAAAACTTCTCCGGAATTGCGAAGAATTTCCTGATGACTCTAAAGCCTCTCTTTGTAATTGCAAAGACGTTATTTTCTTTTACTGTGAGCAGGGAATGATCCCGCTGGACGCGGCGCTGCGGCGCGTACTTGCGAGTGTCCCACGTAATGCAGCGCGCTCTGGTTGGTGGTCTGCAGCACGTGGTCTATGCAGGCGGGCAGGTCCAGCTCCCCGATCTCGTGCCAGCTGAAGTCCCAGAGGGCGGCCTGGCTGGGCCACAGCCGCTCGTGGCGCCGGGACTCGGTGTTGCCCCTGGCGTTGCCCATCCACACGTCGTAGCCCGCGTCGTGCAGCACCAGTGCTGCAAGGTTGGGTTAGTCCAGTCGAGTGTTGGATACGTTGGAGAAGCGTAGATTGAAAGCGGAGGAGACGCCTAGAGGAAGTAGGGCGGAAACATATCAAATGGAAACCTCAGCACAGAGTACATCCGCCACGGCATCGGCCACGAGCCAACTAAAACTTTTGTGGACTTTAATTTCGCTGACATGTCCCGACCATCTGGTAGGGTCACCCAGCGCAGACCTGCGCGCGGCCTGGAGTTGTGAAATCTGAGGCCGCGCGGAGTAGTTGCGGGGCCGACGCTGTGACGGAGATATACTCTTTACTGCGATTCCCACCGTTTCCGCTGTTCTTCATCTTAAACATCTTCTCCGCTTCCGGTCGGAGCGTCTCCGAAATTCCGTATTGCCTGTGTAACTTTCTGCATGACCGCGAAATGAAACGATCTTTGGAGCGCTATGTCACTCAGAATTCAGCAAAGCGCTCGTCTATTACTGTGCAGTGGTTAGGATAAGAGGGGTTCGGAGCGAAGATAAAGTGACACGGAACCATGGGCTGGCAGCACGTAGGGGTCGCCTGAAGCGATGCTGGCCGCCTGCATCTGCATATGGGTCGAAATGTGTCAGTCGCCTTAGCATCCCTAACATGTCCACACCGGACGATGCACAGTTGCAGTGCTTGGTTTATTTTGAAGTGTAGTACTTATGCGGTGTATTAGACAATCGGTCGACGCCGAGATATACTCCTATACGACGCTGGGCTACAAGACCAAAAACGAAAATTTCCCTGATTTTCGCACTTTAAACGCCGATATCTCGAAAACCATAAGAGATGCACTGTTTCTTTTGAAATTTTAGGTCTATAGGTACCTAATTTGGCCTAATTGACCTTGCATATTTCTTTTGTCGCGAGGACGATTTTCAGACTACCAGCAATAGACCGTTTCGACAACCCTCGTCGCTGTAGCGAAAGAGGAAGAAGAATGCAAAGAAGAACATGGCGGCTGGTGGTCCCGGCGGTGGCGGTATGAGAAATCGAGTCGGCGGAGTCGCTCGCGTGTTTTTGATCGTGCTGAGTTGAGGAGTGTAACGAAGATATTTAAGAAGTTTTGAAGTTGTTAAACATTGACAGTGGCAAAATATAGTGGTGAGTTACCTGGAAGTACCCCGGGTTGTGGTTGTTACCAGTGGAAGACGTGTTTTAGATCGCTACACATTTACATTGACAGTGTCCCACAAATCAGACATGTCCACGAGTAAATATTCTTTTCAGAACTGCACGTGACATTTTCTTTGTAAAAAAATTCTCCCCCACAACAAAACAGGTAAAAGATAGATAGGCTAGCTGGGACGCGTTTCGTGTAACACGATCCGTCTCCCGTAGCGATCTAAAACACGTCTTCCACTGGTAACAATCACAACCCGGGATACTTTCAGGCAACTCACCACTATATTATGTCACGGTCAATGTTTAAAAACTTTAAAACTTCTTTTAAATCTTCGTACCACCCCTCAGCACGTTTAAAACCACCGCGAGCGACTCCGCGGACTCGATTTCTCATACTGCCACCGCCGGGACCGCCGGCCGCCATGTTCTTCTTTGCATTCTTCTTCTTCTTCTTTCGCTACAGCGACTAGGGTTGTCGAAATGGTCTATTGGTAGCCGATAGGACATTAAAGTTTGTGTTGACATCATTGCATTATTATGCGTGGCGCTACAAGCCCTGCGACGGGACACCAGATATTATTTCCATCCAGAGGTTATTGCGAAGCGAAGCGAAGCGAAGCGAAGCGAACTGTGGGCTTCTGCAAAGAAGAAAAGTTACGACCCCCCCCCCCCGGATACCTATAGTTAAGCATAGGTATCTTACTATCACTATATGTCTTCATCCTATCTTTGGCTAGATTTAGATATGTTTATATATACATATATATATATATATATATATGTATATATATATATATGTATATATATATATATATATATATATATATATATATATATATATATATATATACCTATCTTCATCCTATCTATGGGTATCCAAAGGTTAGGTTAGGTTAAGTTAGGCTAGGTTAGGTATGCTAGTTAGGCTAGGTTATGTTAGGTTGGGTAGGTTAGGCTAGGTAAGTTAGGTTAGGTAAGGATAGTATAGTGTAAGTTTTGGTTAGGCTAGATTAGGTTAGGTAGGTAAGGTAGGTTTGGTTAGGTTAGGCTGGGTTAGGTTAGTTAGGCTAGGTTAGGCTAGGTTGAGTTCTTAACATACAATTACTGCAAAGGATTCAAACTGTGCAGCCGCATATCTATCACCACATGTCTGTCCCTCTTTTATCTGGCTGCAGCAGCGAGCGCAGCATTAGGCCCGACGGGCCCTGGCTAGTATACATGACCTCATTGCGCGAGCGCGTGTAATCAACGAGACGCTATCTCATTAAGGAGAGATCAGAAAAAAAACGTGGAGCGTTAAACCATGTTTTTGATTCAAGTAGAGGAAACCAAAACAGTGGCACATGTGTTGCCACATACTCTACCCACCTAGAGCCTTTCCCCTGCCCAGAAAGACGAAGTCGGCCGACGAGCACAGGATGCCGTGCATGAGGAACACGACGGGGCGCCCCGGCCGGGGGATGCGGAACACGGACAGCTGGTAGCCGTCTTCCGTGGGAACCGTGTGCTGCTCCACGGGGTAGCCGTGGGACCGCACCAGCGCGAACTGTGCAGAGCAACGCATAGCAAGACAGAGGCTTCTGAAACGGACGTCTTGGAGCCAAAGGATATACCGGGGTAGAGCTTGACCGGAACCACTCCGCGCGGCTGGCGGATGCACTTCCCCGGGCCGTGCGGCCGAAGTTTGGCTTTTCACGTACCGCGTAACTTTACATACCGAATACTTCCGTATCCGCTTTTGTGATTCTTGTCGTCTTCTTCTTTCCGGTCAAGCTCTACTCCAGAATACCCTATTGACCATCTACAGACGGTTCCGTTGCGACTGCTAACGTCACTAAAAACGACAAGAACACACACACAAAAAAGCGCTTGCTCATCGTATCACCACTGCGCATGCGATGAAGACGATTTTTCGTGTTTGTAAGAAACGAACTGTGCATGCGCCGCGAAGGTCAGCGCATGTTATCACTTTCGTCGTCGTGCCGTTTACCGGAATTGACTATTGAGGTGCTATCCGGTGAGCAGACATGTTCATTTTTCAATGACTTTCGAAATGTTGATGGGTGGAGTCGGCTATCGGGTCCATTTGGTATAAAAAGTTTTTAGGAATTTTTTCGGATTTTTTGGACCACCGGAAGGGGTCCCGCATCGCCGGTGAAGTGAGGCCCTTAGAGGCCCTTTGTGGTCGTACATGATATTTTTTAAAGTGGTAAATATGCATTTTACAGACTTTTTGCGTAGAATGAAATGTGTCAGAAATGGTCGGTTTAGTCTACGTAAAAACATTCGCACTCAAAATCGCTAACTTTAGAAAAAAAAATGCCTACCTTCCAGGGGTTGAACTGGGCCATGGTAAGTAAAATCCTTCAATTAAATGTATGTTTACATTTATTGTGTAAAATTAGATGCGTGGTACATAACTTAAAATGTTTTGTAAAATTTACAGGTTACTGCAAAATAACTGATTTTTCTGCTGCAGGTAGCGTTAAAAATGACAGGTTTTAAAAACCAAATGCCTTAGTACAGAACTGATTTACCTAAGCTTACTTTTCTCTCTGTTCTCCGCTACAACTAAGAGAAGCAATTGCCGTTGCTCCACATCTTCGGTAAGCTTATTACCCTTTAGAAATTTAGTAATTAGCGCTACGCCCCGTTAGGCACAGTCATGTACTATCCTAAAGTAAGTCACAATATTAAGTCCATATCTGTAATCACTATATGTTTTCCAGAGCTCGGGGTCCTTCTCCAAGAAGTTTGTAGATATTCCAGTTGCACTGAAAAAACGCAGTGATTGATTGCAACAAGAACAGAGAACAGAAAGAAAAATAAGCTTAGGCAAATCAGTTCTGTACAAAGGCATTTTGTTTTTCAAACCTTTCATTTTTAACGCTACCTACAACAGAAAAATCACAGTTATTTAACAGAAACCTGCAAATTTTACAAAACATTTTAAGTTATGTACCAAGCATCTAATTTTACACAATAAATGTAAACATACATTTATTTTGAGGATTTTACTTACCATGGCCCAGTTCAACTCCTGGAAGGTAGGCATTTTTTTGTAAAGCTTGCAATTTTGAGTGCGAACGTTTTAAGGTAGACTAACCCGAACATTTCTGACACATTTCATTCTATGCAAAAAGTCTGTAAGATGCATATTTACCACTTCAAAAAAATATCATATACGACCACAGAGGCCCTCAGAGGGCCTAACTTCACCGGCGATGCGGGACCCCTTCCGGTGGTCCAAAAAATCCGAAAAAAAATCTTAAAATCTTTTTATACTAAATGGAACCGATAGCCGACTCCGCCCATCAACATTTCGAAAGTCATTAAAAGATGAACACGTCTAGTTAGCACGTTCCACACACGATTCATCTTTGAAGGAAATGACCCCAGTCGACGGCAAGCGCCTTTTTAGTGCTTCTGAAGCGCATTTGCATCGGCCTTAACTAGCCGTAGCGCTCCTAAGACGGTGATTACATACCGCGGTAGCTGATCCTTTAAGTCGCGGTGATAATGAGACGTGCAGTGCTCGCGCTGTTGGCGATTTGAAAACTCTATGACGTAGATTGATACGGGAGGCTCAGAGAGTGAAAGGGAATGTTATCAGGGTATTCCGAAGTGCAGCTTGATCGGAAGCAGGAGGGAGACAAAGAATCACAAAAGCAGATAAGGAAGTTTACTTTTCAAAATGTTACGCAGGACGTGCTGCGCCGTCGGCCACAAGCCGACTCAAAATTGTGGAGGCTTAACTCTCGCTGACGATTTGTCGACCATTAGGTATAGTAGAGGCGGTCGTCGAGCCTGTTTTCGAAAACCATTCAGCGCGTAAACTTCCTCCCGGCCACCTTAGATGTAGTTACCGCAAATATTTTTTTCAGAATTTTTCGAGGTCATCTGGAGCCCCCCCCCCCACGGGCTCTATTCTGCAAATAGCCCCTCTACAGGGCGAAAATTAAATTTTCTCAAATTGTTTTTGGAAAAACTTTCCAATGTCAATCTGATGTATGTAGCACCGTAATGGACTAAAATTTCAAGGAAAACGTCGTATCTCTTACGGTTTCGGAGAAATCGGCATTGAAATTGCAAACATCAAGTAAAACCGAGCAACTTCAATGCCGATTCAATGCCGATATCTACTTTGCTCTTCCCCGGGCGGCGCGGTGGAGGTCTACGCTGTGTCACTTTTCACATACTGCGTACCGTCAGCTTCCGTATCCTCTTTTGTGATTCTTGTCTTCGTCTTTTTTCCGGTCAAGCTCTCCCCCGGAACATCTTATTCAGAGACGTTGTGACCTACATGAGGACAATTGGAGGGAACATATTGTGGGGAAATGAGTAGCCCAAAGGTTGGCAGTAAAGCGCCGGTACCGGCCGGCGCCCCCCTGTTCGCGGTGTCCTTGACAACACTGTTCGTCGCTCCCAGTTGGCAAATAAACCCCGGCTTGCACTGACGTGTCGCCTGTGATTCCCCGCCGTTTCCTCACAATATGTATGCCACGAGAGCAATCTGCTCTGAGGTCAGGTAGTCAAGGCGGAACACACTCAGCGAGATTTGAGCGAGTCTTACACGAACCATCACTACATTCAGTTCTTAATACGGCACTTTTCACGATTTGCCCCATTGCGAAAAAATACGCCCTAACTTCTGCGGTCTCAGGGATCACTTCATCGCACCATGAATTGATCTCCCCTCGGTAGGGATCATCTTATGGTGCGATGAAATGATCCCCGACGCGGCGGATATATAGGGGGGATCACTTCATGGCGCGATGAAATGATCCCCAACACGGCGGATGTAAAGGGGGGATCACTTCATGGTGCGATGAAATGATCCCCAACACGGAGGTGTTTGGGGGTCCACCTCGTTGAAAAGTGTCATGTTCTTCTCAAGATTTTTCCTAGAAAACTTCTGTGTTGCCTCCGCTCTCTCTTCCAATAATGCTTTATCATAATTGTCATCCCACACTGCAACAAACAGTGAAAATGACGGTCCCTCACTCGAACTCTGTGTGTACAATGGCTTCAAATCAATTGATTAGTTTTGACTTGCGTGACTGCAGTGACGTGCGATGACTTATTCGTTGACTTGTGACTTAGAATTTTTTTGACAATGGTGGTGAATTTTGATATTTTTTGGGACTGCGTTGACTTTTTCGTGACTTTCCGACCAATTTTAGTGACTTCTTGACAAAACATTTTAATTTTGTGGAGTTTTTACCATTTTGAGTTTAGTTTAAATGGATAACTGTTGTGACTTTCGTGTTTTTTCACTGACTGGCGTGACTTTTGCGACTTTTCCTCGAATTTTCGTGACTTTTCCCTTGCATTTCCCTGAATTTTTGTGACTTTATGAATTTTTTGAATTTTTGACTGGGTTTTGAATTTTATTTTGACTTCTTGGGGTTTGTACAAGGAATGCTCGAAGTGAGGGACCCCTCGGTTTGAGGTCTCCGGGCCGCTGACTCACCGTTCCCCTGAGATGCGACCGCTGCGCCTCCTGCCGCTGGGCTCCTCCCTGGGCTTCTCCCTGGGCTTCTCCCTGCACGCCGTCGTCCCGCAGCAGCCAGTCCTTGTCGGCCTGCAGCCTCGCCTCCAGCTGGCGGTCCCACTTGGCCAGGGCGTCCTCCAGGTTGGCGTCGTCGAGGCCGATTTGAGGCCAGACGGTGCCGCGCGCCGTGGCGGCCGTGAGGACCCCTGCGGCCGCCGCCACCAGCAGCGGCAGCCACCAGCGAAGCGCCCCGGCCATGGCTGCAGTTTGAATGCAGTTAAAGTGAAGTCATCGGAGAAAACTATAGTTTGTCCCAAATTACTGGTACTTTTTCTGTACTTAAACTATAGTTTTCTCTACAAAAACTATAGTTTTACCGCGGATTCCTGGTGCACTTTACACTGAAAATCCTACCACCCGGTAGAGAACGCTGCTGCCCGACTTTACCCCCTAGTTGTTGCGGTACGCATAACATAATACTGCATAGTGTGATAAAAGCATGCAACGCCGGGTAGAAGGATCTTCAGGTGAACTGGAGTTACACTATGCATGTTAAACTGTAGTTCACTGACTGTCCTCTTTCCTGTTTCATAAGTGCAATAAAAATAGTAGTTCGAGTGTGTAGTGTGGTGTGTGGTTGAAGGTGAAAAATTAAGTTAGTGTAGAGTGAATTTTTAACCCTAGATGTCATTGTAATCGTATGTGAAGTGTGAAATTCCAGTTTTACTCCACGCTATCTGTGCTTTTAGAAAGAAGTAACTACTGTAGAGTCATTCTTGGTGGTAAATACAGTTTCATTTGACTTTAAACTACGCTTTTAAAAAGTAATGTCGACTGTGAAGCTGAGTATACAGTAAACTGCGATTTGAACTGGCTATTATCGATAATTTTGAAGCCCTTTGGAGGGCATAGTTTTGAACTACATTTAAACTACAGTTTAGGCTCCAGTCAAGTATACCATCGTGGGGCTAAGAAGGATATCGAAGGCCGACGGCGGCCCTCCTGCAATAGCTGGTTAGCCGTGTACACTTCTAAGTTCCAGGGTCCCGGGTTCGAATCCCATCAATGCCAGCGCAGATTTCCTACTTTCCTCGGGTTCCAGTAGAGCAAGGGTCTACAGGCACAGAGAAGGGAAAGGGGAGTAAACAGGAAAGGGGAGGAAAGAGGAAATAGGGTACCGAGAGGGGAGGGGGTAAAACTTTTCGAACTTTGGAGAAGTGTAGTTTGGCAGGACCACCTGAATGGACTCAAAACAGAAAAGCAACTGCTCGTAAACTAAACCTAGGAACTCCCCCGGGACTTCGGCGGAACTCGAACAATTCGAGTTTGTCCAAAAATACTGGTAGAATAACTGCAGAAAAACTATAGTTTACAAGTAAAAAACTCGAGTTTGGTCTGCACTTTACCGTAATTTCACTGCAGTAGGACTGCTACCACTGTTCTGTACATTAACTGATAATCTGATCTACTTGAAAGAGCATAAAGGTATTGGGCACTCAAAAGGCCTGCGTGATTAATCGAAAAATCGAAATTCAAAACGATTTTAAAAATAATCGACATCGATTTTTGGCATGACAATTTCGATCTTTACTATCGAAATAGATAATAGTAAAAAACCAATAGTCGGTTTTATTTCGATTTCAGATTTTATTTCGATTCCCAATTTTCTCCCGATTTACGATTGCTAACCAATTGTCGATTAACGCGATGACTGTAAACCGACCCGTGATTCAATTCACCGGACACTGGGTTGCGATGGTACCGCCCACCGCCACCGCAGCGCAGCCGGTCCGGGGGTGCTGGTATGCTGATGTAAATCCGCCAACTGAGTTGGAGCACTTCAAGGAGTTGGCGGTGTTCCGCGACATTCCCCGGGTCCATATGTCCACCAATGTCCTGATGTGGTGGAAGGAGCGTCGGGACACGTATCCGCGAGTCAGTTGTCTCGCTAGGAAGTACCTGGCGGTGTCAGGGAGCAGCACCACATCCGAGCAGGGTTGTTAACGTTACTTCTAAAGGTAACGGCGTTACCGCCGTTATCGTTATCGTTAGTCAACGATAACGCGCTACTCTTTCGATGAGACGGTAACGGTATCGTATATTTGTCCAGTAGCGGAGTAACGCCGTTATCGCGTTATTCACGACACCCGGACAGCGCGAAACCCGGAACACCCAAAAGTCATTTGAATCGAGCAACAGCAACCGCCCCATGGGAACAACCACGTTGCATTCACGTAACTTACGTGGATTAGGTGGATGGATTCTTTTCACATAAAACATTTTTGTCGATTCTTTGATCGACGTTAAATCAACGTCGATTTATCGTCTATTATAGATCGGTTTCAATCGACGGAAAGTCAACGTGGATAAATGATGGTGTGTAGATTTCCATCACAGCGAACATAGAATCTATCTTGAAATATCATCGATATCGCCAGTTGCCTGATCGATCTGGCGAGTGGCGTGGATCTTTATTCGAAAATCCTCTCCACATATTCCACGATAGATCCACCTCGTTTCCATATCGCCGGGTCAGTCCCTGTTTGATCGCTTGCATTGGGTAGATGCAGTTTATCTATCCACTTCACGATGGCGTAGATTTTAGGTGATAATTGGAAAGTACTTCGAGAAACAGGTCTTCCGTTGAATGTGACACCACTGCTGTGCTGTGGTTCTATTTTTTTTTTTTTTAGTTTTTTACAGTGCTTCGAAAGATAGGTCATAAAATAAATAATTGCAAATGTGTATGCATTTTTTCAAATTCTCGGTGCACTCTCATACACGCATTCAAAATCGATACTTAAGGGCACTTGGATATAGGTAACGATAACGCTCGTTACTCCGTTACCGATAACAATAACACGTTACTTTACATTTACCCAGTAACGGTAACGCGTTCCTTTACTTTTCGTGCAAATAACGGTAACGGTAACGCGTTAGTACCAAAAGTAACGTTAACAACCCTGCATCCGAGAGGCTGCGTAGCTTGGGTGGCAACATAGTGACGGACACCCGCAGTTGTCTCTCTGACGAAAACGCAGAAAATCTTATTTTTGCTTTCTCTAACAAGCGCTTTTTTTTTCTCAGGCGTTCGTCGTAAGTGGTAATTGAAATTGTAATACTGTACATTTATTTGTGTACTGTCATGTAAATAAACACTGCACTTAATTCTATCATCATCGTCGTTTATCGAGCTATAAAAATTATCGGCTTTTCTCTCAGTGGTGTTCGGTCTCGATGTTTTCTTGATCTTTGACTTCTGTTTTAGGGCTTCATTCGAAATGTCTAAGCTCGTGCACGTTTTTTTCACCCTGGGGAATACACGGGGAACACGACTCTGAGAAAACACACGACTAGTGTAAACGTATGGCACTCGTACCATATCAGTGACGCCAGAGACCTATTGCAGAGGTGGCTGGTTCAATGCCCATTGCCTTGGATACGTGGGAACCCAGGTGAAGCTTTGTAGGAAGCACCAAATGGGAATGAATTCTTAAGAGTAACAGTTTTCCTACGGCAAAATTCCAATGGGATAATGCACACAAGTCGCCCTGCCCTGCATCATCCCTGGTTACTTACTAGGCGATCAGGCCGTGATCTATCCGAATCCCCTGGCCGCACTAACTAACTTCCCTTGGAACTCGTTCTCGCCGGCTGGGTCTGGTGTGCCAGTGTCAGTGGCAAGTGGTGACCATCTGAAGGTTGCCGGCCTTGTTTGTCCTTAGAGATAAAGTCGTCATAGGTTATCTATGAAGGGTTTCCCTGCCAAAACATCGAGATCAGGGAGTGGCAGCAGTGGACGTAGTACGATATAAATCCATGTTCCCTCTTACTACACAGCACACTGAAGGGAAATTACTCAGCAAACCCAAAGGTGCTTTTCGTAAAGTGTGCGGGCAAACTCTTCGGGGAGTGTGATGGCGTATCACACTCTACCTCTGGTTGATACTTAAGGATAGTTCACACAGTTACTCGGAACAAAAGTTTTCGCCGGTAGTCGATTTTATGGCTTTAGAACCGAGGCACTTAGAGGAGGCTCCGGGATCATTCCATGCGATTCAGCGACAGTTAAAACATGGATATGCAGCTTGCCATGTCCAAAAAATATCTCATTATGCCCGAAAACCGCTAAAAACCGCGTGTGTTTTAGCACGGGATGTACTTTTGAATTTATTAGCCAACTTCTGAATGCCACCGCGAACTGTCCAGAAAGTGCGAAAAGTGAAAGATTTTTACTGTTGAGGAGTGTTGACAGTTTGTCCCCTTCACCTAGAATGCTAACGCTGCTCTGTAATTGAACTTTTATTTCATTATCGTTTGTTAAATCACTAATTCAAACAGATTTGTGAGCACCTTAAACTTCGCAACACCGCCTGAAAAGTGGTTATTATTTCGTTGCAGTGCGTTGGCCGCACTGGCTGTTCCATGGCTGCGCGCTTCGTCCATATTTCAACTCAGACTGGAAAATCAAATCAACCGAGCATTTTTACAAATAAATATACATTCTTATATCTTCATTGCACTAAGAAACGTCATTCCTGCTGCAAGATGTTCACGGGAATATTGGTTATTCCGTGGATGCAAACGGATTGGCGGCCGTCCTAACCTCTCCCCGCTCCAGCGCAGCTCAGCAGACAGCCCACCCGAGATTCAAACAGCAGCAGCCCCGCCGCCACTGTGCGTGCGGGGCGAGTGGGGCGGGGCGGGGGGGTCCCTACCTGGTGCAGTGGTGCCGTACTGACCCGAGGTGCCCCCGGCGGACACGCCGTTTCAGTGCATTTTGCCATGTTCTAGGCCATCTAGCTCTAAAACGAAACTCACAATTTCCTCCAAACTCTGCCCACCTTTTCTTTACACATCTAGTATGCCGTCCTCAGTTTTTGCTTGAAATCTTATGGATCCTTCTGTCAGTTTAGGGAGTCGAAAGTCCGAGCGGTAACCGTCGCCCCGCTTACCCCATGCGTAAGACGGGCTAAATTCGGCCACTTTAGACCATCGTAGCGTGGCTCTCGAACTCACAATGTCTCTGAAAATTTGGAAAATGGCGTATCGAGTGCAACTCTCCACCTGATCTGAATTTCATCAAATTCTTATGGATATGCTAAGTGTGTGAACTATCCTTAAGTTTACGAAAAGCATGGATGTGGCTTCAACATGGGGAACCCAGCAAGATTGTGGTACTCACCACACTTTAGGAAGAGTGCGGTTCCCAAGACTGTAGTTAATACCACACTCCTGGAAAAGACTCCTTGAAAGACTCCTTTGCTGAACTTGACCCATTTATTGCAATCGGCAATGATTCTTTTTGCCTCGGCTGAATTATCCAGCACCCTTCCTACAAGATTGTGATACTTTAGGCTGGAAGTCGATTTCACGACAATGTTGATACCATGGCCGAAACAATCGTTTCCACAATTTAAGGGCCTTCACAATATCTGCTCCGTCGGTAGCATATTTAATGTCCTCAAGATGTTTCAAGAATTCAAGAAATCGAGAAATCAAGAAATTCGAGAAATCAAGCAAAAATACGAAAAACGAGGGTTTGCTTGATTTTCTCACTTTAAACGCCGATATCTCGAAAACCGTAAGAGATACAGTGTTTTCTTTGAAATTTTAGTTCTTCAGGGTCCTACTTTGGCCAGATTGACCTTGGATAGCTTTCTTCGAATTTTCAAACAACATTGATTTTTACTGTTCATAAGGGCACTTCGTGACCCCTGCGCGACCCCTAAATATTGTCCGACAGATTTCCGGTTTTGCACACATTTTTTTAATGCCAAAATGAAACTTTTGACGAGTCAGCCCATAACAATTTACCCCACTTTGCGGATATGGACCACCCTACCCCTCAGCTATGACCCTTAGCTATGACAGTGGTGTTTTCTTTCCTGTGATTTTACCTCTACCTCAATTAGCCATTTTGTTTTACAAGATACGCCGTTCGGATCTTATAACAAACTTTTCGCTGCGCACTCGTCATATTGTAAGGGACTCTACCCCGCGCCTACGGCGGTACCCCTTGCCCGGTACCGCCCGGGCCGCCGCCGCCGCCGCCGCCGTTCCCCTGGCAACCAGTCCTGAGACTCTTGTACCGCCCTGCCCTGTGCTCGGAATACACTCGCTATTTCCCTGACTCCTGTGTGTCCTTCCCCTACGCCCCTGTTCCCTAACATTGGTGTCAGAGTAAATCGGGAGGGGGAGAGGACTGAGACTGAGTGACTGAACTAGTGAAAAAAAAAAAGAAGAGAAAGTCCGGCCGTCAGCGGGCGAAAATGCCCCGCCGGGACCGAAGCCGGGAGCGGCGCCGGGCTGTGGACGCCGCTGGTGACGCCGCCGCCAACGCTGCCAACTCCGTGCAGGCCATGCAGCAGATCCTGGCGCAGTGGGCCGCTGCCTCCACCCAAGTCCAGGAGCAGAATGCTGGCCTCCTCCAGCGGGCCCAGGAGCAGAGCGTTGGGCTCCTCCAGCGTGTGTCCGACGCCTGCCTGCAGAACCGGGCACGGCCAGCGGGCAACTGCAGGATCCCCGTCTTCGACGGTACTCGGTCCTGGGCCGTTTTCATTGCTCAGTTCGACAGTGTCGCTGAGGACCCGGCCAACAGCTGGGACGAGGCCGAGAAGGGCCGCCGCCTCCTCCGGTCGCTGGAAGGCCGCGCGGCGGACCTGGTGCTGACGCTGCCACGGCACGAGTACACCTCGTACGCCAGCCTGCGTGACCGCCTGCAGCAGCACTACGGCGCGGCGCAGCGCACCGAGCTGGCGGAGGCGCAGTTCAACCGGCGCGTCCAGGGCAGCGGTGAGTCGATCAGCGACTTTGGCGCCGATGTTCTGAGGCTGGCCCGGACGGCGTACCCGACGTGGCAAGAGGAGCCCGTCCAGACGGTCGCCAAGAACAAGTTCTTGGACGGACTGCGCGACCCTGACGTCCGAAAGACCGTCCGCCTTCAGCAGCCAGCCACCTTCAGCGCCGCCTTGCCGGCCGCCATCTCGGTGGAGGCCGTGGAGCTGCTGGAGCCCCCGAGCAAACGACCGCGCATCCAGCAGGTAGGCGTGGCAGAGGCCGGCGGTTCGTCACAGGACAGCAGCGATGGCGCCGGGGACGACGCTACCCGCGTCGCTGCGGTTCGTAGCGGCGGCCCTGCCGAGGACCGGATGGCCCAACTGCTGGAGGAGCTCAAGAAGATCGCGGCTGGCCTGGGCACGCCCAGCGGCACATCGGCCGCCGCCCTCAAGGTGTGCTACAGCTGCCGCCTCCCGGGCCACTTCGCCCGAGACTGCCCTCGGGACCAGGGCGACAAGAAGAAAGGCGGCCGCTCCCGCCGCCGTCGGAGCCGCAGCCGGGACCGCCAGCGAAGTCGCAGCAGGGACCGTCGACGCAGCCGCAGCCGCGACCGTCGAGGCCGAGGCTCCAGCTCTGGCCGGCCCGCGGGAAACGCGTAGCGGCCGCGTCAGTGGGCGCGACTTCGGCTGCTACCGCCGCCCCCGCCCAACAACTGGATGCAGCCGCGGCTGAGCCGCCCCCGCCGCAGCGTGTCACCTGGCACATCGAGGGCTCGATCGCCGGCAGGCCCTGCAAGTTCTTGTTTGACCCAGGGGCCGAGTTGACCATTGTACGGCGAGGGTTGCTGCCGCCAGACGCCACGCCGGCCCCGGGAATGCCAGCCCAGGGTGCCTTCCAGGCAGGCGGGCCGTGCTACCTCTCCGGCCCGCGAAGGGCCGTCCTCACCATTGGCGGCGCCAGCGCCCCGTGGTACATCTTTGAGAGTGACACGCACGAGGACTGCCTGCTGGGGGCCGACTTCGTGGCTGCGCGCGTGGCCCTCCTCGACCCGGCCCGCGACGAGCTGCTGCTGCGCACCGACAAGGGTGACTGCCGGATCACCATGAGCCGGGTCACCCGGGCTGTCTCCTTGCCGCAGATGGTGGCAGCCATGCGCGTGGAGTGCGGACACCGCGCCATCATCCCAGCCAACGGAGACGCCGTCATCATGGTAAGGGTGCGTGGCTGTGACGTTTGGAACCCGCGGGTTGATGAGGAGGCCGTTGCCCACCAGCAAACGCGTCGTACCCCTCCCCCTGGCGCACTGGCCACACCCCAGGGCGAGGAAGGGCGGGCGTACGCTGGCTGCGCAAGCGTCCCTCCACAATCCGTCGAGGTGATGGTCGCAACCTCCACCCTCGCCCCATCACAAAGTCCTGTGTGGCAAAGGGCCTGTAGGGCAGAAGAGTCGACGGAGACTGTGTGTCGAAGAGCCCATGGAAGAGCCTGTGTGGCGGGAAACCCGGGACCTGCATGGCGGAGAGTCTGTGTGACACAAGAGACGACGGAGACTGTGTGTCGAAGAGCCCATGGAAGAGCCTGTGTGGCGGGAAACCCGGGACCTGCATGGCGGAGAGTCTGTGTGACACAAGAGACGACGGAGACTGTGTGTCGAAGAGCCCATGGAAGAGCCTGTGTGGCGGGAGACCCGGGACCCGGAGAGCAGCCTGGACTTCGGCGCGGCGAGCGGGAGCCGACCTTCTTCGGGTGCGGCGAGGGCGTGCTGCCGCCACCACCAGACGAGCAGCGGGACTCCGTGACGCTAGTGCGGGTGAGCCGGGCGGCATGCGCTGCTCTTCCAGTTGCCTTGCCTCCGGGTCTAGAAGTTGTCAGCGGACTGCTGGCCGACCGGCAAGCCGCCGGCCCCAACACCCTGGTCGTCCGCGTGCACAACTCCGGGACGAGACCCAGGGCCATCCGCCGCGGGACCTGCTTGGCGCGGCTTCAGGTGTCACCGACGGCTGCAGTGTCCCAGACCATCGCCTCTGCCACCACCACCGCGGCCGGCGCCCCCAGCGCCAAGTCGCCGGCCGGCATGCTTCCTGAGCCGCTGGAGGCACTTCTCGCCTCATGCGCCAGCGACCTCACGCCGGACCGGTACTGGCAGGTGCGGGAGCTCATCGCCGAGTTCCAGGGCGTGTTCTCGTGTGCGGGGGAAATTGGCCACTGCACCCTCGTCCACCACGACATCAACACAGGTGATGCCTCCCCAATCAAGCAGCCCCCTCGTAGATTGGGTTTCCAGCAGCAGCAGAAGGCCGACAAGTGCGTGGAGGAGATGCTCGCCGCGGACGTCATCACCCCGTCGGAGTCTCCGTGGGCGTCACCGGTCGTGCTGCTGACCAAGAAGGACGGCAAGCCGCGGTTCGCCATCGACTACCGCCGGCTCAACGAGGTCACCCGGAAGGACGCGTATCCGCTGCCGCGCATCGACGAGACGCTGGACTCCCTCCAGGGGTCTAGCTGGTTCTCGTCCCTGGACCTGCGCTGGGGCTACTGGAACATCCCGCTGTCGCCTGCCGCCCGGGAGAAGACCGCCTTCTGTCTCCCCGGACACGGCCTGTACGAGTTCCAGCGGATGCCGTTTGGCCTGTGTAACGCACCGGCCACCTTCCAGAGGCTCATGGACCGGCTCATGCCGCGCCACCTGTCACGGGTCTACCTGGATGATGTGGTAGTCCCGGGGAAAACGTTCGAGGAAGCCCTCAAGAACCTCCGCGACGTCCTGCTTCGGGTGAGGGCTGCTAATTTCCTCCTGAACCCGTCCAAGTGTAAACTCTTCTCCAGGCTGCTCGAGTACCTTGGACACGTCATCACGGCGGAGGGCATCTCCACGGACCCCGCCAAGATCACAGCGGTCCGGGACTGGCCGGTGCCAGCCGACAAGCAGCAGCTGCGCAGCTTCCTGGGGCTGGCGCAGTACTACGCTCGCTTCGTCCGGAGCTTCGCGGACATCGCGGCTCCGCTGCACCGGCTCACCGAGAAGGAGCACCAGTTCCTGTGGACCCCCGAGGCTCAGGACGCCTTCGACCGCCTTCGCGCCGCCTTGACGTCGGCGCCTGTCCTCGCCTTCCCGGATCCGGACGGGGGTCCTTTCCTGCTGGACTGTGACGCGTCCAACTTCGCCATCGGCTGTGTCCTCTCGCAGTCCCAGAAGGGAGGGGTGGAAAGAGTGATTGCCTTTTTCAGCCAAGCACTGAACCGGGCCGAGCGCAACTACTGCGTCACCCGGCGTGAGCTGCTCGCCGTGGTCCAGGGCATCCGGCACTTCCACCCGTACCTGTACGGCCGGCCCTTCACCGTGCGGTCGGACCACGCTGCACTGCAGTGGATCCGCACTCTCCGGGACACTGCGGAGGGCCAGCTCGCCCGGTGGCTGGAGCGCCTGTCCTCCTACGATTTCATTGTGCAGCACAGACCCGGCCGAGACCATGCCAACGCGGACGCCCTGTCGCGCCGCCCCTGCCCGGCCGACTGCCGGCACTGCGCGCGCCGCGACCTCCCGGACGACCAGGACGTCCGAGTGCAGCGGACGCGCGCGTCCGACGCAGAGACGCCGACGCTGGACGAGATCCGTGCGGCGCAGGCCGCGGACATGGACATCGCGCCCCTGCTGCCTGGCCTCCGCCGGCACGAGAGACCTCCGGCCGAGGACATCAGCGACCGCAGTGCCCGTACCAAGGCCCTGTGGCTGCACTGGCGGTCCTTGGAGATGGTCGACGGCCTGCTGTACCGGCGCTTCATCGACCCCCAAGGCGCGGCCACCCTCCAGCTGGTGGTCCCTCAGTCGCTGATGGCGAGAGTCTGCTTCGTGTTCCACGACGCGCCGGGGTCCGGAGGACACCTGAGCGCCAACAAGACCCTCGCCAAGATCCGGGCCCACTTCTACTGGCCCGGGATGTGTCAGGAGGTAAAGCTGTGGAGCCTCTCCTGTGACTGTGAGACCTGCCGCAGGAAGCTGGGCACGCAGCGCCGCCAGCGCGCGCCCCTGCACACCCACAACGTCGGTGTGCCCTTCGAGCGCGTAGGCGTGGACCTCGCGGGACCCTTCCCGGAGACGGACCGGGGACACCGGTACCTGCTCGTGCTCGTGGACTATTTCACGCGGTGGCCAGAGGCCATCCCCATCCCGAGCAGCCGGTCCCACGTCGTGGCCCGCGCCCTGGTGGAGCAGGTCTTCTCCCGCTTCGGCGTGCCGTGCGAGCTGCACTCGGACCAGGGGACCACCTTCGAGTCCGAGGTGTTCCGGCACACGATGGAGCTGCTGGGTGTGCGCAAGACGCGCACCACCCCTCGGCGCCCGCAGTCCAACGGCGCGGCCGAGCGGCTCATCCGGACGACCACCGAGCACCTCGCCATGCTGGCTGGGAGCTCGCAGCGCGAGTGGGACCAGCAGGTGCCCCTCGTGATGCTGAGCCTGCGTGTGGCGCCGCACGCCACGACCGGGGTCTCCCCGGCCATGGCGATGTTCGGCCGGCAGCTCAGCCTCCCGCCGGCCCTGGCCCGCGGGCTGCCGCCGGGGACCGAGGCCCTCCCGCCCCGGCTGGGCTACCCTGCCTGGCTGCAGGACCGGCTGCACTACATCCACCACGAGGTCCGGGACCGCGCCGCCGCCGTGGCGCTCTCCCAAAAGGAGCGCTACGATGTCCGGGCAAAGCGGCCGGACTACCGCGTCGGGCAGCGCGTCTGGGTGTTCCAGCCCAGGCGCCAAAAGGGGCGCTGCGTGAAACTGCAGTCCTGGTGGTCCGGGCCGTACGAGGTCCTGGAGGTCGTCAACGACGTGACGGTCCGGGTCCGCCTGCAGTCCCGCCCCAGATCCCGTGTCCGGACCTTCCACGCGGACAAGCTGGCCCCCGTCGTCGCGCGGCCGAAACACCTGGCGGCCTGACGCCGTCGCCTCTCCGGGGGGAGGGGGATGGTGTAAGGGACTCTACCCCGCGCCTACGGCGGTACCCCTTGCCCGGTACCGCCCGGGCCGCCGCCGCCGCCGTTCCCCTGGCAACCAGTCCTGAGACTCTTGTACCGCCCTGCCCTGTGCTCGGAATACACCCGCTATTTCCCTGACTCCTGTGTGTCCTTCCCCTACGCCCCTGTTCCCTAACAATATTTAATTGCAATCGGGTAAGTTTCCAGGATCACAATGGGGTTTGAATCGCTCCGATCTGAAAAACCGTCTTGGAGATCCAGTGCTGCTCAGGAGCCAACAACCGCTGTTGTTCTGCTCTCAGCAGAACGAATCTCACTGTTTTAGTGTCTCCCAACAACCTTAAGGGAGGCTGGCTGGTCCATGAGCAGGTGGACACGAACGTTCCGTCGGCTTCGGTTGCATTTCAACCGTGGGACACATTCAGCTGGTACAGCACGGCTACGTACGTGGTCACGGATACCAAAACCTGGAATCATAACCAGGGGACGCTCAATGGAATACTTCAATAATCGGATGGCTTTAATAAGGAGCACCAGCTCCAAACACAACTAAGCAAACGTGTAACTAGGGTAAGCGCAGATGAAAAATTAAACACGCCGCCAAAAAATCACAGCAGGTAAAAATCACAAATGCTCTGCGCATGCCCTCTACGTGTAGTCAGCAGGCGCAACGGTGATTCTCGCGAAACGGGCCATTGTGGACGAACAATACTTTTGAAAAATATAAGTTGTCTTTTGTCATGAAACGTCGACAAATCGCATTTTGAGACGATCCCGGACGCTCTATACGTCTGGGCAGGCTCTAATGTAATTTCCCTACTAATTTGACCCAAAAAGCCGCGGAGTTCACAATTTTTTTGAATGATTCACCACTGTTGATTGGAAACGCGATGATACGGGGTGATACTTTCTCCAGAGCGACAGTCGGACAGCGTGAGACAACTTTTACGCTTGCAGCGATATTTTTTGGATGCACCATTAACACTGCAGACGCGACACGGTAGTCACAAGCAATTTGCGTACTCTCCAGTTTTCATTAATAGATACCACCGTGTCTCCTTACGGTGCAGATATTGAATGATGTTTTCATTGCGGACATTTGTATACTCATGGTTCATGAAAGTGGGGAGATCTAGATTTTTCCATATGAACGATCCATCGTGATCTCCGTGGATTTTGAAAAAGTTAGTGAGAACGCCTTTGAGCCCATGCTGGGCGACTGACTTAATTGTTGGGTTGAGTCTGTGGCCTAGAAAATCTTCCCTGAGTATGTAGCTTCTAGTCAAGATTCAACTCGAATGTGTTGTCAGTACCCGTTCCGACGAAAACAGTCCTTGTTTATATCAACCCAGAACAAAGGAACACCATGGAGTTCACATTTTGACCATTTACCACGTTGTGGACCCACAATCGTTGGAGGAAGGTTCAATTTTGAGTTGAAACCATTAACAGGAAGTACAAAGACACGATTTGGTGAAAAAATTGCGAAGAAATTCGCAAACATAAACTAACGGGGGCCTGAGGAACGCAAGTGGCCAGTATTCGGAGAATCACACGCAACGGAATTCACTTGGCTGAGCGATAGCGGTATCAGGTACTCCAAATTTAGGCCCCTCGGGTTGACCTCGGAAAATATATTTAAAAAACAAAACCAACATTAGTTGTTACTGCTGCACGGGGCACTTACGCCTCCAAGCGGGGCTCGGTCGGACCCTCTAAATATTGTCCGATCTCAAAATTTCAAATTTTCTGATTTTTTCTGACTTGTGTTGCTGTTTTTGTGTCTTTTCTATGCAGCCTGTCCGTTGCGTCAATCCAAATGTCGTGATCCTAGCTAACTGTCGAACACTTGTAATCTGGCATAGTGGCATGTTTCTACTTTTTACCGAAATTGAGTTTTCATTAGTTTTTGTGACCTAATGAACAACTGCACCTGTTGGTGTACTCAGCTTCTCATTGTCTAGTAATTATTATATTCCGTGCTGAAATGGAAACTGTTTCATAACCAGATGAACCACATGCAGTTACAGTATATTTTATTTCATCTCACTACAAAACTGGATTAAAAATTAAGATGTGCATTGGAAGTACTTGTTCTGTGACAAGTGGCGTGGATAGCAATAAGTTAGTTACACAGACCATTAGGATATAGACCTCCTTTTCCGATCATGATGACACTACGCCACTTAGATTGACATGGGTTCAGGGAATGGAATTGCTCCAGTAGCAGTGTGCTGTAAGGTATAAATACCACCACGGTTGTTTGCTTTGGATACACATTTATTACTATTTGTTGTAAAGATGTTTCTTTTGTCATTAACTTCCCCTCTTATGTGACCAAGACTGTTTCTTAATCCGTCTGATACTTACTTGACAACACATGGACAAATTTTTCACGAGTCTCTACGACGTTAAGCAAGACCGGCAGATTTTTTTTCAGCCATGCATTAATATGAAAGTAAAGTTTCAAAGAACATAATGCATGGATTTTAAAACCATGAATGCCAAAAATGTTCCAAGGTTTCTGCGGTACCAATTTTTGCTGAGCCCAACTTTAAACCACCATCACCTTCAAAAGCTTCTAAGCGA
The DNA here is from genome assembly GCA_038380765.1 of Odontothrips loti. Lineage (NCBI taxonomy): Eukaryota > Metazoa > Arthropoda > Insecta > Thysanoptera > Thripidae > Odontothrips > Odontothrips loti. Next base: position 96,055 of record JAZGLN010000128.1, on the reverse strand, counting down.
AGCTTCCGCTAGGAGGGGGTGCCGTAACCGCTCGGAGGCGGCTCGCGGCGACGCAAGTGGGGCCGCCTGGAAGCAGGCAAGCCCGCAGCGCACCGCTGCGTTCTACTTCATCGCAGATGCCTACCGCCCAGGCTGAGACCGACCGCCGCGTTCGAGACGCGGGGCCTCCTTCTCTTTCGCTCCCACCACAGCGGAGTGGGGCGAGAAAGAGAAGTCGCGTGAACTTTTAGTCATGCAGCTCCGTGCGAAAGAGACAGAGTGAGTGTGCGACAAGAAAGAAGCGGGACCGCCGGCTGTTCGAGAGAGGCAGCGGCGGCGGGGTGGCGGGGCGGTTGGTGCGGGGCGTGCGAGAGAGGCAGATAGTCACTGTGTGACAAGAAGGAAGCGGGCCCGACGGCGGCGCAGCGTCTGCCAGCTCGGTCTGAGGCGTCACCCCTGCCTGCACGACTCGGCTCGGCTTGGCTCTGTGCTGGGCTTGGCCACGCAGTAGGGCTCGGCTGGACTCGGTGTGGGGTGTGGATCCGAACACATTAGTACTACTCGGTGCAGCAGTACCAGAACCAGGACCAGAAAACCGTTCACATTGCGCGCGGATAGGAAGCGAACCAGCGGGGTCCGAACTGCTGTGCTTCTCCACTTGGCCTTCTGAGGGCAGCGGGTTCGCCTATCTCAAAGGGGTTTTGTGACGTCAGTGCTGCAAAGGGCCCGCCGTTAAATTTCTCGTCCGAGGACCGTCCGTAAATCCGAGATCGGCCTAACAAAACTGAAAGCGCCGTCGGGAGTCGAACCACGAATCCATGCATCTCGAAGCAGGCGCGCGCTGCCTCTGCGCTACGGATCACAAACATTCAGAATATGCCCAGCCGGCTCCAGCTTGCGGCATGTGGTCAGGAAGCCGCTCTCATCACCCTAGGAGGTTGGCCCGACGTCGACAGTACTGTCTTTGCAGCACCTTCTGTCTCACTCGCACACTCAGCACTGGGCCGCCTCAGTTCCCTCCCGCTGAAGCGAACAGGCCAAAACAACAACCGCCTTTCTTTGACAAAGGGGATGCAGACCGGAAACAACCTAGCGATATCGTGATCGTGATCACCAAACGAACCCCTAGCAATAATAATGACAACAACTGGGATGGTTGCGCAAAATCAACCCAGCGGCGAGGTGTGATGCGACGTGCAGGGGTGGGTAGGTTAGGTTAGGATAGGTTAGGATAGGTTAGGTTAGGATAGGTTAGGTTAGGATATGTTAGGTTAGGATAGGTTAGGTTAGGATAGGTTAGGTTAGGATAGATTAGGTTAGATTAGGTTAGGTTAGGATAGATTAGGTTAGGTTTGGTTAGTTTAGGATAGGTTAGGTATGGTTAGGTTGGGATAGTTTAGGTTAGGGTAGGTGGTAGGATGAGAACCACGAAAGCACCCACTATACGGTAAACCAAACGCAACAACAACCGTAGCTCTGACAAAAGACATACCGGAAAATCCCCCAACAACAACAAAACCATAAAAACAACATCCAACCAGACGCAGCAAATTCATCAAAATTTGAAATTTGAGTATATGGCTCAGCACCTGAAGCTTGCTTCTTCCTAGTTTTAAGATTGAACTGTTGAGTGGGTATTCATTATTTGAATCTGCCGTTACACCCTGTCTTTTTATCCAGGACCCAATGTGAGAAGTTAATTGTTCATGCTATTCGCAAATTATGCGAGAAGTGCATCAACACATTGGTTTAATGAATCAACAATTTTTGTTCCCACCAAAATGCTTTCGGCTCGAACGGCGACGCAGAGCGCCTGCGAGTGCTAGGGTAGGCCAGCCCGCATGCCATGCCTGCATGCCGAAGTCGTAGTTGCCTACATAGCAGGTGCCATTTGCGCTGCGCCTGGCCTTTTGTTTGTGGTAATATCGTGAATGTACCAAGTGATTCCTCAGTCTAATGCACAACAATTTTCTACTGATGTTATGAGCAGTCGGTGCGTTTCGGTCCGGAATGGGATGTTAATATTACTAGGCAGTATCGTGTCGATACGTTGGCTTCGCCACTTCAGTAATACTAGATGTTCAAGCAAGCGCGTTTTCGTGGCTTTTCCTTGGAACTTTCGCTTTTGAAATTGTATTATTTAAAATATGATTTCGTGTATTGGCAGTGATTCGACACTGTTCCGACAGCGTTGCCAGAGCGTGCGTGCAACTATTTGAAGGAATAGAGAAGGAAAGGAGGGGGTGAGCTATTAAAATTAAAAAAAATGCCAAACGTAAAAGTCCTGCACTCCATAATCACCGCTAACTTAACCTAAGTAATCTACACTGCTCTAGAAAGGGATGCATTTAACTGAGCGCCACGGCAACCGAGCGTTCACTTTCTTTCCGACATTACTCATGCGGGATGGGCTGCTGGCGGCGCTTGGTTTCAGCGGCGCTCGGTTTCAGTAGCGCTCACTTTCCTCTCACTTTCCGTACCGCTCAGTTTCAGCGGCGCTCAACCTCCACACGCCCCCTGCCACAACTGGCGCTCAGTTTCACCGGCGCTCAGTTTCAGTAGTAATACATCCCGCACACGGAGAACAAGAAAAAGAGAATTGTATGTTCGCGCGTAATCTTCAAGCTGTTCTGCTGTTTGGCAAGGAAATGGGCAACGTTGCAACACTGGCGTGTCGGTCGCGCGGCTTACAATACGCGCGCCAAATTTCAAGAAATGAAGATATTTTACTTCTAAAAATTGCACCTTACAAAGGTTTGTTTTTCGTTGTTTTTGTGTCGCAATTTGTTTTAAGGATTTTTGGCGCACTTATTGCGGCGTTTGGAAAGGAAATTCTGTTTGCTGTTTTGTTTCGTCTGTCTCGCGCATGTGCTTTACGGCGGATGAACTTTGCATGTTGTCCGTTTTGTGTCTGTGTGCATTTTTGACAAGTTTGTAATCAAGTCTTCGAGCCTTTGCTTAAACATGGCAGTAAATTTAATCTTACAGCAAAATCCAAATCTCTGTTATGAAATTCAAGTGCTGTTGAAGAGCCAGGACACTACGTGTGGAAGTTCTGAAGCCGTCACAAACTTTCGCGACTTGATGCAGTTCGTCGGCGTTGAAGTAGTAAATGAAGCCGCAGATGTTGCCATAAACAGTTCAGAATCCAACAGTGCTGTATTCAAGGAACTGGAGGCATTACTTTTGAACAACACTGCGTCTTGTGATGATCCCCGCGTTTGTACCTGCAAAATATACGCTGTAAGGAAAAATGTCAAAAAATCACCCATCAGCATGAAGCTTTTGGCAAAGATTGAGATTGAGGCGTTGCAAGCGATTCAAGAACTGGGAGCCTTTTAGATATTCAGGTAATTCGAATTTTCGATATTGGTACGTTGCTTTGATTTCAATCCTTTTGAAGCGACAATTCTTTGTGTTTGATTCCGGTGTGTTCAATTTTATCAATTGTGGACTTACTTTAAGATCGTCCTGAGTGCAGTCTAAGATCGTTTTATTGTTTTTGGTTACATAACCTGTGATTATTGCGGACGATAACTTGTGCCGACTTGTGCGTTAATTGCTTTTCTCATTTCTGTTATTTTTAGTTTTCAAGATTGTCGTGCTTTTTGGGGTTGGAAGAGTCGTTCTTGTCGGCTAGCTGTGCGCAGCGTACTGCACCTCGCGGGGGGCATCCTGTCGACGTTTGGTGGATGCGATGTAGTGCCAACGGCCTTTATTACCGTTGTTTTTTCTGTCTAGTTGAATTCTACGTCACTTTGCGGTGTCAATTCTATATTTTCGAGTCAAGGCATTTCGACTGCTTTCTTAAGAAATGTCATATTATTGGTTTTGAATGCCGCGCCGCTGGTCCTGGGCTGGTGTGAGCGGAGCGTTGCGCTCGGCGAGCCCGAAAGTAGTCCCTTGCTTCTGCGTATGCGCGTCTCGTAGAGAGGAAAGTTCGAGAGCACAGATCTCTACTGGAATGTTGCTGCGCTGTGTCGTCGCCGCCATTGTGTGTTTAGCTGTTGGCTTGGTGTGGTGTCTGCGAGTCTTCGTTCAGCACTTTTTTTTGCTGTATGTGGCAAGTTTTGTGTACGCTGCTTGTCTTGTCGCTGTCTTGTTAGCTTGTTTGCTTGTTTGCTTCTCAGTTTTTCTCCATTCTGGCACTTCGGCCGGTGTAAATGATGCTTTGTTGTGACCTGCTCTGTACCTCGGGCACTGCTCCTGATACAGTTTCGTTTTGCTGGTTCTTATGATGTATTTTGTGATGTTCATTGTTTCAGATTTTTAACGTTCTTGCCGTGTTTTTACGTTTTTGGTCATCCGTGCTCCTCTGGTGAGTCTCTGGCGTGTAGTTTCGCAATGTTTAGTTACGCACTATGCTAATTCCAAAATGGCGGACTCGTTCTTTGATGCTATTTCTGGTTTTCTTTCGGTTCAGTGCTTGATTTCATGTCGTTTGTTCCTTTTTGTTGCAGGTCATTATATCCTCGGCTCTTTGTTTTGTTGTCGTTTTTCGTCGTTCGTTTGCGTCGTTTTTCTTTGATTAGCAGTAAGTTTTCTGACTTCTTCAGTAATCCAAAATCAAGCGTAAAGACTTCATTCCTCTGTCTTCATGCCTTGGTCACTGATTTTGATGCCCAATGTAGAGTTCGTATAAGCTTTTAAGATTTTTATTGTTCTGTGTTTGTTTCAGCAATGGATGAATCAAAATATCGTAAACAAATGGGCACAAAGGGTCGTCGCCCAGAAGCTCTTTTCAAAGGAAGAGAATATCTAATCAAACAGTTTGCCAGAGAAAGAAGTATTTTCAAAAGCAAGGCAGGAGACTTTCCATTGAAATTAATTGCTGTTTATGAAGATTTTGGCATGACGTTCCACACGTACATGCCAACTACGTTTGACAATTTTTCTGATGAGAAAATGGAGGAATTATGCAAGGATGTTGCTGACGGAGATGTCCGTATTGTTTTTTACGGGAAAATTTCCGGGGCTAATGAAATCCAAATCTTGAAGAAAGGTGAAAGTAAGTGTTATTTTCATGTCATTTTTATGCAATCTCTGTTCTTTGGATCAGTCATGTTCTCAATTTCATTTCATTTTGTTTTCACAGCTGTTGATCAAGCCAAATTAGAAGGCATTGCCCTCATTGAACAGTCTGAGAAATCATATGCTTCAGCAAAGAGGAGTGCACCTGATACGAATGATGGCTCCCCAGCCAAGCAAAGTAAACCAGAGTGATGCTTAACATGTCCTAATTTGTTTCTAGTTCCTACTATTTTCCATACTATGAAAGTTGAAAGAACTTTTAGTTTTCAATGTAGGCTTGTGCCATGTGATTGTGCATTCTTTCAATTTTATCAGCTGCTGCTAATTTCCAACTAGTTCTTGAATCGTGTCATTATGATTGAGCTGTGTCAATATGATTGAGCTGTGTTATTAGTATAGAAATATTTTCATATTAAGATCCTTTGCTGTTAAATATTAAGGATACATTTTAGCTGAAATGTGATTGGGTCCATCCCATTATATTGACTGTTGGTATAGTATGTAAAGTCTGAAAACTGAAAGAACTGCTAATTTTAATTGTAAGTTTGAGCCATGTGGTTGTACCTTATTCAACTGCTCCTAATTTGTTACTTGATTTTGCAAAGTGTTATTACTTTTGTACTGTGTTTGTTTATGGAAATATTCTTGGAAGAAAATCCTTTGCTGTAATCTATTTAGGATACATTCAATCTGAAATGTGATTTGCTCCATCCTTTTAAGTTGACTGCCAGTTATAGTATGTAAAGTGTGAGATGAAGAAACATTAATTTTAAATGCAAGTTTGTGCAATGTGCTTGTAATTATCATGTGATTACAGTCGGCTAATTTCATTAGTTTTTCCATAAAGGTATAATTGTATTTTTTACTTGTAGGACTTGTTCATTTTTTATGTCATTGAATGAGTAAATTTCATTTTGTAATTCTTTAATTAAGCTGTTGACTGAACCATTACAATTATGCCAAATATTACTAAGTCCCAACCTGGGAATTCAAATGACAATAAAATAAATTTATAACAATTTCCAGTTTTATTTCAATATGACAACCTTACACTAATTTACAATTAACACTTATGTACATTTTTCTTTCACATAGAATCATTTTTTGCTAGGTTTGGAAACACCTCTTTTCAGTCTAGTTTGTATCACAGATAGTTGGCAAATGAACGTCAATAGAGCTTCCCACTTACAGTCTACATGCTTGTTTAAAGAACTTGTTTAGATATCATACTATTAAACCATTCTTTTCTGAGCTGCAGCACTTTGCTGTTATTGATACTTTCACACCTCCGGAACACGAATGGCTCTAGCATCATTCCAGACAGACTTTTCACACGGGACAAAGCTACATAAGACAGTCCTGCTTGCCTTTCAACATTCCCGAGACACACAACCACTTTATCCATTGTTAGACCCTGTGATTTGTGAATAGTAACGGCATAACTAAGAGATAGAGGAAACTGGCATATGCTCAGCTTTTCACCATTTTCTGCTTCTACTGTAGTTGTTGCTGGTCCTACTGGCACTGTTTTAAGTTCATCATCAAGATATGGTCCTTTATAACTTGCAAATCTGCAAATGATAACAGCTGGTGGGTCTTCTTGGGGTGTTGAATCAGGGTCGTACAGAATATCAACCACTTCGCCAATCGCACCATTGGCCAAACCTTGCTCTGTCCACAGATTCCTCCGCAACATTATTTTGCACCCTTTAGTTACATAAAGGTTATCATCCTCTGAAGATGGTGCTACACTGATAGTAGTTCTTCCCTTTGTTTTCTTCAATTTAGGCACTACCTTTGCTACAGGCTGTCTAAACCCTGTGCGTGGGTCTATTAAATTGCTGAGTGCATCTTTATTGTATTGTTTTACTTGCGCATTCAAAGGAAAAAGGCGTATGGCATCCTCGAAAGACTTTCTCTCTTCAGGAGAAATGTTAGTACTAAATCTTGATTTTAATACTTGATAATCAGTATGCGTTATATTACCAGATGATACATTGTTAAGCACATTTTGAAAGTTCACATCTTTCTGCCTCTGAATTTGTTGAAGTGTATACACAGCATCAAAATTATCAGACAAGAATTTGCCACTGATGCCTTCCATTGACTTGTGTTTCAAAGAGTAAGGAGCAGGATCTCCAACAGGAGGCAGCTGGTTGATGTCACCAAACAGATATACAAACAAACCCCCAAACTCATCATCAGGTGCATCCATAGCTTGACGCAGGCGACAGTCTATTTTGTGAACCAGCTCACAACCAAGAGTGCTGTATTCATCAATCAGCACAAATTTGACTTTCTCTATCTTTCTTTTGAAGTCACTTAATACTGCCCCATTCAAGTCACTGAAATCATTTGTTGGATTTATCTGCAAGGTGGAATGTATTGTGGAACCATTGATGTTCACCGCACTAATGCCTGTGAAGCTCATGAGAAGGTATGCTTCATCTCCGAATGCAGCTTGAAGTTTCTGTGTGATAGCAGATATGAGAAGGCTTTTGCCAGTTCCTGAAAAATTTTAAAGAAAGTTTCAGACAAAACCATGAGTTACTGGTGATAGCTTTAAATGGTTGTTTTCACCAAAAATAAAATTTTGATTACCTGCTTTTCCTTGAACAATTATTTTCTTTGCCATACTTGTGGTTATGTCGTTCTGAATTGTTGATTGAATTTGTGATTCAACCAAATTCAAAATAACTTTCTGCTCATCAGAAAAGGAAACAACTGAAAGATTTACTTTTTCTTTGCTGGACAAATGAGCAGCTTTCATTCTGGAAATGAAACTAAGCAAGCTAGGAATGCCTCCGTATTTCTCAAAGTCAGAGCAGTTCTTATGCCACTCAGCTAACACATCAACATCTCGATGACCCAGATCAACTTTTGTCGGAACTTGCGAAGGACCCATCTGAGAAACAACCATGTATTCATCTGGATTAAAGTGCACTGGCTCCTCTTCTACTTCTTCAAATTCATTTTCTTCGGGTTCAAGACTTTCAAAGTGGCATTCTAGACGAGAATTGTTTTGTATTGTTTCCAAATTAAATTCAAAAACTTTTTTCCAGGTCTGATGTGGAAATTTTAATTCTGTTTCATCTTCCCAAGGCACATAAAGCAGGACCTGTTGCCTATAATATTTTTCATTGTTATCAAAAGCTTCTTTTCTCATGTTGTACTTTGGGACAACCTGAACAATGGCCTGTTTGTTTATTGAATAAAACTTCTTTTCTTTGAAGGAATACATCTTGGCAACTTGCCATAAGCACATGTTATGCAACGATCCTGGGCCTCTCTCTTTGTATTTTTCGATCAACGACTTGCAATTTCTGCCATCATTCAAAATGCGCCACATGCTGTTATTTTCAAAATAAATTGTTTCAAATCGCCTTCCTCCACTAGACACTAATTTGAAACCCATCAGCAAGTGGCAAGTTTCCTGGGCAGAGAAATCCCTCTCTGCACAAGCTTTCAGATACAAACTCCTGATTACACTTTTGGCTTGTGTCTGTTGATTGGGTATCTCATTCAGAGTCTGCATCAAATCACCTAAATGGCTTGATTTTTTCTCTGCCTTCGAAATATACTTGGCTAAATAATTGACAAGTGCTCTTTTTGAAATAACTGGTGCAACATCAATGTTAGCACGCCAAGTCTGGATAAAATATCTGTTGTACTTGTTTAAATTTTCCTCATTCCTTTCTGGTTTGAATTCAGGTACACCATCTTCAATGACAATCTGAGCCTGGCCAACAACAGGGGGCTGTGGAAAATGATACCGGCATTCCATTTTTTTTGTTTTTTTGTTGATTCTCATGCAATGGTCAGGAGAACGGGCATGCATCTGGACTCTATTCAAAATTTCTGCCAAATCTTGGTCCAAATCTTCAATTTCTGATAAAAATTTCTGGCATGGATGCTTTGCTGGTTTTGGCTGTTGTGCATTTGGGTGGAAAGCTGTGACCAGGCGCGCAAAGTAATCAGCTACATCTTGCCTCTCTTGTTCAGTCATGGTTATGAGGTTGGTGACATTTGGTGCACCATCCATCCACAGAACACCGTGAACATGTGGGCTGCCTCTGCAAATAAACACCAAGATCATTCATCACAGCAATTTGTATTCTATTTGATGATAAACTCTTTGCGTCTGTAATTTTCTGGTTCTTTTTCTCGCACTCACCTGTGTTGGTATTCTATTCTGTACCAATAATCCTTTATTTTGTACTTTTTCTCTAGAACCTGAAACAATCAACAGAAACAATAAACAATTAAGAATTTTTTTTCTTTACTTTCACCGTTACTATAGCTACACTGTTGAGCAAAAATTGCACAGAGAACACTCACTTCTTTAAAAAAAGTTTCAACACGTTTCAAAAAGAATTCATCCACTACCAGAGGATTTGCCTTTATCAGCTGACTCTTCCTGTAAGAACTCAAACTTTCGAAATTTTCATTTGCAGCTAGCAATTTAAATAAGTCCGGCCAGTGAAGGTCAGCAGCACTCAATGTAAAGAAAAGGGTTGGCAACCCTATTTGCTCGACCATTTCAAGCAACTCCTTTCCTCTCTGAAACCAATAGGAACGTGTGCCTTGAATGTTTGTTTTCTTGAACAATAACTTCTTTGCCAAACTTGGATTTCCCTTCAGTTCTTCTTTCAAATTCCCTAGTGTCATTTTCTGCAAATCTTTATTGGCCTGGATGAAAATATTTCCTTCTCCAAGAGATGTCCAACGCATGACAGAGTTCAGCGCAAAATATCTGAACCTTGGGTGCTGTGCGAACCTGTCATCTTTATACCTCATGAGGTGTTTGAAATAATTTACTGGAGTGATAGACTTAGACCTTGGTGTACGCAAGTCAGCTTCCCCATATGGGAAGAGAGTTGGAAAAGCCTTCGCAATGTAACCTTCTGTCTTAAATTCATCTATTGGAGTTTTCCCGATTTGTGGCCAGTCAATGATGGAAGATAATTGGTCTTGGTCGGTAGGTGGCCTCATGATTGGATTCCCAGACTCATAGATTTGTTCAACATCATCATCATCATCATCTTCTTTATCCCCTCTGAATTCGCTGGATGCCACATTTTCTCCATCTGGCAAATCAATGCCATTCAATTGGTCAAACACGTTTCCATCTTCTGGAAGAGAACTCAAATTCTCCTCTGAGATCGTAACATCAAAATAATATTTATTGTTTTCAATGAGCCATTTCAATGCTGCTTTGACTTTATCTGCACGAACGTGAAAATCCACTGGTTTAAGGCCCTTTGAGCCTCTAATTGTTAGTATGTTTGTTAAATCATCAATTTTGTGGGGAAATTGCTTTGCAAAGCTTTGCACGTCTTGATGAAAGTTTATGACATTGCCTTTGTAACCTAATTGATGTCCCTTCAATTTCACGATGGCAACAATAGGACGCACTTGGGCAATTAGCTGTTCTTCTGTGTAGCTCAAATCTTTCAAAATTTCAGGGACACCACCAGGATCCATACAATTCTCCTCAGACAAAGAACGAAAGAACGGTTGAGAATGAACACATCGCTTATTGTACTCCTTGTTGCAGAAAAATTTCTCTTTGCAAACTGGGCAAATTCTCCATTCCAAATTCTTCATAGCTTCTTCAAAATTTATCTGCAATTTGTCTATTTTTGTGCTATTGTTATTGTCATCAACATCACAGTTCATGTCATCATCAACTTGGTTCAACACTGTAACAAAATTAAACATGAGGAAAATTAACAAACACAACACAAGAACAAAAATGAACACGAGACACACACACAAACACACACACACACCAATTTCTGACAGCTTTGTATTGTACACAGGAAATGACTTCATGGACTCTTCAGAAAGGTGACTGTCAACATTTATCTTTGGCAATGCATCAGGCAAAAGCCTATGTCCTGCTGATAAATCTTCCGTATTGAAATGTTTGCTGCACAAATAATTTTGTCTGTGGAGACTTGATGTTGGTTTCTCTAACAGTTTGTCATTTCCAGATCTCTGCACCCATAAGAAACACCTGAAAACAAAAAATAAAACAACAACAAAATTGAGTCTTCAGTTTATGCACACTAAAAAATTAAAACCACAAAAAAAGAAAAGACAAAGCAAAACCTTACCTTTGTAAATTTTTGTCATCAATTTTCCCATTTTTTATCACAGGAGGGAAAGTGTGAAAACTTGTCCCGCTGGAGTCACAGCCCTTTGCTGAGCAGATCTTTTTGGGATTTCTAAGTTTATGCTGTTGTTTATCTCTGCTCTGTCTTGACTCTGAAAAATATCAACAGTATAAAAAACAGCTCAAGAAAGCAAACTTGTAACTTATCAATAGTCCATTCAACCAGTCCGCACAAAAACACAACTTACTGTTCATATTGGCGATGTTTCCAGCACCTTCAAAAACAGGCATAACAACAGTTCCAGACATTTCAAATCCTTCAAATCTTTCAAATCCTTCCTCATGCCACTCTTCAACAGACTCTGTTGAAACCATACCACTATCATCGACAAAAGCGAATTCATTCCCGAAAATACTCTGTCTTGGCTCTGCAAAATGCCAACAGTATAAAAAGCAGTTCAAAAAAAACAAACTATTAACTTATCAAAAGTCCTTTAAACCAGTCAGCACTGAAATACAGCTTACTGAACATATTGAAGTAAATTCCTTCACCTTCACAAACATGCGTCACAACAGCTCCAGACATTTCAAAACCTTTCTCGCACTGCTCCTCAACAGGCGCTGTTGAAACCAAACCACCAACATCAACCAAATCGTCTTCTTTCCCAAATATTTCCTCCGCACAATGCACCTGCAACATTCAAACACAACAACAAAAATAATTAACATGGCACATATCAAAACAAATATGTTCTACACCACACGAAAACACATACAATCCAAATGTCTTTCACCACAGAGCTTTCATCAACACAATCATGAGCTGCATTAATTTCCGTCTCATTGCCAACAAAGTATGATATTTGTTCTTCTTCTCCACTATCCCCAACACTTTCACTGCTAGTTCCCCCAACCAACAAATGCATATGTTTTCGCTCCTCATTTTCAATCAAGTCTGGTGTCACCTGCAACATAATAAGAACATTATTAAATGACTAAAACAGGCAAAAGTGTAGAATCAATCATGTTAAACGCCACTCACCACAAAAATATCCTGCTCAATTTTACAGTTCTGTAAATACTGGGAAAATTCCTCTTGACTGCCACAGGAAATCTGGAAACAAACACATAAGACAGAATGAATAGTGACAACAGGTGACCAAAACAACAGGAACCAGCATCAAACTTCAACTTACCACTTCCACGTCGTCAACAACGTCCACCGCACGAACGCAACCCTCCAAATTCGGAGTCGAAGTTTCTAAATCAATACCCTGGACAAGAAATAAGTAAGCAGCACAGGACCAAAGCCAGAAACTATTGACCTCCAACGAGCAAACCGATGGTTCTGCTAACCTCAACCTCCCTTGCCTCTTCGCCACTTTTCTGCCTTTTCTTTCTCCCCTTCCGCAAATCCCACATTTTTTTTCTTCCTCTTTTAGTCATAGTTGATGTCGCGCCCACACACACAACCAAGAATTGCACTTTTTCACTACATAACACCAGAGCCCGGCCAGCCCGGCACCAGAAAAACAGGCAGAACAGAGAACAAAAAAGACCAGTGAGCGGGTTCAGGTTACATGGAATGCAGCGCGAGCGCGCGCTCGCGCGGGTGTCGACTTCTGCAGGCCACTTCCTAGCGGCCACTTCCCCCGCCCCGTTCGCTATAGCTCGTTAGCGTCGAAAAAGGAGGGGGGCGACCTCTAATAACCTAACCTAATGGGGCGAGGGTCCTCGTTTGTGGGAGAACCCTACAGCGAACGAACTATAGTTTACCCCCACCATGAGGTCCATCGTTTGTGGCCACTGGGAAGTGGCCTGGCCTGCAGAAGTCCAGCCCTCGCTCGCGCCCCCGCCATAACGTCTGCTACCTCCTTTGTCAAACGGGGCACGCAACTCCTCCACCAAGCGACCTCAGACACTCGCTAATCCAAATTTTTATTAAACCTCGACTTTCGATGCCCCGGGAGAATGGCTTTGATTGTCAATTCAATGTCTGAAAAAAGATTAAATCGGCAAAATAAAGCAGCTCTGCCACGCATGGGCTGCCTGCTTTCAGGATAGGAAACGCACAACAAAAATCCAGAAAAAGCAACTCAACAAGACCAGACCACACGTCGCGTCTCTCAGCACAAAAAAAAATTTTGGACACTGTAAATCTTTTTATTACTGATACTGACAATATCAGCCGAAATCTGTAGACAATTCCAAAATCTATCTCTACTAACTGCCGTCGAACAATTGGCAGCCATGGCGAAGGTGAGACCCATTCTCGCCTCCAGTCCGCACCCCGAACCGTCGATGCAAAGCTTCGCATTTTGTTTTTTTTCTTTTCTTTTCGTATTTGGGGCTCAGCAATAAGTATTAGAAGGAATTATAGGGTATTATTAGGTATTATAAGGTATCATATGTATTACATGCGGTATTATGGTATTATAGAGGTATTATAGTGGTATTATGGGCTCGCGTCGGGAGTAGTATACGAGTCAGCCACCCCTTGCCGCACCGTCCTGTCATTGGTGGGCCGCCTCGTACTCGCGGATGATGTCGAGGACGCCTTCGTACACAAGCGTCTTGGCGTCCATGGCGATGAGGAAGTCCAGGTGCGAGAACTGGGCCAGAGGCACTCGGCGGACGCTGGCTAGGTTGGGTAGCCGGTGCACCAGCTCATCTATGTTCTGCATGCGGGGCCACATTGGGGGTGCATAAGGGAAAGCGATCAGGCACAGTTAAAAGCTTCACTGCAAAGTCAAACATAATCATAAATTATGTATACATTCAAGCATCTGAATAATTTTCGTGTTTCAAACTATATGAATGAGTTTCAGTCACATCTATGTTGCACATGAATGCATATCGATCTAAATGCATACAGGCTTTTGAATTGTTATTGATATGCTATAATGCATACATGCGTATGAATTCATTCGCGTGTTTTTAAACGTATGAAACTTAATCAAATGCTTGTCTGCATGTTTGACATTGCCATGTTACAAAGGTCGAGGCCTTGCATTATTGCCAAGAATATAAAGGCACTGTATTTCAAAGCTTTAAAATGTGTAAGCTGTGACAGCTAAATGTATATTTATTGTTGCTAGCCAGCCCACCTATAAATCTGGGCACATTACCTAAACATCAAGTAAATCCAAGAATGCCAGGTAAACGTTTAGCAACCGTACCTAGATTTCCATGTGGCTCAGCCAAAGCCCAGCTAGAAATTATAGCTCAGCGAAAACCACGGATACCTTAAACTGCCACAGCCAAACACGATTTTCATAATGCAGTATTTTGAGAATTTATCATTTCTCTCATAACCTCGTGAGATTCAGGGGCATGCAGGGAGCATACCCTTCGTGAGTTTAAACAATCGCGGCCAAATCCGAGAACCCAGGGTTAGGATGTTTCAAATGCTTGTGAATGGTGAACCTTAGAACCTTATCGGTGCGCGCCGCAAGGCTATGCGTCAGACACGCACCTGCCGCCTTGGCTTCCGGGTGACCGTAACCGTAGGCCGAGGCTCGTACTCCGTTTACCCCGTCTGGGAACACCGAGCGCCTCGCAGAGTGGTCACGGGTTCCATCAGCGGAGCGTCGCCCTGGCTTACCGATTGCGCGCAGAGCAGGTCGTTGTCCGCGTACACGAAGTGCGTGGGGGCGGTGACGCTCGTCAGGTCGTACTCCGGAGGCTGCAGCCTGCCGTAGCGCCCCAGGTTGCCCAGCCAGCCGTAGTCGAACTTCGTGAAGGCAAGCCGCCTCCGGTGCGCGTTCTGGCCGTAGTGCAGGAACTGCTTGGTGGACGCGCCCGCCGGTGTGTTGGCCAGGAAGTCGGGCAGCGCGGTCTGTGAGCAGAAGAGCGGGGTATGCTGAAGATTACTCTCGAAACCGTGATGTCGCTAACGTAGGTTTTATTTCCAGCAGTAGTCTGAAAATATTTGATAGACTCAAAAAGTTCTTCGAATTGCCTATGTATTCCGAAGAACTTCGTGAAGTATTCCCTAGGTATTCCCTAGGTATATATTTTTAGTTCAGAAACTTTACGAGTTGCAGATCTCTGGAATTACACCAGGGACCTTATTTAACGGTCCACTGTTTGAGGAAACTGTCATTTCGTTCCTAGTGGACAATGAGAGTTCAAATTTTGAGGAGACATGTCCCAAGTCTCCCTCTCAAAGTTGCCAAAACAGCAACTTTGTTGATTTAATATAAGGGGATGATCCAGCCCCTTATATGGCACATTGTCGAAAATCGCCATAAGCGGGTGCTACGGGTCCAGAATTGATTCACAGGTCCTGCAATCATTAGATCGCTAAAGTTAATCCCCAGTGTATTTTGGAGGTAGTGTTCAAGGGGAAGCAAACAGCTGAACAGTACTCATTGAGGCATCCAAAGAAATCGCATCTAAGCTTGAGACCAGACCGAGCCCGGATGAAATGGATCATATATGGGATTTTATATGAATATATATAATTATATATGATCATATCTGGGCGTCCATATATGACAATATATAATTAGATATGATCATTTTTGATCAGATATGGTTATATATAACTGCATACATGCTCATATATGATTTCATACATTCACATATATGAATTTTTATATGACTATATATATATGTATGGGAGCATATCTGACTTCTAGTCAAATATATATGTGGTCATATATGCCTCCATACATAGATATATAGTCATATAAAAATTCATATATGTGTATATATGAGTACATATATGATCATATATGTAATCATATATGAGCATGTATGCAGTTATATATAACCATATCTGATCAAATATGATCATATCTAATTATATATTGTCATATATGGACGCCTAGATATGATCAAATATAATACTATATATTCATATAAAATCCCATATATGATCCATTTCATCCGGGAGGATTTTGAGAACATTGGGTTTGGGTGAACAGAATATTCTCGGGCCGCTCTTCATCCAATTTAAATGTTTCCAAGATCCCCGGTCTGGTCCCAAGCTGAGCCCAGCCCTTATGGGATAAAGTGGCACCGCCCACCGTACCGTGTTGAGCTCCTGCCTGTCACTGCCGAGCAGGAGGAACATGAAGTTGTAGCAGAGGGGCTGGGTAAGGTCATCATCCGCGCAGAACGTGTCGCCCAGCCAGGAGATCAGCTTGGAGCTGGGCAGGAACTCGTTGACGCCCAGCAGCCGCAGCACGGCCTGGCGTGCAGACGACAGATTTACTCACTTTAAGGTTCGA
Organism: Odontothrips loti; assembly: GCA_038380765.1. Taxonomy (NCBI): domain Eukaryota; kingdom Metazoa; phylum Arthropoda; class Insecta; order Thysanoptera; family Thripidae; genus Odontothrips; species Odontothrips loti. The sequence continues at coordinate 79,690 of JAZGLN010000128.1, read as the reverse complement.
GAGACGGTGCGCCAAAACGCAAAATTCTTGCTCAGCGGACAGGGGAAGGTTAGGTTAGCACGTGATTACGTGGTGGTGGTGGTGGTGGTGGTGGTGGTGGTGGTGGTGGTGGTGGGGAGGTTTCCTGTATGGCCAAAATCAGGATTACATAATATCTGTAAATGCCCCCTAGAACTACCCGCACACGCATATAACCCCGCACCCCATTTTCAGAGACCCCAAAATAGGAAAAATCGTTTGTTGCCGCGTATAACCCGCACCCTCAGGGACTCTCCCCAGTCAAAAATTGATCATCGATTCGATGTCGTTTCGAAGTCGATCTACGGCCCCCGAAGACCCCAGGTGCGGATCCAGGGGTGGCTCGTAGGGGAGGCGATGTAACGCTTTCTGCCTACTTTCAGGCGGATTTTAACGCGAACAGCCTACACCCCCCCCCCCCCCCCTGCATCCGCGCCTGGAAGACCCATCGACTCGATATTCCCTGGCGAAACCGGAAACTCTCTCCTAGGCGCAGAGAAGGCGTGTTTGTTCGAGGGGCGAATCACTAGCGTAATCATGTCTACATAATTCTAGAAATTTTTAAAAAGAAATTGATAAAAATTGCGAATTTAAAGTTGAACTAAGACTTCATGCCGAAAAATAGCACCTGTACAGGCTGAAATGACCAAAAAAGCAATAAAATTCTAAATTTAACGAAAACCACGGGGTGTAATCCGACGAAATCCTGAAATCTGTGTACACATTTTTAATAAGTGGTTATCTCCTCGTGTTTGTTGCGCTTCGAGCGTTTGAGGGCGTTGTGAAGGCGGAACAGAAACGCCTTTGGACCACAACGCCCAAGAACGCCTGTGACAACGCCTTTCGAGGGAGTTGTGTCTGCGCTGAACGAAGGCGTTGCTGGGCGTTTTGCGCAAGGGCGTTTAGAGAAAACGCCCAAAGCGCAACAAACACGCCTTCTAAGGGCGTTTCGAGGGCGTTTGACGCCTTCGGAGAGCGTGAGGAAAACTCCTTCCCGAGGCGTTACGAGAGCGTAAACTCCGCTCTCGATTTTCGCCAGGGTTTTGGCTGAATTTCGAGGCAGGTTCGACTTTGGTGAAATCAACATTCCAGAGCTGTGAGTCCATTTCCTCACAGCCATAACCTTTGAACGACAAATCAGTGGCGAATGTCTTCAACGTTGGATGATTCTCATACAGTTTCTTGCGTTTACTGCCCCGTGTACTGAGTTCCTTAGACAATTTTCACAAAGACGTTGGACGAAAACGGCTGCCGATTGTCTCGGAAAGAGCTGAGAGAGATCTGAGAGACAAATGCGACACACCTTAGAATTGCCTTCGATTTTGTCCGACGAACATTTTACAGTTAACCAAGCAAACTCTAAGGAACGGCCAGCGTGGAAAAGCAGACCTCAGACATATTTTGGACGTAACGTTTGCCAAGGGCGAGGTTCGAAAATCCGCAACACACTTAAAGCGCTGCTATACGTTCACTAGAGCTACCCGCCGCTAGTTCGCGTCACATGACTGGTCCACACCACAAACCGCCTTCCTAAGGTGTTATTTGGACTCCATCGTCTTAACAACCCTCGGCCTATTTACGCTTTCACCGTTGCCCTCACTCTCTAACCTGTACAAGCGTGTGAATTAAGTGGCAATATATTTGTGTGGTGTAGGGTGTGGGCTCCATTAACGAAGAATGGACGTGCCAAATAACTGGGAGGAAGGAATGTCCTGTACCGCGGGGATTAAAAGATGCGTTGATGGAGAGGGCAACAAGTGTGCAGCCAGAAAGCATGCGGTTGACAAGTCGCTCGTCCGTGACTAGGAAAAAAAATCCACTTAGCCAATGGTTTGAAAAGGCAGCAGCAAATACAAGATATTTAACCAAATTTCACAAAAAAAAATACAAAAAACAACAACAAATTTTACAATTTTTTTTTACAAAAAACCTAATCTTTTTATGTTAACCTTAGCAACCTAACTTAGCCTTTTTATCTTAACCTTAGCAACCTAACCTAACGCTTGTAAAAAGCAACTCAAATGACTGTCTTAAAAAATTCCCCAGAGAAATCTCAGGAAAATTCAGAGTTTTGACTTTATCCTCATATTGGGCTTAAGAAAGAAACATTCCTCCATAAGCCCTGCATGGGCCTAGAAGATGGCTCTGCCCGCGGCCGAAAGCCAAACCCACGGGCGGCATGGCACCCTCCCGCCCACACAAAGAGCGTCAAATGGGTTGCCTAAGCGCACGGCGATAGGCGGGACCAAACCCATGCATCCGCCGAACTGCACCCGCTCCTTCTAACTCGGGCACACTCCTCTCTCGGGCCCACAACCACACACACACACACACACACACACACACACACACACACACAGACCGAGCCCTCTTCCCCGCCCCCACCTCATCCCCCTTACTCACTGCACCCGCTGACTGATGATGAACAGATGGCCCCGCGCAGGATCTCTCATCCCCGCCCCCGCCTCCTCCCCGCGGCTCCGTCTCTCGCGCTCGCATCTTCTCTCTCCCACTCACTCATTCTCTCTTGCGCGGCCGGTCCTTCTCTCTCGCACTGAGCGGACGGGACAGGGGACGGGACAGGAAAGCCCCCTTACAGTACATATATACACTAAACCTTAAAACTTTAAAACTTTGGAATGCTTGTTAAAATTCAGCAAGAATGCTGCCTTAAAATGCCATTTAAGAATGGGATAGGAAACAGATGATACCGATGTACGAGGGCCATGAATTTTTATAAATTATCACAGAAAAATACAAAATGTTCCTTCCAATATTTTTTAAGTGTCTCCTGAAGCTAGGTAGGTCTAACCTACACTCAAGTGGTCTCTGGTGGGTCCCCTGGTGTTTGCCTGGGCCTAACAATAACTGGAATTGTGTGGGGTCCCCCGGGGTTGCCCTGGGTCCCGGCCTTCCAACGGCACCACGACAGGATGGCGCGACGTTCGGTGGCGGCTGAACTGCGGGCGGAGCCAGTACGCGACGGGGCCAGCCAACCGGCCACAGGTCCCCCTAGTGCCGGCCCACCTAATATTATTATAGGGAGTATAAGCTGGCCGACACCTCAAACTTATTTAGCTATCAGGTATCAGGTATGTGAGGTATCATCTGCTAAGAACCGTCTTGCCATCATGACGTGCCGCAGAAATGTGCGCGCCTTCCGGGACAGAAAAGAAGGGCTGTATCCTGAACTGGAAAAGCAACATCAGTCGCTAGCAATTAGCACAGGCATGTTAAGGCAAATTCCAAGTGTTTGTTGTCTTGCCGAGCCTCAATTTAAAGCGTCCCGCGGCTGGGTGGAAAAGTTCATGCGGCGTCAAGGTTTCTCACTGCGCCGGAGGACCTCAATCTGCCAGAAGCTGATTTCGAGAACAAGCTAGCCCTCCGCAAAGTAGTTCAGTTCCTCCTCGGGTAGATCGGCAACGCCGATGAAACGCCCATTTGGTTTTACGTGCCCATGGAAGTATTCTGTTTATGACATCGACGACACACAGGCAAGGTTCTACCAGCGATGGGCATGAAATTAAAAATTCCAAAAGTGAAGACAAGGCTAACTTTTCGTTTTTACAGGTCGTTCTGCAAACCACCGGTAATGGGAAGCAGCAGGTGACTGCCCGAGCGGAACTGGGGAGACAGACAAACCTTCAGTTAACTCGGTATGATAGACAAACAAGGTGGACAAGTTGCGAGTTCTTTTGTTCTCATGAGACGGTCTGGAGGCTTATAGACGAAATAAAGTGGACATATCTTCAGTTTTATTTCGGCGACTCAAAAGTGATTACTTATCCAAGTAGTTGCGCCCTCCCCCTCCTCCCGTTTTCTTGGAACCACCATCCTCCTGTCATCGACCTTTCTCGTCTCCTCCCTCCACTGCATTCCTTCCTTCTTCTTTGGTTTTTCTCTCCTGCGCGCACCAGACAGGATCCAGCACGCAGCTGCAGCATGGCTAGTTTGCCGACGGCGTGGTCCCGGCGTGGTCTTTGCGTACCGAGGGCATTACTTACGCGAGTTTTACATTGAACGTCTGTGCTGAGCAACATTTGAAGACTTCGATAACGTGCGAAATTCTTAGACGGATTACGACATAGATGGTAAGTGATCACAACTTATTCGAAACGTGAATTACTGCAGACACTGCAATGCGCCGTTGCGCAGTGAGGTTAGGATGCCTAAAACCTGCGTGATGCCGTGTCGGCTTATTGCACTATGTACAATTAACGTACCGCAATGTACTGCGGGGGTTGCGCTAGAGTCAGAGGGCGTTCTAGGGTTTGTTCTCTTCTAGATTCTTCTAGTTTGTAATCATGCCGGTCAGTCGAGTTTAATAGCTGTTAGGAATAATTGTGTTCGCATTTTTCGCGCTGTCATGCTGATTAATTTGATACGTCAACCGTCGAAATCGGGTAATATTTCAATTTAGTTTTTCGGAAAATAGTTGCAGTTTTGCTGAGCTTGGTGGTTGCGGTTCTCTTGGAGACGGCCGCGAACACCAGACCTCGGCCGCTCCGGCCGGCCGGGGCCCGGGGCACGCTAGCAGGTAGACGCAGGGAGCGCGCGAGGGAGCGGCGTTTAAACCTGCTTCAGGGCCCATCTCTAAACAGGACCAGGTGTTAATTACTTGTTCTCGTTTCAGGATATTGCTTTAAATGTCTCGCTGCCTCTGCAGTTTTTCTGACCGAAACCGTCGTTTACCGCCATATCGAGCAGGTCTGTTTTTGCCGAAATTTGAATATTCTTAAATCCTCGGGAGAACTATTGTTTGTCTTATGCTGTTTTTTTGTTTTATTTTTACAGTTTGTTAACCGATGATTTCAACTGCGACACTTCCAACGGTCCCAGTGTCCACTGTGCAAGTTTCCACTTGAGCTACTTGAGTCCTTCCTTTGTCAATTTTTCGAATTCGTTTTTGTTTAATACATATGTGATTCTATCGGACTGTTCTTTTCTTCCCATCCCGTCGAGTTTAAACCGAAGGGGGGAGGGGAAAAGGGGAGGGGGAGAGGGAGGGGAAAGAGGGGGGGAGGGCGAGGGAGGGGGGGAGGGCGAGGGAGGGGAAGGAGGGGGGGGGGGCGAGGGACCCCCCCCCCCCCCCCCCCCCCCCCCCCCCCCCCCCCGCAGCCGCTCCGGCTAAAAGTGACACCTTGTCCAAGTCCACACTGAAACCAAGTGAAACCTTGTCCAACACAACTGAAGACACAACCGCCTCCTTGCCCGTGGTATAGTCATCACTTAACTTGGATAGACTCAGATTTCGGCACTAGGCAAGCCTTGTCCACCTTACTCCGCTATTTCACTGTTCGCTAAGAAAGTGGATAAACTTTCATACAACTTGTCCACCTTCTCAGTTCCGCTCGGGTGTGATCCTCAGCATCACTGCTGATGGGAGAAAACTGCCGCCGTTTCTGATTTTAATTTAAAAAGGGAAACCATCCACAAGGCAAAGAAAGGTGCAAGAGATACGTTTTCGCCCGGAATGGTTGTCCGTGCCCAGCCGAAGGGGTGGGTGACAGGAGACCTGTTGCAAGACTGGCTTCAGTGACTGGAACGCGCCCTGGCGCTCTGCTGTGAGTGCTTGACGCCTTGATGGGCCACTTGACAGACGGCGTGAAGGATTTTCTGAAGAAGCTGCGACGGCAGTGCTCCAACTAAACCGGGAACGAACACGGCATGCCTGCACTCTGCGATCCCACACGCATATGGCACTTTTACACAATTTTTCCTATTCGTCTACTTGTATAACCCGCGCAGCTGATTTTTCGAGGCTCAATATAGGGCCGGGGTTCGAATTATATGCGTGTTAACACTTAACAAAATCAGGGGCTTCATACCGCTTATACCTTCGTGCACTGGCCTCGTGAGTCACCGTGTGCACAATCCCCCCCATCCGTGTCGCCCACACCCAGACCGACCCAGACGCTAGTGCTGCTGGACAAGTGTCCGCGCAGCCTACTCACGGCCAGCGTGTTAGGGTGTGCCATACTTTATTTTTTTTTTTTTGGAAAAAAAAATGAAGTATGGCACTCCCTACCAGCATGTCGGGGTTCAGGGCCATGATGCGGAAGGTCACGGATCGCACATCCCGTAGGAAGGCGATGGGCGCCAGGGCGGTGAAGGTCTTGACCTTGGCCATGTACTCTGGCCTCTCGCTGCCCAGCACGAAGAAGGTGGTAGTGCCCTGTGCAGGCAGAGCGCAGTTCCGTCGCGTTGAAAGAAATGAAACTCATCACGGCTCAACAGCGAAGAACTCTGTACAGGCTCGTAAGAAAACTTCTCCGGAATTGCGAAGAATTTCCTGATGACTCTAAAGCCTCTCTTTGTAATTGCAAAGACGTTATTTTCTTTTACTGTGAGCAGGGAATGATCCCGCTGGACGGGGCGCTGCGGCGCGTACTTGCGAGTGTCCCACGTAATGCAGCGCGCTCTGGTTGGTGGTCTGCAGCACGTGGTCTATGCAGGCGGGCAGGTCCAGCACCCCGATCTCGTGCCAGCTGAAGTCCCAGAAGGCGGCCTGGCTGGGCCACAGCCGCTCGTGGCGCCGGGACTCGGTGTTGCCCCTGGCGTTGCCCATCCACACGTCGTAGCCCGCGTCGTGCAGCAGCAGTGCTGCAAGGTTGGGTTAGTCCAGTCGAGTGTAGGATACGTTGGAGAAGCGTAGATTGAAAGCGGAGGAGACGCCTAGAGGAAGTAGGGCGGAAACATATCAAATGGAAACCTCAGAACAGAGTACATCCGCCACGGCATCGGCCACGAGCCAACTAAAACTTTTTGGGGACTTCAATTTCGCTGACATGTCCCGACCATCTGGTAGGGTCACCCAGCACAGACCTGCGCGCGGCCTAGAGTTGTGAAATCTGAGGCCGCGCGGAGTACTTGCGGGGCCGACGCTGTGACGGAGATATACTCTTTACTGCGATTCCTATCTATACCGTTTCCGCTGTTCTTCATCTTAAACATCTTCTCCGCTTCCGGTCGGAGCGTCTCCGAAATTCCGTATTAGCTGTGTAACTTTCTGCATGACCGCGAAATGAAACGATCTTTGGAGCGCAATGTCACTGAGAATTCAGCAAAGCGCTCGTCTATTACTGTGCAGTGGTTAGGATAAGAGGGGTTCGGAGCGAAGATAAAGTGACACGGAACCAGGGGCTGGCAGCACGTAGGGGTCGCCTGAAGCGATGCTGGCCGCCTGCATCTGCATATGGGTCGAAATGTGTCAGTCGCCTCAGCATCCCTAACATGTCCACACCGGACGATGCACAGTTGCAGTGCTTGGTTTATTTTGAAGTGTAGTACTTATGCGGTGTATTAAACAATCTTTCGACGCCGAGATATACTCCTATACGCTGGGCTACAAGACCAAAAACGAAAATTTCCCTGATTTTCGCACTTTAAACGCCGATATCTCGAAAACCATAAGGGATGCACTGTTTCTTTTGAAATTTTAGGTCTGAAGCAAATAATTTGGCCAAATTGACCTTGCATATTTCTTTTGTCGCGAGGACGATTTTCAGACTACCAGCAAAAGACCATTTCGACAACCCTAGTCGCTGTAGCGAAAGAGGAAGAAGAACGCAAAGAAGAACATGGCGGCCGGTGGTCCGGCGGTGGCGGTATAAGAAATCGAGTCGGCGGAGTCGCTCGCGTGTTTTTGATCGTGCTGAGTTGAGGAGTGTAACGAAGATATTTAAGAAGTTTTGAAGTTTTGAAACATTGATAGTGACAAAATATAGTGGTGAGTTGCCTGAAAGTACCCCCGGTTGTGGTTGTTACCAGTGGAAGACGTGTTTTAGATCGCTACACATTTACATTGACAGTGTCATTCCCCACAAGTCAGACATGTCCACGAGAAAATATTCTTTAAAGAACTGCACGTGACATTTTCTTTATAAAAAAATTCTCCCCCAAAACAAAACAGGTGAAAGATGGATAGGCTAGCTGGGACGCGTTTCGTGTAACACGATCCGTCTCCCGTAGCGATCTAAAACACGTCTTCCACTGGTAACAATCACAACCCGGGATACTTTCAGGCAACTCACCACTATATTATGTCACTGTCAATGTTTAAAAACTTTAAAACTTCTTTTAAATCTTCGTACCACCCCTCAGCACGATCAAAACCACCGCGAGCGACTCCGCGGACTCGATTTCTCATACCGCCACCGCCGGGACCGCCGGCCGCCATGTTCTTCTTTGCATTCTTCTTCTTCTTCTTTCGCTACAGCGACTAGGGTTGTCGAAATGGTCTATTGGTAGCCGATAGGACATTGAAGTTTGTGTTGACATCATTGCATTATTATGCGTGACGCTACAAGCCCTGCGACGGGTCACCAGGTGTTATTTCCAGAGGTTATATACATGACCTCATTGTGCAAGCGCGTGTAATCAACGAGACGCTACTTCATTAAGGAGAGATCAGAAAAAAAAACGTGGAGCGTTAAACCATGTTTTTAATTCAAGTAGAGGAAACCAAAACAGTGGCACATATGTTGCCACATACTCTACCCACCTAGAGCCTTTCCCTTGCCCAGAAAGACGAAGTCGGCTGACGAGCACAGGATGCCGTGCATGAGGAACACGACGGGGCGCCCCGGCCGGGGGATGCGGAACACGGACAGCTGGTAGCCGTCTTCCGTGGGAACCGTGTGCTGCTCCACGGGGTAGCCGTGGGACCGCACCAGCGCGAACTGTGCAGAGCAACGCATAGCAAGACAGAGGCTTCTGAAACGGACGTCTTGGAGCAAAAGGATATTCCGGGGTAGAGCTTGACCGGAACTACTCCGCGCGGCTGGCGGATGCACTTCCCCGGGCCGTGCGGCGGAAGTTTGTCTTTTCACGTACCGCGTAACTTTACATACCGAATACTTCCGTATCTGGTTTTGTGGTTCTTCTTTCCGGTCAAGCTCTACTCCGGAATACCCTATTGACCATCTATAGACAGTTCCGTTGCGACTGCTAACGTCACTAAAAACGACAAGAACACACACGAAAAAAAGCGCGTATCACCACTCCGCATGCGTTGAAGTCGATTTTTCGTGTAAGAAACGAACTGCGCATGCGCCGCGAAGGTCAGCGCATGTTATCACTTTCGTCGTCGTGCCGTTTACCGGAATTGACTATTGAGGTGCTATCCGGTGAGCAGACATGTTCATTTTTCATTGACTTTCGAAATGTTGATGGGCGGAGTCGGCTATCGGTTCCATTTGGTATAAAAAGTTTTTAGGAATTTTTTCGGATTTTTTGGACCACCGGAAGGGGTCCCGCATCGCCGGAGAAGTTAGGCCCTTAGAGGCCCTTTGTGGTCGTACATGATATTTTTTAAAGTGGTAAATATGCATTTTACAGACTTTTTGCGTAGAATGAAATGTGTCAGAAATGGTCGGTTTAGTCTACGTAAAAACATTCGCACTCAAAATCGCAAACTTTAGAAAAAAAATGCCTACCTTCCAGGGGTTAAACTGGGCCGTGGTAAGTAAAATCCTTCAAATAAATGTATGTTTACATTTATTGAGTAAAATTAGATGCGTGGTACATAACTTTAAATGTTTTGTAAAATTTACAGGTTGCTGAAAAATAACTGATTTTTCTGTTGCAGGTAGCGTTAAAAATGACAGGTTTGAAAAACCAAATGCCTTAGTACTGAATTTTTGACTGGGTTTTGAATTTTATTTTGACTTATTGGGGTTTGTACAACGACTGCTCGAAGTGAGGGACCCCTCGGTTTGAGGTCTCCGGGCCGCTGACTCACCGTTCCCCTGAGGTGCGACCGCTGCGCCTCCTGCCGCTGCGCCTCCTGCCGCTGGGCTCCCCCCTGGGCTTCTCCCTGGGCTTCTCCCTGCACGCCGTCGTCCCGCAGCAGCCAGTCCTTGTCGGCCTGCAGCCTCGCCTCCAGCTGGCGGTCCCACTTACCCAGGGCGTCCTCCAGGTTGGCGTCGTCGAGGCCGATTTGAGGCCAGACGGTGCCGCGCGCCGTGGCGGCAGTGAGGACCCCTGCGGCCGCCGCCACCAGCAGCGGCAGCCACCAGCGAAGCGCCCCGGCCATGGCTGCAGTTTGAATGCAGTTAAAGTGAAGTCATCGGAGAAAACTATAGTCTGTCCGAAAGTACTGGTACTTTTTCTGTACTTAAACTATAGTTTTCTCTACAAAAACTATAGTTTTACTGCGAATTCCTGGTGCACTTTGCGCTGAAGATCCTTCCACCCGGGGAGAACGCTGCTGACCGACGTTACCCTCGAGTTGTTGCGGTACGCATAACATAATACTGCATAGTGTGATAAAAGCTTGTAACGCCGGGTGGAAGGATCTTCAGGTGAAGTGGAGTTTACTTTATACATGTTAAACTGCAGTTCGCTGCCTGTTCTCTTTCCTGTTTCACAAGTGTAATAAAAAGTAGTTCGAGTGTGTAGTGTGGTGTGTGGTTGGAGGTGAAAAATTAAGTTAGTGTTGATTGAATTTTTAACCCTAGAAGTCATTGTAATCGTATGTGAAGTGTGAAATTCCAGTTTTACTCTACGCTATCTGTGCTTTTAAAAAGAAGTAACTACTGTACAGTCATTCTTGGTGGTAAATACTTTAAACTACGCTTTTAAAAAGTAATGTCGACTGTGAAGCTGAGTATACAGTAAACTGCGATTTAAATTGGCTATTATCGATAGTTTCGAAGCCCTTTTTAGGGCATAGTTTTGAACTTCATTTAAACTACAGTTTTGGCTCCAGTCAAGTATACCATCGTGGGGCTAAGAAGGATATCGAAGGCCGACGGCGGCCCTCCTGCAATAGCTGGTTAGCCGTGTACACTTCTAAGTTCCAGGGTCCCGGGTTCGAATCCCATCAATGCCAGCGCAGATTTCCTACTTTCCTCGGGTTCCAATAGAGGAAGGGTCTACAGGCACAGAAAGGGAAAGGGGAGTAAGCAGGAAAGGGGAGGAAAGGGGAAATGGGGTACCGAGAGGGGAGGGGGTAAAAATTTTCGAACTTTGGAGAAGTGTAGTTTGGCAGGACCATCTGAATGGACTCAAAACAGAAAAGCAACTGCTCGTAAACTAAACCTAGGAACTCCCCCGGGACTTCGACGGAACTCGAACAATGCGAGTTTGTCCAAAAATACTGGTAGAATAACTGCAGAAAAACTATAGTGTTAAGAGCCGAGTTAAGGAATAATTCGCACAGTTCGGGAGTCAGACACAGAGTGGCCAGTTTATTGGGACCGTAGCCAGGGGCGACAATACAGCTCGGCAGTGCCAACCGTGAGGCACGAATAACCCTAAGAGCGCTCCCTAACATTCTCCCCCACGTTAAACAACGGGACTGAGCGCTGGTTAGTCTATGACATGAGTTGGTGTTCGACGAGCTCAGTAGACGACGCAGGTCGCGCCGGTGGCGGGACTGGGCTGTGGGCTTGGGCATGAGGGATGCTGCGGGCCAGCGTCGGGATCACCGCGATGCACGGCGTCACGATGTAGCAGATGAGCGCCTTGGGGACGTCGAGGTGAGGACGACGGGAAGGTCAACGGGGCAGGATACAGGAGCAGGGTAGGGAGCAGACTGTGAGCAGCACGGCGTCGCAGGGATCGGTGACGTCGGGGGCATTGCGGCACCTGCAAACCAGAGTGGGTCTGACTTCTGTTGGATACAGCGGACAGCCGTAAAGAGAAACGAACTGACCAGATTTGTCCAGGGAACCGGACGTCTATGCAATTTTATTCGAACGCACCACGCAATGGGGCACCCGTTTCTCAAGAGCAATGTAATGGATTGTTGAAGTTTAGTTCAGCTTTGGAACACGGAATCTCTACACCAAACCATGCAAGTCGTCCGTGCAGCGGCGTTCAACCTTCCATGGCGGATGTCAACCACCACGAACACAAGTCACTCCAATCCTCCTCCCTCCGGCAAATGCAGGACAGCGCAGAGCATGCCACCGAGCCAGCAACTCCGGCTGCACACTGCACACTACAGCATCGGGCTAACGTCCACGGTGCTCCACGTCGCCGCGGTAGGGTCTGGACCACCACGGTTCTGTACTAGAAACGGGCTCACAAAGGGCAGGGCAATGCAGTGGTGTCCAAGTCAGTCAGGGCCCAATCGTTTGCAGTCAAGTCCGAGGCGCCTCGTCAGTTGTCACAGAGCACAACAAGGGTCAAAAACACGCAACATGCAGGGATCGCAGGCCACACGGTCACATTTTGCAGGCGAATGCAGCAGGGCACAGACCAGCAGCGGGAGCTGGTCAGACTGTTCCGGGCAGGGCGGCGACTCCAGCAGGGCCTTCGCGACGTTGGTTTGGGACGCGGGGCAGCACAGCACCACCAGGGCAACGCACCGCGCGCTGGGGAGGGTGATCGCCGACTGGGTGTTGTTTGGCCACGCGGACCCACACCCACAGTTCCCGCTGCCCTTTTCGTCCAGCTGCAACAAGCTCGGGGTACGCACTATACCTGGCGCCTGTGGTGCGACACGAAAGTCCGTATGCCGGGCGGCGCCTCGTCTTCCACGATGTCGTCCACGGTGTCTGCGAAATCTCCTCCGCTACCTGATGTCATCTGCGTTCCCACGGTGCCCAACGATGTCCAGCTCGAGGGCTCGAGCGGAATGTAGCGTCGCTCGCGCCCCTCCCAATGCGAATGGCTGGCCAGGCCATTCACATTGGGGCGGATGCGATCGAGTCCACGATCCAGCATCCGTCCACCTGATTCCCTCGCTGGCAGGATTGGGTCGCAGCCGTTGACAGTCACCACCCGCAGAGGCAGCTCGGCCTTGTGCGGCGTCAGGACGCACACGGGCGCCGCTGTACAGGACCATCTCGCTGGCCACGTAGTCGAAGCCGCTGACATAGGCGGGGACCGCGGCGGGCAGAAGGGCCATTGTTGACGGACACAGCGTCCGCCGCGCCGTCGTCGGCGTCCTCGGCCATAGGGTTGTCGCCAGGGCAGGGTACACGACACGCTAAGACACGGGCCGCGTCTCGGTGGCGGCAGCATGACGGACCGCAACAAGCACGCACGCCGTACGGACGGCAACACAAGTCCAGGACACACTGCGGGCAGGGCAAAGGGGCACAGACACGGGAACTTCTTACCGGGGGAGGTTGGACGTTACCGCGACGGGCGCCACAAGTCTGTCAGGGCAGGGAAGTCCACATGCACAGCGGACATGTCAGGGGCAGGACAAGGAAGCAGGGGCTCGTCAGCCAGAGGTGGCCGAGGCGCCTGGACGTGCAGGATGTCGAAGAGGAGCCGATGATGGGTCAGCCGGTCACGAACGTCAAAAACGACGATGATAGGAGCATAACCCCACACTCTCTTCCCCTCCCAAGGGAAAAATATGGACACGTGGATTCGTATCTCGCTTCTGGCACCAAATGTTAAGAGCCGAGTTAAGGAATAATCCGCACAGTCCGGGACTCAGACACAGAGTGGCCAGTTTATTGGGACCGTAGCCAGGGGCGACAATACAGCTCGGCAGTGCCAACCGTGAGGCACGAATAACCCTAAGAGCGCTCCCTAACAATAGTTTACAAGTAAAAAACTCGAGTTTGGTCTGCACTTTACCGTAATTTCACTGCAGTAGGACTGCTACCACTGTTCTGTACATTAACTGATAATCTGATCTACTTGAAAGAGCATAAAGGTATTGGGCACTCAAAAGGCCTGTGTGAGTAATCGAAAAATCGAAATTCAAAACGATTTTTAAAATAATCTACATCGATTTTTGGCTTGACAATTTCGATTTTTACTATCGAAATCGATAATAGTAAAAAACCAATAGTCGGTTCAAGGGGGAAATCACTAACGTAATGGTCGGTCGAACGGTCAGTAATAGGCCTGTAATTGCTCTGTAGTATGTAATACCCGCGTAATTGGAGTAATATTGCAGTAATGCCTATAATAGCCCTGTAATAGGTGTAAGAAGTGTGACAAAAAAACACCTTTAAAATGTCAAAAGTTAGCGATTTTCAGCGAAAGTCGAATTTTTTGAGCTTGTGTCTTGGTGACAACTTGCTTCTTCTCAACCTCAATCTAAAATATGTATGAGCTAAAACTAGATTAGAAAGGAATTTTACAATTGGGGCTCTAACAATCCTTGGTTTATACTGTAGTGATGGTCATACTTGTGTTCTTTTCTCTCAAGGTTTGGAATAAATCTATAACAGTGATTTTTTTTCTATTTGCCGTATTCCTTTTCAAATCTTCGTAAGTATTCGTACAGATTCATATCAAAGCTAACACATTGGTCTAGAACAACCAGTTATGTGGCTCACTGCCCATTTGAATCTAATAATAAGTGTGATAAGCTATTCAAACTTGAGCTGTGACTAAGGAGTTTTTAAATAAAATGTGGAAGTGCCATAATGGCCCCAAAAAAATATTATTTGAAGCTCGAACTTATAAGTAACCTTCCACTCAACCTTTCAAATAGAGACTAGCTTTAATTTTATATCATTGTTAGATGCCAATACTTTAACTTCGAGCAGAATCAGATCAGGAAGGAGAATATGAACATCCAGCTACAAATTATGCATGTTTGATGCCTGCACTAGCGACTACCCGTTGCCAAAACTGGGGGCTTAGGTGCTTGCTGCACGTGACGTCGGGCAAAACAGGGCCTTCTTAAACAGGGACTTCCCAACTATCACTACAGTTCCTCCCGGCACTACTCCATGCCCTGGGGACACCTTAAGGGACAAGATAGGCCAGGGGCGCCGGAAGTGGCACAGCCTGCCCCCCCCCCCCCTGTAAAATGTCAAGGGGTTCATTGCCCCCCTGTTATTTCACCTCCTGGTAGCACGAAAACTGAAAACTAGAAACGGTGGGCGCGGGAGGCTTTTGAATCGGTCCCGTTTTGCCGCGCGCCTTGATGACTGACCGCGACCGCCTTGCCTGACTGCGTCGCTTGCTGTTGACTAGGCGGCTGGCCGCTCAAAGTTTTTGGTTCATCGGGCTCTGCTAGAAAATAAAAATTTCTATCTGTAAAAGTGCACTTAAATTTTCTGTGAACTGTAAATTGTCAGGAATGAACATGTTTCATTCCAACTGTTATGCATAATCGTCAATGTGTGTCACAATTTCCGCTTATCAGAACACAATTTTTTTAGGTCGGGGGGGGGGGGGGGGGGAGACAAGGCTGTGCCCCCCCCCCCCCCCCGCCCCCTGGCGCACAGCACTCCCTGCGCCCCTGAGATAGGCCACCGTCTCCACGCCGGTGTGTGGCACGACGGAGGGTTGGCCTACTTCACGGCGCTAAATGCTCTATGCCCGAATGGCCTGCCACTTGTTTGTGGCTGTTTCAGCTATACTGTAGCGTGGTTATGGATTGTAATAGCAGCGTAATAGCTGTAATTGATAGGTAATAGCTGTAATTTATGCGAAATACCAGCGTAACTGGGTAATGATTGTATTTGATGTAAGACCTGTAATTGAACTGTAATGGACTGTAATGGTCGGAATAGTGTAGTAATGCTTGTAATGTGTGTAATATGCGTAATTGGTCCGTAATTATTGTAATGATTCAAAATGTAATAGTCGGTCGACCATTTTCATGAGTGATTTCCCCCTTGAGTCGGTTTTATTTCGATTTCAGATTTTATTTCGACTCCCGATTTTCTCTCGATTTACGATTGCTAACCAATTGTCGATTAACGCGATGACTGTAAACCGACCCGTGATTCAATTCACCGGACACTGGGTTGCGATGGTACCGCCCACCGCCACCGCAGCGCAGCCGGTCCGGGGGTGCTGGTATGCTGATGTAAATCCGCCAACTGAGTTGGAGCACTTCAAGGAGTTGGCGGTGTTCCGCGACATTCCCCGGGTCCATATGTCCACCAATGTCCTGATGTGGTGGAAGGAGCGTCGGGACACGTATCCGCGAGTCAGTTGTCTCGCTAGGAAGTACCTGGCGGTGTCAGGGAGCAGCACCACATCCGAGAGGCTGCTTAGCTTGGGTGGCAACATAGTGACGGACACCCGCAGTTGTCTTTCTGACGAAAACGCAGAAAATCTTATTTTTGCTTTTTCTAACATGCGCTTTTTTTTTCCTCAGGCGTTCGTCGTAAGTGGTAATTGAAATTGTAATACTGTACACTAATTTGTGTACTGTCATGTAAATAAACACTGTACTTAATTCTATCATCATCGTCGTTTATCGAGCTATAAAAATTATCGGCTTTTCTCTCAGTGGTGTTCGGTCTCGATGTTTTCTTGATCTTTGACTTCTGTTTTGGGGCCTCATTCGAAATGTCTAAGCTCGTGCACGGTTTTTTCACTCTGGGGAATACACGGGGAACACGACTCTGAGAAAACACACGACTAGTGTAAACGTATGGCACTCGTACCATATCAGTGACGCCAGAGACCTATTGCAGAGGTGGCTGGTTCAATGCCCATTGCCTTGGATACGTGGGAACCCAGGTGAAGCTTTGTAGGAAGCACCAAATGGTAATGAATTCTTAAGAGTAACAGTTTTCCTACGGCAAAATTCCAATGGGATAATGCACACAAGTCGCCCTGCCCTGCATCATCCCTGGTTACTTACTAGGCGATCAGGCCGTGATCTATCCGAATCCCCTGGCCGCACTAACTAACTTCCCTTGGAACTCGTTCTCGCCGGCTGGGTCTGGTGTGCCAGTGTCAGTGGCAAGTGGTGACCATCTGAAGGTTGCCGGCCTTGTTTGTCCTTAGAGATAAAGTCGTCATAGGTTATCTATGAAGGGTTTCCCTGCCAAAACATCGAGATCAGGGAGTGGCAGCAGTGGACGTAGTACGATATAAATCCATGTTCCCTCTTACTACACAGCACACTGAAGGGAAATTACTCAGCAAACCCAAAGGTGCTTTTCGTAAAGTGTGCGGGCAAACTCTTCGGGGAGTGTGATGGCGTATCACACTCTACCTCTGGTTGATACTTAAGGATAGTTCACACAGTTACTCGGAACAAAAGTTTTCGCCGGTAGTCGATTTTATGGCTTTAGAACCGAGGCACTTAGAGGCTCCGGGATCATTCCATGCGATTCAGCGACAGTTAAAACATGGATATGCAGCTTGCCATGTCCAAAAAATATCTCATTATGCCCGAAAACCGCTAAAAACCGCGTGTGTTTTAGCACGGGATGTACTTTTGAATTTATTAGCCAACTTCTGAATGCCACCGCGAACTGTCCAGAAAGTGCGAAAAGTGAAAGATTTTTACTGTTGAGGAGTGTTGACAGTTTGTCCCCTTCACCTAGAATGCTAACGCTGCTCTGTAATTGAACTTTTATTTCATTATCGTTTGTTAAATCACTAATTCAAACAGATTTGTGAGCACCTTAAACTTCGCAACACCGCCTGAAAGGTGGTTATTATTTCGTTGCCGTGCGTTGGCCGCACTGGCTGTTCCATGGCTGCGCGCTCCGTCCATATTTCAACTCAGACTGGAAAATCAAATCAACCGAGCATTTTTACAAATAAATATACATTCTTATATCTTCATTGCACTAAGAAACGTCATTCCTGCTGCAAGATGTTCACGGGAATATTGGTTATTCCGTGGATGCAAACGGATTGGCGGCCGTCCTAACCTCTCCCCGCTCCAGCGCAGCTCAGCAGACAGCCCACCCGAGATTCAAACAGCAGCAGCCCCGCCGCCACTGTGCGTGCGGGGCGAGTGGGGCGGGGCGGGGGGGTCCCTGCCCGGTGCAGCGTTGCCGTACTGACCCGTGGTGCCCCCGGCGGACACGCCGTTTCAGTGCATTTTGCTATGTTCTCGGCCATCTAGCTCTAAAACGAAACTCACAATTTCCTCCAAACTCTGCCCACCTTTTCTTTACACATCTAGTATGCCGTCCTCAGTTTTTGGTTGAAATCTTATGGATCCTTCTGTCAGTTTAGGGAGTCCAAAGTCCGAGCGGTAACCGTCGCCCCGCTTACCCCATGCGTAAGACGGGCTAAATTCGGCCACTTTAGACCATCGTAGCGTGGCTCTCGAACTCACAATGTCTCTGAAAATTTGGAAAATGGCGTATCGAGTGCAACTCTCCACCTGATCTGAATTTCATCAAATTCTTATGGATATGCTAAGTGTGTGAACTATCCTTAAGTTTACGAAAAGCATGGATGTGGCTTCAACATGGGGAACCCAGCAAGATTGTGGTACTCACCACACTTTAGGAGTGCGGTTCCCAAGACTGTAGTTAATACCACACTCCTGGAAAAGACTCCTTGAAAGACTCCTTTGCTGAACTTGACCCATTTATTGCAATCGGCAATGATTCTTTTTGCCTCGGCTGAATTATCCAGCACCCTTCCTACAAGATTGTGATACTTTAGGCTGGAAGTCGATTTCACGACAATGTTGATACCATGGCCGAAACAATCGTTTCCACAATTTAAGGGCCTTCACAATATCTGCTCCGTCGGTAGCATATTTAATGTCCTCAAGATGTTTCGAGAATTCAAGAAATCGAGAAATCAAGAAATTCGAGAAATCAAGCAAAAATACGAAAAACGAGGGTTTGCTTGATTTTCTCACTTTAAACGCCGATATCTCGAAAACCGTAAGAGATACAGTGTTTTCTTTGAAATTTTAGTTCTTCAGGGTCCTACTTTGGCCAGATTGACCTTGGATAGCTTTCTTCGAATTTTCAAACAACATTGATTTTTACTGTTCATAAGGGCACTTCGTGACCCCTGCGCGACCCCTAAATATTGTCCGACAGATTTCCGGTTTTGCACACATTTTTTTAATGCCAAAATGAAACTTTTGACGAGTCAGCCCATAACAATTTACCCCACTTTGCGGATATGGACCACCCTACCCCTCAGCTATGACCCTTAGCTATGACAGTGGTGTTTTCTTTCCTGTGATTTTACCTCTACCTCAATTAGCCATTTTGTTTTACAAGATACGCCGTTTTCGGATCTTATAACAAACTTTTCGCTGCGCACTCGTCATATTTAATTGCAATCGGGTAAGTTTCCAGGATCACAATGGGGTTTGAATCGCTCCGATCTGAAAAACCGTCTTGGAGATCCAGTGCTGCTCAGGAGCCAACAACCGCTGTTGTTCTGCTCTCAGCAGAACGAATCTCACTGTTTTAGTGTCTCCCAACAACCTTAAGGGAGGCTGGCTGGTCCATGAGCAGGTGGACACGAACGTTCCGTCGGCTTCGGTTGCATTTCAACCGTGGGACACATTCAGCTGGTACAGCACGGCTACGTACGTGGTCACGGATACCAAAACCTGGAATCATAACCAGGGGACGCTCAATGGAATACTTCAATAATCGGATGGCTTTAATAAGGAGCACCAGCTCCAAACACAACTAAGCAAACGTGTAACTAGGGTAAGCGCAGATGAAAAATTAAACACGCCGCCAAAAAATCACAGCAGGTAAAAATCACAAATGCTCTGCGCATGCCCTCTACGTGTAGTCAGCAGGCGCAACGGTGATTCTCGCGAAACGGGCCATTGTGGACGAACAATACTTTTGAAAAATATAAGTTGTCTTTTGTCATGAAACGTCGACAAATCGCATTTTGAGACGATCCCGGACGCTCTATACGTCTGGGCAGGCTCTAATGTAATTTCCCTACTAATTTGACCCAAAAAGCCGCGGAGTTCACAATTTTTTTGAATGATTCACCACTGTTGATTGGAAACGCGATGATACGGGGTGATACTTTCTCCAGAGCGACAGTCGGACAGCGTGAGACAACTTTTACGCTTGCAGCGATATTTTTTGGATGCACCATTAACACTGCAGACGCGACACGGTAGTCACAAGCAATTTGCGTACTCTCCAGTTTTCATTAATAAATACCACCGTGTCTCCTTACGGTGCAGATATTGAATGATGTTTTCATTGCGGACATTTGTATACTCATGGTTCATGAAAGTGGGGAGATCTAGATTTTTCCATATGAACGATCCATCGTGATCTCCGTGGATTTTGAAAAAGTTAGTGAGAACGCCTTTGAGCCCATGCTGGGCGACTGACTTAATTGTTGGGTTGAGTCTGCGGCCTAGAAAATCTTCCCTGAGTATGTAGCTTCTAGTCAAGATTCAACTCGAATGTGTTGTCAGTACCCGTTCCGACGAAAACAGTCCTTGTTTAGATCAACCCAGAACAAAGGAACACCATGGAGTTCACATTTTGACCATTTACCACGTTGTGGACCCACGATCGTTGGAGGAAGGTTCAATTTTGAGTTGAAACCATTAACAGGAAGTACAAAGACACGATTTGGTGAAAAAATTGCGAAGAAATTCGCAAACATAAACTAACGGGGGCCTGAGGAACGCAAGTGGCCAGTATTCGGAGAATCACACGCAACGGAATTCACTTGGCTGAGCGATAGCGGTATCAGGTACTCCAACGGCCTTACAGATTTCGCCTGTCCTCGTGATTTCTCGAGCGCGATTTGACGCACAGATTGGGAGACCAGCAGGAAGAAAACGTCTCGCGGGCTAGTTCAGGGGGATTTTTTTTATGATCATCAACGATTTATAACTTTGATATCACCGATTCCGTTCATTTATGGCGAGTCAAACCCAGATAGTGCAAAGAAGACCCAAGTTAACTGGTTTGGCTTTAAATTGAGCGGTACGCGAAATGTGAGAACTGTAAGAGAGATGTCGTGAAAAACAGGTGTTGCACGTCGAGTGAAAAAGTCTAATGACCTGGCCAATTTTGAAGATGTTGCAGAAACCGACACAGCTGAGGATTAAATTCTGCATAGATTCAGTGCCCAACGTGTGACAAAACAATATATTTAAAAAAAAACTTTGAAAACATTTGCGTACACCTACCTAGTCACTAATACTAATAAGGAGTTCAAGATGCCTAGCTTCAATATCGCCTACACAATTACAGTCCGTAGGATACGAAGAAAATGAAGGCTTTGTTGCATTCATTCGTATTAAGAAGCATTTCTTCGTGGCCTGCAAAGAACTTCGTCGTACTACGAAGGAATCCTATGAAGCTTTCATTTTCTTCGTGTGATTTTTGCAGTGCACCGAGAGACGATAATCTTCCACTTACTGTTTTCATCGTGGACACGTCCAGGTCAAACAGGCCCAAAACGTTGCACTGGTGGCTCTGGCGCAGAATTTGGCGGGCAAAGTGCTCGAGCTAAAGCAGAGAGATATTTCCAAATTGTATCTATATCGTCACATAGGGCATGGGTTGTGGAGTGGAGGCTCATCCAGATACTGTCCGCGCGCCGCACCACGCGTACTAAAAACTACTTCAGGTACTACGGAGGTACGTCAAGACTGCAGATGTACAGGTACAACAAGGTGCGACAGTATCATACCATACCAAAACTTTGGTACTGTCACTAAGTTTGTCTGGGTTCAAACACTCATTGACTGGACTATTATTGTGGCCAAACCACGCGTTGCCGCCCTATAAATACTAATATCATTTTTAAAAAAAATTTCTAGGCCAAAGAAACTTTAATCCGAACTCCAATCAGTAGTCTTAGCAGGGGTTGACCTAAATCCAGCCTGATTTAAATTAAATTTTACAAGGCCAGATCGCTTAGAAACGCCAGTAGTCGTGACGGCTGAGATATTCAGTCATATATGTCCCGGCGAAAAACCGCTAAGTCAAAAGAAGGTGTCGCTATATCTTGGTATGTTGGTCCCGGAGTCCATATTCGCCTATAAATTCCTAGTTATTGAAGATAGGATTCTTGAACAAATTTTCTGGCCAAGATTACGATCTTTTGATTTGGCCGTATGTTGATATTTAGCCTGGTAAAATTGTTTTATCTCCATTTCTCAACGTTTTGTGCGATTCTGCATCGATTGAAGTAATAAAAAAAAAAGTTGTTTCCAAGATTACACCGGTACTGAGGGATCAATCTATTTTAGACGTGTGTGCGCTATAAAGTAGTCGGAAACATGTAGGAACATATGAAGATCTGACATACCAGCGTAAGTCCGTTTCCTCAACTTTTTCAGAAGTATCGCCCGTGGTTCACGTAGAAGAGAACAGAGTTTTGTAGGAAAAAAAAGGGTTGGTTCCACCAGATATCACTAAGAGACTAAGCAGCATGGTTGTACTCGTTACAGTAACGAATGTAAGGACGTAACCGTAACGCAGTAAGTTTTACCGTAACTATGACGGTAACACGCTACATTTTGCCTACAGACGTGCCGCCGTTACGTCGTTAAGCGCCGAAAGTGCAGTATCGCGTTACTCGACAAAATGTAACGCGTTACCTTTGTGGTTACGGTAACGTCGTTACATCGTTACTGTAACGAGTACAGCCCTGGTCGGAGGTGATGCGACGAAGCGCTTTCGACCAATGCAATTCATAGTGTTCGCCTTGTCGACTACCCCGAAAGTGGTTACCCCAAGGCAAAATATCGATAAAAACAGCTGACCTCCGTCTTCAGGTCTTCACTACAGCTGATGGGCCAGTCCGCCATGTGACCTTGTATCGCGTTCGAAATTCTCTGAAACTGAAAAACGTACACTTGAGACAACGCTAACATCATGCTTAACTATTACTGGGGTTGTGAGACTATCGATTTATTTTAATGGCGGGCTCGTTCCATTAAACAGGTCACAGGTTCACTCGTCGATACTGCGGTACAGTAAGGTGCTGGGGAGATGTGGAGCGCAAAGCCTGGGCGTACAGACATCAGCCTCTGGTAAGGGGGTGGCAATGAGCCCGGTCCGCCTGGCTCCATGCGGTAGCAGGGTTAGGAAACTCGGGCGTGGGGGTTGTTGGGCGACAGAGGCCGACAACTCTAATCCCTTAAAAGAAGGGAAGACGGCCAACACGTACTACTTTTCGAAATTATGTTGACATTAGCTCCGATAGCAAGATAAATTACGACAACTGTTTAGAGGACCTCAGCACAATGAACTGAGCATTTTCAGATAAAATATCCGTCGTGTGAATTGTTCTGTAGGACACACTGTTGCATGCAATCATTGTTTGCAGCATCGGCATTCTGTATTTTAATTTCAAACTGTCAAAGGTCAGAGATTTTCTTGTCCAACATTTTGTGGTAAATTTTGCGTGTTTAATGAAAAATGATTGTTGGTGTTCAGTTTTTAAGCAATACCGTTCGAGATCCGTGTTTTGTTGATACCTAAAAATTACTTTGGACCGGCGATTTTTGTAAAAAAAAAAAAAAAAAAAAAACGACAGCCCAGGTATGAAAATCCCGGTAGATCTTGCGGGATCCTGAGATCTTGTAGGATCCTGC
Organism: Odontothrips loti; assembly: GCA_038380765.1. Classification (NCBI taxonomy): domain Eukaryota; kingdom Metazoa; phylum Arthropoda; class Insecta; order Thysanoptera; family Thripidae; genus Odontothrips; species Odontothrips loti. The sequence goes on along the minus strand of JAZGLN010000128.1, from coordinate 56,472 downwards.
TAGACCTTCCGGGATCCTGTTGTTTCTTGCGGGATCCCGGAAAGTCTTGCGAGATTTTTGCGGGATCCCTCATAAACATGCCTTTTATCTTTTTTTTCCGACCGCTAGGTGAGAACGTGCAAACTGCGCGCTGGCTATGTGATGAACGAAGGGAAGGTGTCTGACCTCCAAGTGCGGCCACTGCGGCACGCAGCAGTACAGCGCGAAGTACAGGCAGCGGGGCAGTGCGTGCACAGCCACGAGGTGGACCTGCCACGAGCTGCGGTCGCCGCCCGCCACCAACAGCGTGCGCGAGAATCGCATGGCGTTCTCCACCAGCGTGACCACGGTGTACACCAGGCGCTGCACGGCAAACACCGAGTCGCACGCCGCCTGATGTGGTAAATGTCAACTTTGGTTTCTGGAGGAATCGAAGTTTTGGGTTATGAAAATATGCGAACTGCGCGCCGCATTCATAAGGCCTCTGCGGCGGCAGCCAACCCTAACCTCTTAAAACAAAAACAGAAATATTTACATTACTCAAAAATGCGATACAAATCGAAAATTGTTGCCACCGCACGTGATTCAACGTTCGGTGCCAGTTCCGCTGCGCTCCAGCGGCACCTCGGTTCGACGGGGGGACTTGGCTAGCTTGGCCTGCCGGCGCCGTTTGCGGGGGCCTTCGGCCCCGGCCCCCGCCTCAAGTCTCCCTAGGAGTGCCCGACAGCAGATGTATTCGTTACGATTAAAATCGTTAACCTGAGCCCGTCCCTGAGTGCGCAGCGACCAACCCTAACCTCAAAAAACTAAAACACATATTTTCATTTCTCAAAAATGCGATACAAATCGGAAATTGTTGCCACCGTACGTGATTCTACGTTAAAAACGGAGTTTATCCTCAAAATTTGAAGTTTTTCTGTCACCGATAAGTCGGCGTACACACGTCCGCCCGAACAAACATGCGGCATCAGACTATAAGCCCGGCTCCTGCCGTTTCTGAAGAAACGTGTCATGACGGGCTAATGGGGGGTGCCCCCCCCCCTACTTCTGACGTCACGTTTTCTATAGTGACGTCATTTCGTGCAAAATTAGCTAAGAAAAAAATCTGAAAGAAATATTGAAATTTACACCGAAATGGCGGAGGGGGATTTACACAGCTACTTTTGGTTTATTATTTGGTGCTCGACGACCGCCCGTGCTAACCTGCATGTCGTGGAGCAGCTGTTGGCGCACCCGCAGTGTCCGTAACCGAGATACGGAGCTGTCCACGCCCGCCGCTGCGCTATGTGGCCGCGTCATACCCGCCGTCTGCGGCCTACCGTGGTCAAGCGTGTTTAGTAAGAGTGGTACAAAATCCACGTTTGTAAATCAACGTACACAGTTTTGATCATATACGTTCAAGTGCCTTTCGTATATAAAGTCGTTCCGCTTTATGGAGAACATGTTTTATGTGTTTTTGGTGGGTATTTTGTTGCAATCAGAGTGTCTAAAAACCATATGCGCTTTCAAACGCGTGCATGTTATTCACACACTTCAATTGAATTCATGTATTTGATTGCATTAATACACTTCACTCAAGATTCGAGATCCGGGCAGACTCAGCTTGACGCCAAGATTCCAAACATACGGTTACATGACTTTTTGGAATCCCGGCTTCAAGCTGACTCCATCTCGGGATCTAAAAACTTAAACAGCGTTTCATTTAAATTTCACCAGTTTAAAGTGCGTTCATTACATCTATGCGTTTCAAAGCGCATGGTTTTCACACAATATCAGTAGCAGTGAATCTGTTCTGATTTAGCCCCCCCCCCAAAAAAAAAACAACAAAAAAACACCAACATTTCGGGGAGATCGGTGTACTGTATTAAATTATCGAACCCAGCTTAAAATTCCATTGCAGATTTTTCTTTTCCATCTGGATTTTGATTTCCCATCTGGAATCACGGATATCTATGTGGATTTTCATATATCTATTCTGGTTTTACGTTTTTCCATACCAAATCCATGATGGAATTTTTTCCCAGATGGGTCTGCGAAAATCCAGATGGATTCTAGGATCCCATAAGGAATTGACATTTCCACCAAGGAATTTGAGATTTCATAACAATTTCACATGTCTGTAAAATCGATATCAATAGGTATTTTTCGTTCGTATTTGGAACGCGTGATGTGTACAGCAAATCAGTAGGGCAGTTTTAAAATGATTGCAATCAAACGACATTTTTATGGTATCTCGAGAACGGTTGTTGTTAGCGAGAAACGGACGAAACGGACCGCAGATTTGGAGCGGACGTCATTCGGACACCTGTCTTTAGGCCAGAAGCGGAGAACGTTCTTAGGCGTAGTTGTTTAGGAAGACTCAATCCCACATCGGTATACTTACTCCGGATGGAAAATTTTAACCTTAATGGAAATATATGTTTCCATCCTGGAAAATCAGGGTTGTTGCAAGGTTGGGATTTTCAAATTCCCTGACATTTCTACGAGTTTTTCTTGACCAAAGTCGAGCTTTTCCCTGACTCTAGCCGCTCATCGTGTTTTCCGGTCTCGGCTCGTTCCCGATTGCTGCCAACTGTCCGAGAGAAATATGGAGGGAAATTTCCCTTTGGAACTCCGATTGGTTTGGTAGCACCGGCGTGAAGCCGCCTTCTCTTGAATTTGTTTGTTTTTGCTAAAGGATTTTGTTTGGATTTGGAGATGCCCGAGTTCATAATAAAAACGGTAAGGAACTTCGACAAGAAGCGACAAGAAGAGATTTCATTGCGTGAGTTTATTATTAAAGCAAACTGTCGGTAGTCCCGGTACTACAACTGTCTTAAAACATAAAAAACAAAATGACAAGGATAAAAAGAAATTACAGCAATCAGCTGTCGGCAGAGGGTGAAATATCTTGAAGCACTCATCGACAGGGGCCTGTTTGTTGAGCCCTAAAATTTTTGTCCTGCCCTTCAGATGCGCCTTCAGCTGCGAGATTGTAAAAGTGTGAATCTGGAAAAGAAAACATAGTTTTTTATGTGTCCTTTGAGAACAGCAGAGAAGAAACAGGAAACCAGCAGTAAGACACTAATTTTTCTTGGGATCAGCATACCGTTTTTGCATTTTATGAGGCTTTGTATTGACTCTAGTCCGGATGGCGCCTGAAATCATCATAATCAAAGCATTAAAATAGCACAACAGATAACTTCATGGTGAATTAATTGAAATAAATCTAATTTACTTACATGTGAACATGGCAACTGCCCATCCTGCCATAACCTTGGCCCGTGCAGAGGAAGGCTGTTGTTGAACCTGCCAAAATATCAGTTTTGTATGATCAGACAACTTCACACACGCATCGTTTCATTTATGTTTAGTGTCTCTTTGTAGTGTCTCCTACTAGCCCTAGTAGTTCTGGTGACAGCACTGTTATGCTATTTATAAAATTTACTACTAATCTGCAGTAGAAATCAGCAAGTCAAGTCTTCCTTGTTTCAGATTTTATTTGGAGCGGGCTGGGTTTTCTGAAAAGCTGGACATTTGTGGAGTAGCTGTATGGTACGTACAATTGGAGTCTGGGATTCCAGGGGAACGCAGATGGGAACTGGAGCTTGTGGTGTCCTCAAGTTGGGCTCCATCGGAGACTGTGCTGCACCAGTCTGCTAAACTTATTTTTCAACTGTGTAAGATAGTTTTCAAAGTTGTGTTTTACCCTTTTTTCAATAATTTTATGTAAGTTACTCACAGTGAGGGTCTGGATTCCCAGAGGAATGTACATAGGGGTTCTCTGTGGATTTCTCTGAGGAGTTCTCTGAGTTCTCTGGGTCAGTATATTTACTTCTGAGACAACCTGTAAGATCATTGTGATTATAGTTTTACATTTCATGTACTGCTTATTGCAGATCACTAATTTACAAGGGCCATTGTTGACGGGCACAGCGTCCGCCGCGCCGTCGTCGGCGTACTCGGCCGTAGGGTTGTCGCCAGGGCATCGTTGTATTCACTGGCCCCGTAGTAGCTGTACACCCCATTTCGCTGGGGCCCTAAGAACACTCGTACTTGATTACCGGTCATTTTTCCCAAAACCATTTTCCCAACAGAGAATGTTCCCAAAACTTTTATTCCCAATGTGAGTTTCCCAAAGTTATTTTTCTCAAACCATAAATTTTCCCAAGAATGTATTTTCCTAAAATACTTTCTAAACTGCGTGATCGATACCATTTAGAGTGTGAAGTGGTTGCCCAGTTTGCGGGCCTAACAGACACGATACTCGTTCAAGCGCCCTACGGACGGCTTCGGCCTGCCCGGGCCTGAACCGGCAACGAGCAACTGAGGTCAGCTCGCCGATCCGTGTTAAGAGCGGTCATACCAGCTCGGACATACAACACACACAAAACAGAACCATGACACGTATACGAGCGGCACTGCAGTTTCGACGTCAGGATCGTCGACAGTGTCCCCAGGACGTTTCATGAGGGCCAGTATGGTGAAAATTTGCTTGAACATACGTGGAGCCGTCTTGAATGTGCCGTCGAGGAACCACATTTCGGATTTCCAGAACAGCTCGACGTTCCGTTTGGTTCCGAAAACTATCACTCTTCGAGCTCTGGCCTCGTCATCGCCGTCGTCATCACCACCATCATAAGAGTCAAACAGAAGGAAGTCTTCGCCTCCCAGGGTGATGCGATACCCAATCCCGAACCCCACCGGCCCCACCTTGCAAAATTTTTGGGAAAACTTTTGGGAACAACTTTGGGAAAATATATTATTGGGAGCAGTGGATTGGAAAACATAGGATTGGGAATTTAATTTTGGGAAGGATTCCTTTGGGAAATAGTGTTTTGGGAAGCTAACTTTTGGGAATTAATGTTTGGGAAAAATGGGTGGGAACGCTCTTCCTTTATCTTTTAAAGTCATCTTGACATTAGATGTCGCAATGCCCCATTCAATTGGCCGGGCCAACAATATGTTGTCAACAGCGAGGGGGTTGCCCTGGTTAGGCACCGTCTCGTCAAAGGAGAACCTGAACGCAAGTGCACTTTGTGCCTGGTCAGCAATGATGTTGATGTTATTCCATATACGTTCACTGAACATTTTCATGTTCACCCATAGCCCAGTGCATCTCCGCATTTAACTTTTGACCCTCATCAGTAACCCGGATTTGTTGCCTCCAGTCTCTTGAAGACTACATTTCACATCTGGTTGAGAGGGATGGAATAGATGGGGTGATATCCTGAGGTTGTGTCATGAGGGCCCACACATTGATACCAATCAGGTTGTAGCTTCGCAGCGCGGTTGAAGACCCAGTTGGCTGTGGCCGGAGTTACCCACGTGGCGAAGCTTGGATGCACAGGATTTTCTGCTTCGCGTCCAAGCAGATGCTGCATAATAGAAATAGTGCCTGACTCGGGTTATGACAACTGTGTGACACATTCCATCGTCAGGAGCAAAGGCACGGTGGCCATGGGCACCGGGAGCCGGTCTCTGAGGTAATAGTACCTCAACCCAAAGTTTTGTTGTGGGTGGGGAGGAAGAGCATGGTCGCCCTGGAAACGGGCATCATCAGCAGCCAATATCTCAATTGGCGGTGGGGCCTGGCCCTTAGAAGGAGCCGCGTATGGCATTGGGCCTCACTCAAAAAAATATGCCTGAATCACGCATAATATGTTTGTTTCATAGCAGATTTTATGCCTGAACCTCAAAATCTTTCTCGAGCATAATATGCTCAAAACGAGCATGACATGCTCGAAACAAGAATTTCGTAGTGGCTATGCAGCTATAACTGAATCAAGACATGCCACTAAATATGGATGCCCGATTCAGGCACCAGTCTACAAGCCTAACTCAGGCATCAGATTGTGCCGGATCGTATGCCTGTATCGGGCATAGTGATGGTTGGCACAAGTATTCTGTTGCTGAATTGGGGAAAGTTACCCAGGATTTCAGGGTAGGCATCAAATTTGCGCTGATTCAAGCATACTTTTTTGAGAGTGCTGGCACTTGCGCAACCACGGGCGTTGCCAGCCAAGTAGCGCCCACCAAGGCGGCAGCCTCCTGCATACCTGCCTCTAAATCCTCTTGTAACTTATGGTTTCTGGCGATCTTGTCTAACCATAGATGCAAGGCAGCTGCTGCTGGCACAACCTGGCCAGGTAGCTACATAGGGCGCGCGTTCACTATCGTCAGCGCGTCTATTCCGACCCCCTGCAGCTGGAGCTGCACTCCTGCCCTGGCGGCGTGTGCGATTTGAAAAACGAGCACACTCCCTTTCATGAACCAGATGTTGCGGGTTCGAAACCGCGGAGGCGTAGGACCGCCTGGAAGGTAGGCCGCACGGCGGCGTTGGTGCGGTGCGAGTGGCATCCGGCGCCCAGCCCTTTAAGTGATTCGCTTCCGCGCCGGCAGAGAGCGCGCGCGACGCACGGATCCCGAGCTCGGGACTCCGAGATTCATGGAGGGAGGAACGTAACGGGACTGGAGGGCCGGGGTTCTGGGAACGAGCAGAAGGAGTGTCAGCTGTGGTCAAGGTCGTGTGACCGTTTGGTTATGGCTAGCCCTGTTCGGTATTGCGGTATACCGGTATTGATACCGGTATTTTTAAATACCGGAGACCCGATATCACGTTTTTGGCGATACCGGTATATCGGAATTCGGTATACCGGTAAAATACCGTAGCACCGGTAATACCGGCATGTCGGTGTTGTAAATATTCTTTGCAATATAACTGCAATACTTTTAAAGTTATTATACATTGTAATTATTACACATAATAATATTTTTAAAAATATTATCATAATTCTGATCCTATTGTGTAAGTTTTTTGAACCGTTGCTGCCACCTCCTGCATCATTTTCTGTAACTCTCGCTCACACTATCGTCGTTTGCATTGCAAAAATTACGTAATATAAATATTTACACAATACTGAACACCGGCATTTCGGTAGGATACCGGTATTTCGACATGATACCGGTACCCGATATCATACCGAAATACCGGTATTCGGTATCCATCGGTACAATACCGGATAAGTGATACCGGTACGAATATCGGTACATTTCAATACCGTACCGGTATTAAAAAATGTTGATACCGAACAGGCCTACTTGTGTAAATCCCAGCATCTATAAGAACCGCCTTCAGCCTCACTTACTCTTGCCATTTTCTTCAAAGTTTATATATATATATGTTTATGTTATCGATCATGAGTAGGATTTACTTACTGTGCAGTGGATTTAGATTTCCCTTCTGGTAATCAGTTTTGTGTCAGTGGGCCAGTGTTGGAGAATGCACCTTTAGTTTCTCCCGTCGCCATTATTTAACACTTCATTTATCTGGTGCCATGAGGTTGGTGTGGTGACGGAAGGCAAGTGTCTCATTGAATGTGTGGCACTCTCCCGAACCTAACCAACCTCTAGCTTCATCACTTCCTTCTTCAAATGATTGGTTTATCGTTTATGCTTCATATCTTAAAGATATTATTCTATGCTTCTGCTACTCCAACCTGGCCTACCCTTTACATCAGATTTATCCGAGCTAATTTACCTCAGCCTCGTGAACTATTATTATGGCTTTTTCCCGTTTCTAGTCATGTTCTTTGAACTTTTGGTCTCTCTTCCTTTTTCAATTTTGTTAATGTTGTTGTTATAATTTTATTTAATATTGTTTTCTTGACATTTGTCGCTTAATGTCTTTAGTGGGTCCACACGTACAGTCACCAATTTTATAAGTTTTGTGTCAAGTCCTTAGTGTCTAATTTGTGCTTAAATTAGGATGATTGCTCCTGAATAAACTCTGGGCCTTGTATACCATATTGTTGTGTTTGTGCCTTACCTCACATACTCCAGTACATCTACTTGGCGGGACTATGTCCATGGCGCCCTTTAAAAATAAAGCCAAGTCTTTACCCACACCACTCTACTTCGGGAAATATTTAGTTAATGCTAGCTGGGAAGGCATTTCAATACAATGGAATAAAATAGTCGTTTACACTTGTGGCTATGTCACACTTGTGGCTATGTCACACAGCCTTTCATGCTGTGGCGCATGGTTCTGAATTCCGCCAAGTGGCTCTGGAAATCGAGCCTGAGGGGTGGCATCACTTGCATTCTACTCATGAGGGAGTCTGACAATTTTTTTCCGCTTGGCTCACCCTCTGTGAGATATGGCACAAATGCGGCCTGGTCAACCGCATGGCAATAGCCGCCGCCGGTCCATTGAACGGTCAGTGGGACATGGATCAATGGTATCATGCATTGTTAGGACACAAGGCACATTCCAAGTATTGGTCCCGGGCAGTGTTTCCGGCTGGAAATTACTAGACACTTGGTATTCACTTTCCTCAGGGCCCCCACCACTGTAGGCACAGTGACCGAGCCCTAGGCTATCACAAGGTAGGCGTACGCCTGACCGCGTCGTGGCGTAACCGGCTTCGCTCACCGCGAACCACTGTTCCGCCCCTCCACGCCTTGCGTACACCTACCTTGGCCTGCCGGCGGGTGTCACCGGGCGTGTGGGTCCCTGCAGGGCTAATCAGTCGGCACGGCGCCCTGCGGGCGCCGGTCTTGAGGCGCGAGGGACGCTACGCTTCTAACCTAACCGCTGGACCTACCTGCTCCCACCGTATTGTGAACTTCTTTACCGTACTCAACTCTAACTTAACCTACCATTCTCTTACGTAACCAACCCTAGCCTTCTCTAACCTACCCTACTATAACCTACTCTAACCTCCCCTAATCTAACCTAACCTACTCTAATCTAACCTACCCTAACCAAGCCTACTCTACTCTGACCTAGCCTAATCCAACTTACGCTACTCATTGTGGACTTCTCCACCGTATTCAAAGCTGCTCAAACCTAACCTGCCTTAGCCTAACCAGTTCCGTTCCAAGGAGGCCCTGCTTTGACCACTGGCACCATCAGCAGCACCTGGGGTCTTCTTCAGGATTGTCATTGAGGTCCTCCTGAGTGTATTTTACACGTGGTGGATTCCCATCTTTAAGTTCAAAATACTGCTTTTTCAGCAGTTTTTTCCTTTTCTTCCTGCTCCTGCTCGAGAAGGCTCTGTTTTGGCCCCCAGCACCTGCAGCAGCACCTGAAGTAGAATTTGGCATTTTGAATGGGGTGCACTGACAAAACAAATGTGTGTATCAACGCATCATTTGATGCGTTCCCATTTGGTTGCGATTTCAATGCATGTGTCATGCGTTCCCCCTTGCAAACCACATATGCGTTACCTATGATCAATACATGTTACATGTGTTGCTCCTCGAGAACACAAGTCACATGCTTTGTTCCACACCTTTGTTCTCTCAGTGTGTGAGGGTGATTTTAGAGGGCTTCGGTCGCCATGTTTAAGTCTGAAATTCTGCACGATTTAGGTTTGCCCTCTCGTTCCAGTTCCCGCCCAAAAAGGCCCCGTTTTGACCACTAGCACCTGCAGCAACACCTTGGGTCGTGGTCAGCATCTTGACTGGAGTCATGGGGTGACTTTTAATGGGGGCGGTCGTCCCTTTTCTGCCTCTCGGGCTGCTGTGCTGACAAGGGGTTAGGTTCTCTGTGACGCGGGTCCAAAACATTTGGACATAAAAGTGTTTTCAGCGTAGCGTAGCCACATTTTGAGCAGTTGTAATGAAGCAGAGTCCACCCATGAGCGTTCCGAGAGGGAGAAAAGGGACAACGGCGGGGAAAACAATCGCGCAGCGGAATGACGGTGGTGTCATGGCGGCGACGCGCGCAGCCCCGCCGTTCAAAAACCATGTTGGAGCCTCCGGAAAGCGTTCGGCAGCCCATTTAAGTCAATCTCAGCGATTTCGTGGAACATTTTTGAACAAAGTTGGCTCATGGTCGCTCAGAGGGGACGTTTCTCAGTACGAAATGCAGCGCTGCGGGTTGAAATTCGCTAAAACCTGCGTAGGAGATGTAATTTACCGGCTCGGGCAGGCCCAGCGACCCCCCTCTCTTTCGACTCCAGGGCCGCCCTTCGCTCATGAAGACACTGGAAATAGGAAGAAGAAGAAATCACTTGCTCCCTCTGAAAAGTCTAAAAATGAAAACAAACATAATACGAAAGGCTAATCTTGAAGACCTCAAGCTGACAGAGCACATTTTAGTAAGATACAGTCTAATGAGAAAGCAAGCATTTGAAGCATCAGCTTACTGTAGTTGAGATGTCCATTGGTATTTCGTCCTGCAACTCTTGTCTTGGGAACTTGGCATCAGGTGGCTCACACATGTCATCCATGGTCACCATTATAGATCTTTTAACTGTAACAAATTGCAAAGAAGCTATTGTAATATGCATTTCTGATATTGCCTTTATGCCCCCTTAATGAACATTGTTTTCTTGATTTTAGTGTTTGAGAGAGATGAAATGCTCACCAGCCTTGCCTCGATCTGGAAACTCTATTTCTATTTCTGATGTGGAGACGTTAGCTGTAAACAGAAGGAAAAACATAGTGTAGTTATTAATTGTAATGATTAATAGTTGTTTGTTCTTCAAAATTTTGAACTTTTGTTTAATATTAACAGGTATTGTAGTACTAGCACTGCTTGATGGTCTTTTCCCTGCAAACATCGGACAAAATTGATTGAATTAATATTTTTATGCAACTTCAACAGAATATTTTAAAAGCCACATAGCAAGGGAACAATGTTTTGTTTTTCACTTACTAGAGTTTTGATTGTCATTGCTGCTTGAACCATCTGGAAGTAAAGAGTCCTTGTGAATGTAACATTTTCCTTGTCATTTTATTTTTAAAGATATGTTACCAATTTTCCCCCACAGAAACGCCCTATTTATTCCTGAATGTCCCAGTGTCATTGTGAAAGGATTGAACTAAAAATTGCTGGAGTACTTAACTCTTACACTGCTCAACTTACCGTCTCGCAGAAAGGGCTGCATCACACAGTCAGGCAGTGCTGGGTGGACAAAAATGGACGGAACAGCAGAACGGAGGAGGCCCACCTGACACTTGTTAGTAAACATGCAAGATTCGAGAACACAGGTACCTCGATTGGTTGATTTTATTTTGTGGCATATTTAAAAGTTCAGCAATCCATATTTTCATCCGGTGAAACCTTAAGAATGTATCTTACAGTCTCAAATACAGTTGCCGAGGATAAAAATTATGTATGAGTGGCGTATCACACACATGAATTCATACGTCATCATTGACATATTACCGATCATCTGGCTTTGAAAATTTGAACTTAAGTTCATCGCTACGTGGAGGGGCCGTGGTCCCACACCCGTACGCGGCACACTTCCGAATTTTGGCCGGCATGACAAAAACGTTTCGCAATTAAAATTTTAGAATTTCATCTCATGCTGGTTTGTAGCAGACGAAAAGCAGACAAAGTGGGCGCCAATTTCACTTCAGTGCTACCGAAATCCCTACGACGCGAACAAAATATGTGTGGTGAAAGTGAATTTTTAACTGTCTCTCAGTGTGGTGAAATTTTGTAAGAAGGTCTGAAAGTTTCGTAAAACGTGTTTTAAAATCATCAGACTGTGTGATCTGTGGGGAAAAAAGGTGCCTCTTTGTGTAAGTTCTTTGATTTGGAGTGTTCGCAGCAATCAGGAACGAACGCGTTAAGCGGCCGGAAACTTCGACCTAGTTGCCTGGGCCTGGCCCACCGAACAGCCCGCCTTGTGCCTGTGTTGTGTTTGACTCGCTTCGCTGGCGAGGCACAGGGAGGGGAGGGGGGGGGGGGGGGGCTGGCGGTGGTAGCCTGGCCGAGCAATCAGTGAGCCGTAGCCGTGCACAACTAGCGCTCATCGTCGCTGAGAGCCTACAGCTGCAAACGAAGGAAATACCTTGCAACTTGGCGCGATTCCCGTACGATTTACGTAGCGACCCACATGATCCTTGCCCTGGCCTATGTACCCCCCGAGGAAGTCAAAGCTACCTTGGTTGAGCTGCAGCCCGCTCTCCCTGCTGCCCTGGAACCCATTGTCAAGTAATTTCGGGAGACTTATGTGACGCAATAATCCTCCAAGGTATCTGAAGATAGGATCTGAAGAAGGGCAGGGGACGGGAATGTGCAATTATTTTCAATCTTTTCAACAAAATTGAACCTTTTTGAGGTACCCGATCGAGCGGTGGAACCAGTATCAGGCAACAGCCGGAGGGCGGCACCGCACCAACAACTTGGCAGAAGGCTGGCATAACCGTTTCTGGTGGGTGATTTCTTGGACTGGTTAGGGAAAGGGAAATGGGGTCCTTATGAACGCCCTGGAATCTTTCTCATCCAGGCTAGTGGTGGGAAAGGCGCATCCCGACCACCTTCCGAGCTTCAGCCTTCTCCGACCACCCCTCGACTGGAGGGACGAGTCAGGTTCTGAATTATTAATGGAACGGTTTCTAAACTGAGCGCCATCGGTAGCACCGGCCTCCAGGGTTCCAAAAGTGACTGTCTCGACTCATATCGACGCCGAAAAATCCACTCTGGAAAAGAGGTAGGGAAATATATTGTGAGGGTTGTTACAAGTCAGGGAAATCAGGGAGAAGTCAGGGATAAATTTTCTTGTCAGGGAAATCATGAAGCAGTCAGGAAAATCGCTCGCCGCGTCAGGGAAAATATACAAAGTGCGAAATCGCCCGCGTCGTCTGCAGCCGTGCTGCGCCGCTCTCCGGCGCTGCCGCGCCAAGCGTGCCCACCCAATCGTCCTAAGCAGTTTTTCCTAATGCCCATTTTTCCTAAAGACAATCGTCCTAAATCGAAATTTCCTAATCCAAGTTTCCTAAGGATGATTTTCCTACTGCTATTTTTCCTAAAATGCGAAATGTCACAGCTGAAAATTCTGCCTCAAATTTAGTGAGGCAGCCGATCTCATTGAACGGCAACTGATGTTCAGACACAAAACCGCATTAGAATTTTTCAGCTGGGTCTTTAAAAAGCATCCTGCCAACTTGTTCGCTTGCACCAGCACACGCACCTGTCCAGCACCGGCGGCCAGTGAGGGGCGCCATAGTCCGTGTTGCCGCCCGGATCGGAGCGCGCCCGGGCCGGGACATCACGGCCACCAAGGCTCTGAGTATTTCGAACGCTGCTGGCCGCCTGGACAGCGAAGTCTCGACGGAGATCCGCCGACAGAGCGCCCAAGAACGTGGACAAGGCCACCGTCAAGGAGGCCTGCATAACGTACCCAACGAATTCGATCGCTTCCGCGGCCGCATACGCAGCGCGGCCCGCCTTCACCTGTCCGTCGGGCTGCCTCATCCACGCCAGCGTCACGAATGTCTGCAAACAGTGTGCAAAGCGACTGGCGTGAGACGGGGTTATACTCGTTAGGGGTCGTCCATATCTTACGTACGCGCTTTTGGTCCGTTTCCGCCCCCCCCCTACCCCCTGCGTACATTATCGTACACAATCGTTGCCTCTCCCCCCTGAAATGTACGAAATTCAAGGAAAATCGTGCATAAAAGCCTATAAATGACTACAGGGATAGAAAGAAACCAGTAAATTTATTGGAAGCATATGAGAGATTACATTAGAGATTACATTTTTAATCACCCGTACACGAGGAGCGAAGTTTGGAATGATTCTACGCAGCACGCCGGCTCTGCTTCTGTAGTCTGGAATTTCTGCAAGGCCTTCTGCGTAGCATCCGCACTCTAAAAATCTCTGTCGTAAATTTACGACACCAGAGTCGCTAAGTTTGATAGCGAAACTGTGCAGAGGCGTTTCCGTAGTTTGCATACGACAGATATCGTTTAAACGCGAAAGAAGTCGTTTCGTTGTCGTATGGTTACGACTTACCTCTCGTAATGTAATGACATTCCTCTTTTGGCAACGACTTTTTCGTTATGTTACAATAAAAACAACCATTATCGTTATAAAACGAAAAGTTCGTAAAAAAAATTATCGTTTTTTAACAATTTTTTAAGCAGTGCAACTGAGCTGGCGTTAGCGCCTTTTAATAAACTTCCAACGCGTGGAAACGTGTTTATTTGTACTCGCACGTACTTTGCATCGAGACCTCATAATGCCACACTGACTGTAATTTTCCCAATTTTTGCCCTTCAAATGGGTTTTAATGATCCCCTTCACGGCGTTTTTCGACCTTGCCACACCGAAGGAGTGGCTGTAGCCGGAGAGGGTGGCCCATGAACTTGGCGCTTCGGAAGGCTCGAGACCAATGTTGGGGCCAGGTCTGTACCAAATTGCAAGGTTCTAGCTTGAAAAACTTAGAAATGGTTGCGCCAACTAAAAGTGGACCGCTAATTTTGACGCCCAGTGTAATATGATCAAGTACAGTGGCCACACATGCCACACATGTTACCTCCTTGACTGGCTCCAAATGGGTATAGAAGAAGCAACACGCCAGGGCAAGTGGCTGTGTCCTGTATGTAAACCTTTCCCTGTGCAGACATGAGTTCTTACTGGCCCTTCTAGAATTAGTTTTAGATACTCAATTGTGATGCGTTATGTTATTTGACAATAAAAACTGACATCTATCGCCCTTCTACAGTTATTTTTAGCCTTGAGTGCTAACTATACCCACATACCATGCAGAATATGCTCACATATTGTACAGACCAGCTCGAACCGGGTACTGGGATTTAGTTAAATCTTAGCTCGTTTTCTTCGCAAAATTAAAAGCTCTTTCTGGAGAACTTTTCCTAATTAATGTGCAAGTTCAATTTTTTTTAAATCTCGATTTTTTTTTAAATCTCAATTTTTTTACTAATATGTTTTTTGTGTTGCTATTTACTAGTGGCAACTTTTGTGAACCCTAACAAAGGAAATTCGGTGAAATGCAACATATTTTACTAAAATCCTACGAATAAAGTTTTAGGTCTTAATGATACCATCTGCAGGATTTTCTTGAGGAGTCTTTTCTTGGTAGTATTATTTCCCGGAAAACTGTATATTTGCTGCGTGTGTCTTACTTGTTTTCCTGCTAATAGCATTTTCTTAAATACAACACTTATCCGCAGGGTTTTCCTGCATGCAGGAAAATACTGCGAACAGAAACATCCCCCTTGTGTGCTTTAAATAATGTAGATGACAAATTGTACCCATCCGCTAAGAAAATTAAAAAAGCCAAGGAAGCTCTTAATTTGGGGATAGGACAGTTTAGTTCAAAGGATAAGGCTAGTGAGCAGCTCGCCACCCAGGAAGTCCATGTACATTTTATGATAGCCCTCGGATATCTGAGGAAGAAGACTGACTTCATTTTAAAATCATTTTAGGGAATTGGTGACCATGAAAAACAGTGGGCTTTTCTTTTCAATCATATAAATTTATCTTGGCCCAAGAGAAAGTTTGCTTTGTAGGGAGGCAAAGGTGAAAAGCTCTCAAGAGAGTATTCTTTTGAAATTGCTGGTTAGAAAAGAAAAGTTTGTAAGAAAATGATTACTAGAACTCTTTCTGTATCTGATTCATGGATTGGAGTTGCTCTGGCTCACTACTGATGAACGAGTTGTGGTACCTGACAGAAGAGGGAAGAGCATCAATGTACCCAACAAAGCTTCTTGTTCATTTTATCACAGCTCTTAAGTTCTTTACTTCCAACCCTTCCTTTTTCCAGAAAGCGTCAACTGCTAATAAAATAATGTTTTGGGAGGAGATGATGTAATTTCTTATAGACAATTTACAATAATTTTATGTTTGCTGTCGAAATGTCACAATGATGTTACAAATACAACATAATTTAAAATATGTTGTGTACACAAGGAAATTCCCCAACATAAGTTCTGTCATTCATCTTGATCAGCATGCACACCATTTTTTAGTTTTTAACTGAAACCAAGTGAAGCGTTTGTGAAAAAGCTGCTCTGACTTTCCGAAGGCAATGATCAGAAGGTTTGCGTTAACACTGGGTAGCATCCTCAAAAATATTTCACATAAAGCTTCTTCATAGGAAATGAAAGCTTTCTGTGTTCTTATCACACACTTTTTCTGAATGACCCGAATAATCACGTGAGTTGTTGAACTTTTCCCCTGCGGCAAAGTCATCAGTTGTATATAATCAAGTGCCTACAATTATCTTCTGAAGTACCGCATTTTAACACACATCAATGTGATGTCCTGATAATTGCAGCAAAAAAATTACCCTCGGCACTGGGACTAAAAAAGCCACTTCTAGGACTGGAAGCGTTTGCCTGAGGAGACAAACATAAATGAAAATGTAAATGCAATATGAGTATTATTCAGCTTCAAACACATGATGCAATGCAGAAATAATTACTAATGATATTCTTCTAACAAACATTCCAAGTAAAAAATAAAATGAAAATGAAACGAAGGCGGTATTGCAGGAATATCCTGACCTCAACAGGCGAGTTTGACGGTACTTCAAACAGACCATCAGAACTGTCACTATTGTCATGCATTCCTTCTTGCTGACAGATGATTCCTTCTAGGTTTGGTCTGATGACCCCACGAGCATCTGGCTAAAAACATTAAGTTTCAAAATAATTTTTTAAAAAAATTGCATAATTGGAAATTTAGCATGTCCAACAATATCTTGGAAATCAATGTCACCTTCTCAGGACAATAAAATCGCCGAGAACGTGCAGGGATTTCCGCAGAATCATCTAGTAAGTACTTCATATACTTTTTTGGGGGCGGTTGGCATACTTTTATTTTGATCAATTATTAATTGAGAAGAAATGCTACGGGGCTGGCCTCTAACCATTTCGGCATGTGACGCTACAGCTACACCACTAAATCCTTAACCTAAATAATCTAAGGGCTGTCATTCCAATATCGCGGCCCCCAGTCTTGCCCGCAATATATGTGGCACGTAGGCACTGTTTGGCTTGGCCTGGGCGTTGACTTGGGTTTGGTTAGCGTTAGGTGCTGCGGCGCGTCAAGTCAGAGGTAGAGGCGTGGTTAAGTGGTGTTATTGAAAAGGCTATGGAATTGGCGTTTGTTAACTTTTACAAAAAGAATCGGGTCAAAAAAGTTATTCAGATCGACGAAATTGTGGCTTTTGTGCCGAAACACCATTTCCATTCTGAAGAGGACGCCACGTATCAAGTAGAGTGGCCGCATCTTCCGAACGAAGGCTCCTCCTTTACCACGTCGTTATACGACGCTAAGATTCTTTGTCTCGGGAGCAAGTCTCGTTAATACGAATTTTTTTTAATGTATAATTCAAAGGCATAATTCGATTACAAATTTTATTTTCCACACTTTGGTATGAACTAATTGTTGGTTTCGCATGTTCGTTTTCGGCTCTCTTTTAAACGTTTGCGTCAAACTGTATAGTCGAAAACCTTGGTCTTCGTAAACCAACCGTAACTACTTAGTTGCTCCGCTGTTTTGCTTCTGTCGTGCTTGGCGCCCCGGTTTTGGCCGTTACTAGAACTTTGTGACCTTAACTGTCCCTTACTGCTAGTGGCACACGGGTGTGAACCTTTGTAGGCAAGGAAATGCATTGTACTTGATGCTCTCCTGGGTTGTTTAGTTTAAAATATTGGTCTCTATTTGTGTTATGTGGTCATTCCTCTCTGCCCAGTAGCAAATACACAGCCTGTTAAAATTAGCTCCCCACTTCAGGCGCGTTGAAAGGTTGTAGACTTTTTAGAGCACGGCTCCGCTCTAAGCATTTTCCTCCTAACTTTTGCCAAATCTTCATTTTTGCACGCGAAGTACTCTGGATTATCGAATCGACGCCATCGAGAACTCAAAGATCATCTATTCTTTAAATTATTCGACGGATTATCGATGTATTTTATCGTGCACCAGCGAGGCTAATAAAACACTTATACCCCGGTACCCACAATTTTTACGTGCGATTGTGGAACTATAACCCGTAAATAAAAAAAAATTGGGTATAGTTCGAATCGACACCGATTCGACGTCGAAGTTACTTCGACTGACGGAAATGCATTTAGTGACCACGATGACAGAAGTACCGGTGATATGGGACGGTGATATGTACGCCGGATAATAATAGGTACCGTTCAAATCGGTCGTCACACGAAGCGATTTGAGCTCCGCGCCAGAACAGACAAAAGGCAATGAATTACCGGTCTGCAATCCAGGTTTATTTCCGGTACGTTTTGTGCTTGTAATGCTGAAATTAAGTACACTTATAATTAATGTATTCGTATATTGTAGACTCGCTTTTAATGTTCATGATACCGCGTATATTTCAGTACTTCGGTTGACTTGCTGTTCCATCCTGCCCACGGGCCGTGCATGGTGCATGTGGCGCCCTCTGTCGCCTCTGTCTCCCCCCGCTATAACAGGTGCCTCCGGAGATCTTCGGTTTGTTGGTGGTGTTGCTTGTGTTTGGTTAATTGTGGTAAATCGCCGAAGTGGCTTGTGTGCAAGACTGATACCCTTAAGTTGTAAATTCTCCTGGAGCTGTGAGGTTTAACGTTATTCTGGGTGTAAAAAGGAAAGTTGATTCGGCTTGACGGCCGGCGTCTTGTAGTAGGCCTATCAGAACCGTCTAGGCTGCTCAATGACTGATCAATTACCGGTGCTCTTATTTTATGTGAAGTAGCTGTACGCGCCGATTCAGATTTCTGTTCTACGTTTGATATTTACGGTTGTTGTTATGCTGTTTCAGGCAGGTTGTGGGTTATCGACTACAATATGTAACGGCCGACTGCCACCGCCGTTCTGCGTGCCGTGCCATTTTAACAGGTTGACACCATGGATGAAGAAAATCCTGTATTAGCCTAGCTGACACTGTCCATATTTCCAGTGTTGCCAGACCTGTGCCTCAGGAAGTCGCCACCAGAGGGCGCAGAAATCGCACATAATCGTGCGCATTCAAATCATGCGGTTTACAAACGAAATAGCCCAAATTTGCACTGCGAGAAAACCAGAAATTTCGCGGCTCAAGCAATAAATTGTGTTTTTCTTCCTTGCACGAGAATATGGGGCAGCAGGAAAATTACAAAAATACCAAAATCCTTTGATTTATCAGTCCAATTAAATGGCACAAGTAGTATTTAGTTAACATTATAAACATAAACATCCCTCGAATTGGTTCTAAAACTGTCGATTTACGAAAATCGCCCGGGAATCTCGCACCAACGCAGAAAATAGCCCATTTTGTGACTGTCACAATTACCGAATTTTAGTCGCAAGATGGCCACCAAAAATAGCCCAAATGGCGATAAATCGCGCCATATGATAACACTGCCTATTTCAGTGGGTGGAGGGAATTAGTGCCAGCCACCAAGTCGTGATGTATGTTGAGGTTAGTGTCCCATTTCTGTGTCATGGTTGAAACCAACTGTGGGCAGTCTGTTGCCTGTTGCTTCAAAATAAATGTTGGCTCCTATCCACCAAAGTGTTTTCTGAGAAGAAATCAATAACTTTGTGGGTTATGTTAAGTTTTAAATGGCAAGATTTTAGCACAGATTCCATTAGTCTATTGTCAGCGCCCTGGAGCACGTCGCAGGAGGGCTAGGCGTCGGGCTGAAAGAACTGTTGACAACTTCATTGGCAATCAGCAGATACGAATGCAAATGTTAAACCGTGTCCAAAACAGGCTGAGTGAAAGTGAACCCAGTGTTTATGTTGAATCGGAGGAGCGTGGAAGAGAGGACAGTGACATAGAATTATCCGACATAACCGATGTTGATGATCAGGCTGAACTCATGATTGACGGTGATGATCGCGGTGACCAGGCTTAAGTGATCGTTGATGCGGATGTTCATGTTCTAGATGATGATAGATTTGCTGTCGGGGGCGAGCCTCCAATTATAACTGAAGATGAGAAAGAAGAATGTGTTATTTAGCCTCTGCGTGAATAGGCTATTAGTGGGGGTGTCCTTTCTATGAGGACAGTGGATGAGTTGTTGTCGAAGTGAGAAGCGTTGCCGTGGCTGGCTGTGCCAGTCTGGTTTGGTGCACCGTCTTGGTCGGTTAAGTTATTGTCGTGAGCTACGCAATCGATCCCCCCCCCCCCCCCACGGCTACGTGCCTGAACTGCGCGCACTGCACAGGCAGAATCCTGCAACTACTTTGGAGGAATATTACCGCAAAGCTATGTACGTGTCCCTCATAGTTCACGTGTTGGTGGATAGGTTTCCTGCTAGTGTGTTCAGTTCATTCAATCTATGGGTGCTTCTCCCAGTTACCTTGACGGAGGTAAGATTTCGATTTTCGTTGTCTCGAGCCCGATTCGATCGATTCGACTTCCCGTAACAATGATAGCTAAGCGGAATATAATAAAAGAAATTCTGCGTCTCGATTTCAATCGTGGAGTTGTTCCCTCGGTGGCCGAAGCTGCTGGAGCTTAGGGGCTGTTCACATATTACGTCACACTTACAGGGGGGAGGGGGTCTGTCAAGCGTGACAGCCTTATCTTAAATGCATGGGAAGGTTGAGTTATTCCAGTGACAATAGGGGGGGGGGGGGGGTAAAAATATTGGCCAAAACAGCATGACATAATATGTGAACAGCCCCTTAGAGACAGTGACAAGCGGCCCGAATTGAAGACGAAATTTTTATCAATCGGCTCTTAAGATGTTGATCTGTGCGAGTGACATGTGTACCCGCGCATCTATGCCCTCCTCGTGGTGCTCGCGACACTCCAAATCAGTGCTTCTACGGCGGAGCGAAGCTTTTTAACCCTCCGGCGCATTAAAGCGTGGCCAAGGAGCAGCGCAGGCGAAGAACGCCTATGTAGCCTTGCACTGCTTTATGTACATAAAGGAATCGCTGTAGATGTAGAGAAAATATTTAAGAACTTGGCGCAAGGCAAGAAACGTGAAAAGTACCCTAAAAAAGAAGAAATTTTGGAGAATGGTAAAATGATTGCTGGACAGTCACAGCAGTCTCTAATGCTTTGTGCTGTGGGCCTACGGAAGGCAATTTCAGGCTTTTGTTGGGACACAGTCAATTAAGCATCATCAGAAGGTGGAGTTATAGAGGACTTTTGTATTCCAGTCTGAAAAGAACTCATTCACAACCTCATTGGTAATAAGTGTTTACTTCAGTCGTCTATGTCTCAGCTGTGCAAGAACCTGGATGGAAAAATTGACAACTTCCGAATGTGTGTGGTGGTAAGGTAATGGAACAAGCTGGCCCGTCCCTTCCGTCATCCTCGGTGCCAGTTCCGCTGCGCTCCACCGGCACCTCGGATTGACAGGGGGACTTGGCCAGCTTGGCCTGCCGGCGGCGTTTGCGGGGGCCTTCGGCCCCCGCCTCAAGTCTCCCTAGAAGTGCCCGATAGCAGATGTATTTGTTACGATTAAAATCGTTAACCTGAGCCCGTCCCTGAGCGCGCCGCGATGGTAATAGTGTGCGCGCGGCGGCCAACCCTAACCTCAAAAAACAAAAACAGACAAATTTTCATTAATCAAAAATGCGATACAAATCGAAAATTGTTGCCACCGCACGTGATTGTACGTTAAAAAAGTAGTTGATCCTCAAAATTTGAAGTTTTTCTGTGAACGATAAGTCGGCGATCATACCCGAGTCGAAATGTAAGCAATACAAAATGGGCACAAGCAATACAAAACACGCATAAGCAATTTTTTTCGTGCAAATCTATTGTTTCGGTATGGGTCGGCCCTGCTCTGGTGGCAATGCTTAGCGATTCTGGAGCCCCGGCTGCACCCGGAATCACTCGCTAAACAATTCTAAGCAATGCTCGGGCCGACTGCTGCCCGCGCCCCTCTAAACCATGCTAAGCCATACCTGAAGACCCCAGAGCCCAGACGGCTAGGAGGACGGGGAGGGGGAGGGGGGGGGGTCCTTGCCCTTAGTGCAGCCTGTGCAGCCGCAGCGAGGCCCTGCCAGCAGCCAGCGTGCCCAGGCAGGCAGGCTGGGCTGGCAGTCAGGCATCGTCGTCGCAGTATCGCGGTGCCATCATTGTCTTACCTACACGGTCTCTTACGTTTACTTTCAACGCCAGCGTTGTGCAACATTTGAAGACTTCTGGAAGGTACCAAATGCTTCGCCGGATTACACTCAGTGAAGGTAAGTGAAGGCAACAAAGTTTTAACATGCTAAACTGAAGCTGCAGAACTGCAGCAAGTGAGGTTAGAGCACTAAAACACGTGCGTTGCTAGTTCCTGACTTTAATATCGATGGCAGCAGAAAATACCTTCGCATCTTCTGCGCTGTTACGCTGATCAATTTGATACGTTAAGTGCCAAGATCGGATATTATTTCAAATATTTACTTTGAAAAAAGTTGGGATTTTGTTGGTGACGCTGACGTAGGGAACGAATGCTGGCCGCATCGCGAGGGGGCGCTTACTGCACATGTATTTGTACAATGACTTGAAGTCATTTGACTTGCATGACTCATATGTGACTCTGCGACTACAGCTTGACTCTGTGACTACATATGACTTTTTCAGACTTGCTTCTGACTTTTGACTTTTTGTGACTTCTAGGTGACTTTTTAGTGACTTTTCAACTTCTTTTTTTTTGACTTCACAACAAAATTGATGTACGTAATGTTAGGAACGACAAGAAGAAAATGACAAAAACTATTTTTTGTCTATTTTTCCAAAAGACGTTTTCAATATATGACAACATATTTATTGAATAAAATTCAATGTAGCAGCATCCTCAATAACAATATCACCCTCCACTGAAGGGCCGTTTACGATCGCCGTCACTACACTAAGCGAAGCGAGGGGGCAACCACTCAATAAAACCATGTACACAGATTTCAGGATTTCGTCGGATTACACCCCGTGGTTTTCGTTAATTTTAGAATTTTATTGCTTTTCTGGCTATTTCAGCATACGTAGGTGCTATTTTTCGGCATGAAGTCTAAGTTCAACTTTGAATTCGCAATTTTTTTCAATTTGTTTTTAAAAATTTCTAGAATTGTGTACACATGATTACGCGAGTGATTCGCCCCTCCAAGCGAAGCGAACTCCAATCCAACATGCCTTTTCTTAGATCACTACGCTAAGCGAGTCGGCCGCTGGAGCCTCCGCTAAGCGAGCCGGGTCGGTGAGGGAAAATCTGTCCTGACTGATTTTTGCTCGCGTGAGAGTCCTTACACAGCGAGTCCGGTCCGAACGGTGCACGGGACCAATCACAGGACGTCAACTGCCGTTTACGTTGCCGTTCTGCCCATGTTTTGGGCTCAGGCAGTTTAGTGTAAACAAAGACGGTAAGTTTCTGCCGCGATCTGAGCTAACTCGCTTAGTGTAGAGAAATTGAGGGTAGGGTTGTGCGGTTAATCGGTTAACCTTTGTTTTTCAGAAATCTAATATGTCATTTTCGAAACTAGATCAACGCCCAAGAACCAAAGCGCCCCCATAACAGAATCCCTCCGTTGCGCAGTTCTCGAGATGAATCAGGGTCTTAACTGACAGGGCGAGCTAAATACAATGTAATTTTTTGGGGTTTGAATTTTAACCTTTAGCCGCGTGACATAAATTCGACGCTAAGGGTTGAACGCGTTCAACCCTAAAATGGGGTTGAATTATTTTGAACCCTGCCCGAGGGTTGAAATCCAAACCTTAATGGAGGGATCAACAAGAAGACAATGAACCATTAAAAATGGTGTAAATGGTGCTCGTTCTTTACACATCTACTTCATTTTTATACCATTCAATTTCCTCGAATTTTATGCCAGGAAAAGAACTCTTCTTCCACGGCATTCCCCCATCTTAGTTTCGTCCACAACCGGTAGGAACGCTAGTGGGTGCGTGGTCTTAGTTCGGAAACCGGCCACCAGGGGTGCGGTCACATGGTTACAAATGTAGCCGCTAGGTGTCGTCATCAACACAGCCATCTTTGGCGTCGTAGTTCTGCCCACGGCCAGGAGGAACGCTAGTGTGTATTCTTAGTTCGGAAACTGAACAACAGAAGTTTCCTTAGGCACATTCGCTCGGCTGTAGTGGCTAAATATCATTATCAACCAACACACCATCTCTGACATCTTACTTGAGTCCAACCAAATAAATGGCGCTACCAACTTCGGAGAACCGTAGAGGATTTCGGGTCCCAACAGTTGGTACCCGCTACATACCGCGCCTGCGCGTTGTGTCCTTCGTCTGTGTTGTCATGGCGGCCTTCCCTGGCCTTCCCTGTTTTTGCAGAAAAGATATGTCCTGTGCTTTGTGACCTTACACTCCATTCCCATTCCACATCGTACCCACCTTCCTTTTAGCGTATATTTATTTAAAATAACCCACAGTCTAAAAAAGGTGATTAATACTAAAAACAATCTAAGTTTATATCTCCCACTCGAATACATATTTTAATGGCAACGCAAGTCTCTTTAGATTTATTTTTCTCCAAATCGAACTTCCAGTCACCAAAAGTTAAATTAAAATATCCAAATTGTTTCACAAAAAAAATCATTATAAATTCAATTTTTTCTTTGCCATGTTGACTTCGAACCATCATTCTTTGGGTTGGAATGCCAGTTCCTTTCATTCGTAGCTATTTCGCATTCCGACAATCGCGACAGGACCTTGTTCATCCCTTGGCTACGTGCTCCTGTCGTAGTTCGCGCTAGTTGCGCTAGTGGCGCTAGTGGCGCTAGTTTCGCCGCTAGATGGCGACACTGTATCTGTCATCTTAGTTCCATTAGCTGCCACCTCACCAACGTCCTTCCAAGGTTTGGGACTTAAACGAAAAATTTCTTCACAAAAAAAGTATGAAACTTTTCAGCATTTCCATTGAAATTCGATAGATGCTCAACCTCTCTCTAAATTCCACAAAAAAACATTCAGTTTATGTTCTCCCTTCGCGTTTTATAACCTATCAAAACTTTATATTACAAATTTCTTTTAAAAATGTATACACAACAAAAAAAAAAACCTTTATCATTTCTTTGTCATCGGATCACGACCTTAAAAGTGATACCTCACACTCATTTGCAGCTGTTGTACTTTCACAGCTGAAAGTGACCGACTAAATTGCACACCTACCCGGTACAATACTCGTTCATCTTACCCACATATGTGAATATGTATATGTGGTTTGGTAAAGAACGAGTAAAAATGGAAAGTCGTGGGTTGAAGTTAATACTGCCCAAAAACGAAATGTTTCAGTTACGTACATCATTTATGTACGTGTATGAAAGCCCTTTAGGTGGGACTCGAACCCAGGACCTCCCGCCCCCAGGTCCTTGCCTTTAACCACACGGCTACACTGACAGTCGAGAACCTGGGATCCGGATCAGACCTCTTGTATATATCGTACCACTGGCTAAGTGTTACCATCGTAAGGTTTAAAATTCAACCTAGTCAGATGAAAATTATTGCAATTTCAAATGGAGTTCCATTTTATCATCCCCGAAGGCTAAAATTCCACTGCTTCAAGTTTAATTTTGAACCAAAATGGTTAAAATGTAAAAAAGAGAACTTCGATATGTGATATTTTAACCATCAGTCAGAGATTTTAGACCTAGCACTGCAAATTTTCAGCCTCGGATGTAATTTGTACCCTTAGGGTTGAAATGTCAGCCATTTCTCAGAATTCAGCCTTGAGGGTTGATCGTTTTCAGCCCTTTTCTGCGATGGGGTTGAAATTTAAACCCCAAAAAATAACAGTGTACTCGTTCTTTTTTTGCTTCTACGTCATAGTCGTAGTAGAGGAAGCAAAGAACGAGTGAAAAGGCGCTGGCTGTCTACTGGGTCGGACCATCGGAATGGGTCGCGCAACGAGGAGGAAGTTCATACTTCTTCTGGGGTGTAAATAAATTTCCGGCCACAAAAACACAAATTTCCTTCAGTAAATCACCACATATTAACAATAAAAGGGCAAACATTTCGTCCGTTTTGCTCCATCTGGCGCCGTTTTTGAGTTCACGCAAAAAACTAATACATTTGGATCTTATTAAAACATTTTGTTCTCTTCGAGCTTCTCAGAGCTCTTAACTGTAAAGCGGCATGAAAGCAAACCGGACGAAATTTTTGTGTTAACATGGGATGATTTACGAAAGACAATGTTTGTGTGTGGTTTAAATTTTGTAATACCCCGGAAGTACTTCCGGCGCGCTTCGCTACCCCTTCCGGTGGTCCGATCAACACGACCGAGGTACCAAAATTCATGGTTTTCAGCATGGAACCGGAAACCGACTATGCCCCATGACATTTTTTCCACTTTTGGCAAATGAACCCTTCTACCTCGGCACCGATGCCATTCTTTGGCTGCATTGAGTATGGAGGGGAATGCTGAGGACGGAACAGTACGTGGCGCGCGAAGAACAAGTGGCGCTAGTGGCCCTCTGAGCAATTGCCGTAAACACAAACATTTTCCGACGGCCTGACAGACGTCAAGGTTTTGACGATTGGACTAGTGACTTCTCTTTGACTGTTGGAGACTCAACCGACTTTTCAGTGACTTTCTTGACGTTTTGTGACTTTTTAACGTCCAATGACTTTTTGACTTTTGATGACTTTTTTGACTAAATCATTGACTTTTGTCGGAGTGTACAATGACTTTCCGAAGTAAGCGCCCCCTCGCCGCATCGTGCACCAGTCTCCGGCCGGCCTAGGCAGGCCGATGGACGCCGCAGGTAGATGCGAGGAGCGCGTGGGAGCAGGGGCCGGGGGTGGCGGGTAAATCCACGAGCAGGGGGGGGGCTGTCTGTAAACGGGCCCGTGCGTGTTTCCTTATTCCTGTCTGTTTACGTTCCAGGGTTTGCGTCATACGCTGTCGTGCTAGCTCCTATCAGCCCCAGCATTCAGTACACTTCGGCTCAGCAGCCAAAGTCCTCACAGATGCAGGCCTCAGAAAAGCAACCATAAAAGTCCCCAGAAAGGCCTTTTGTTGTCCATGCGCGGGAGCCATTACGTCCCAGGTGAATAATACAAGGAAACCTGTCCCTTCGCCGAGGAAGGATGTCAGCACCCCGAAGAGGAAGGAACGCCAGCCCGGCTCCGTTCAACAAAGGCAAAGCCTGGCTATTGTGGGAGTCATTTACGAACTGCAAAAATATAGTTTCCTCGGGCTGATTTTGGTTTGCCATGTCTTTGGAAACTGAACTGCTTACTGCTTTACCAGCATATCTCAAATTCATGCGACCACAGCTGTCAGGATGAACATTCATTGCATGAAGGTTGTAGGATTTTCTAAGATTCTTGCTCTTGTACAGTTCATTCAAGAGCTTGTACTGTTCCATGCCCGATGGAGGTCTTGTATTTAATTACTGTAATAATGAGTTTGCCAAAACGTGTATTCACAGCAAGTTTGTGAATAGTTACATCCAGTATTTCTTGTTTAATCTTTTGCAGTGGTTTATGTTAATTTTCTTTCTGTTCATTTTCCGCCTAATTTTCAAATGCATCCAGATCAGTCCTACAAGTCAAAGTAAGCCCTTAACAAGCAAGTGAAAATTAAAGTATGAACTAGTATCACAAAGGGCACTACGAAATACTGAGATCGGAAAAAAAATTGTACCCTTGCAGTGCATGTGAAATGCCTGCCTTGGAGAGGATAGTATGAATTTTGTTTACCGGCATGTGCCTTTTTAGCCCGTCCCGAAACGTTTCTTTACAAACGGCAGGAGCCGGGCTTATATTCTGATGCCGCATGTTTGTTCGGGCGGACGTGTGTACGCCGACCTATCCTTAGTAGAAAAACTTTAAATTTTGAGGATCGGCTCCTTGTTTAACGTAAAATCACGTGCGGTGGCAACAATTTTCGATTTGCATCGCAGGTTTGAATAACCATCTCTGCACGCACTGTTCCACGGGACGGGCTCAGGTTATTGATTTCAATCGTAACACATACATCTGCTATGGGGCACTTCTGGAGAGATTTGAGGCGGGGGGCCGAAGGGCCCCGCAAACGCCGCCGGCAGGCCAAGCTAGCGAAGTCCCCCTGTCGAACCCAGCTGCCGGTGGAGCGCAGCGACTGGCACCGAGGTTTGACGGAGGGACGGGCCAGCTTGTTTTTCTACCGAACGTGACTTTTTTACATGCACTTGCCCTAGTAGTTCTGGTTGCTTACTTTAGCGCAGGACTGCGGCAGGAAGGCAAGCGTGGCGGCGAGGACCACGGCCCAGCTCCGGGCGGGCAGCGAGTGGCAGTCCTCGTACAGCACGAGGCACCGCATCAGTCGGCACAGAGCTGCGCTCTGCCGCACCACCCACACTTTCTCCACGGCGCGCATCCCGGCCTGGGCGAACGTCCAGCCGATGGTGAACCTGAGAGTTTGCCAAATAGTTAAAAATACACTGGCAGTCAGCGGCCCACTTTTTGCAGAGCCTGTCATTTCGTTTCAAGTTGACCTAATTTCGTTTTAAGTTGACCTAATTTCGTTTCAAGTTGACCTAATTTCGTTTCAAGTTGACCTAGAGCGTTCAAATTTTGAGGACGCATGTCCTAAGGGTCCCTCTGGAAGGCCCCAATACCGCAACTTTGTTGATTCATTCTAGGGGTTGGACCAGCCCCTGACATGGGACATTGTCGGAAATCGCCGTGAAGGGTATCATTAAAACCCATTTGTAGGGCGAAAGCTGGCAAGACTGGCAAATCTCGAATCTCAGCCCTCCCCGAACACCCCTCAATTTTTTAGGGGGTGAGGGTTTTTTTTTTTGTGTTCGGGGGGAATGGTTCCAAAATTGATCCGCAGCGGGACACTGGGGTTTCCACAATGACCGCCGCGACTCAGATCAACCCCTTTAGAGTGTCACAAATTACTTAAAAAAAAGTCGACTCTTTTTAACGATCTCTTGCTGCTCTTTGTTCGTTCCTGATAGGGAAAGGAAGGCGTGGAAGACGATTTTTAAGATTACAACCTTTAAGATGCTTGACTGAGGAGTCAATATCTCAACGACTTTAACCCTAAAAATGCCACGGCGTGTCCCACTGTCAGAAGAATTGCCACACCGGATTGTAAATCTTTACGTATTGACGGACACAACCAACGGACCCCGCAGAGACGTCATTGTGACATCATTGTGACTTCTTGGTTTTACTTTGGAAAACAGTGATCACCGGTGATCACCTCTCAGCTTTTGTTTCATTTCTTGTTCCTTAAAATAAGGGGAAAGTTTTCGTCGTTTAGTAATGAAGTCATTAGTTATAACAGCATAATAATGCCTGGATGTTAAGTGAATGCACCCTTATTGGACTTATTTCATGAAAACACAGCTGGAGTAAGGGAGAGTGGGGCGCCAAGTGTAAGGGGCAGGCAGTGTCAAAACGCCATCAAAACTAAACGAAGAGAAAAAAACCTTCAACATTTTTGGCTCTATGGCAACCTCTTTACGTACCCAGCCGTTTTATGCGCTGAGTTTTATGGAGCTACATGCGATACAAAAATACTTACAGTCGAATTTTAATGACATTTTGATATGTAGCATTCGGTTTTTCTGAATTGATTCTTTATGAACGGACGTTTTAACCCCAAAGAGGATTTTTATATGCACTACGACACCTAACGAAGACCATACAATAACAACGTGACATATGTGGCAAGTGACTAACTAGCCCGCATAGGGCCATTCGATATATATACTATAGTTCTGGGGCACCTCGTGTCAACTTTGGAAGGGGCAGGTAGTGTCTGCCCGGAATCCCGAGAAATCGGTAAAGTTTATGTAAATACCATTGGCACCACTCATGATTATCAAATGGAGTCAAGGCATAGCGTATTTTAAGAATTTTCAAGCTTCAATAGAGGTTTGTTGCTAAAACGAAGTAGTCGTGGCTTCCATTTGTACATGAGTAGGGCCATTATTTCAGCTGCAAATTTATGAAAGAGGCAAATCTTGGTGCGAGGACGATTGTCAGATGTCATTGAAGCAATATGTAGTCCGGTACGATATTTTAGTATGCGCTGACAGTTCTTTTGAATGCGTGACATCTGCCCCGATATGGGGCAACATGTGTCATTTGCAGAGGTCATATATTTGACCCCATTGCGCAAGAACGAGGTGCAAATGTGTAATTATTGTGACTCAGTCTCATAAAGGAGGGTTCATCAAAAGTACTTGAGCCAAAAAATTGCGTACTCTCCCTTACCCTTCTGATGTTATTTGACTCCTTTTCCCCCTAAATCCCCCCCCCCCCCCCACTAAAAATTAATTTTAGTGGTTCTTGAAAAGGAAAACAAATGTGAGAGCCACCATACGAACTCAAAGCGACAACGAATGACGTTTTGTCCAATTTTTATTGTTACAAATTTGGAACATATGTGCACGTCTTCCAGGCGTGATTTTTAGGACAACCTGAATGAAGATTTCTCTCGCTGCTCAGGAGGAATGCTAGAGCTACTGTGCTGCCGCTACCGCTGCGTCGCTGCTAACCTAACGTACTGACAGTTAAAGTTAGCAGCAGCTAAAGCATCTGCTCAAAATCACTGACGAGGCTTACGTGCTGCTGAAAACTTGAGGGTGAAACACGATGGAGTAAAGCTCGGTGGCGGAGAAGTGCAGCGCGGCCACGGCGTAGGCCAGCCATGACGGCCAGGGCGTGGGCTGCCGCGGCCACGCGCGCGCAGGGAGCACACCCACGCAGCCCTGCACCACGCCGAGCCAGCGCCACGCCGCCAGCGCCGCGCCGCGCATCGTCACCTCTCACAGGCGGACAGTGGGGGGGGGGGGGGGGGGGGCGAACGGCGCCCTCAAAGCACCGCGCAATTATGAGGAGTGCCGCAGAGAATGGCGAGGCGTGTCATGCGCGGGGGAAGGGACGTTCTGTACTGCCGACAGGCGCGTACTTATGGAAGGGCCATGGGGGCGATCGCCCCCCCCCCCCCCCCCCGCTTTTGGGTCCCCGAGGGGGACCTTTGCCCCCGTTTGCCCCCGAATGTAGGCAACCCGCAAAGCTTTGCCCCTAAAGGTAGGCAACATGTTAAGCATCGCCCCCTCCTTTCATCAGACCTATTTACGCCACTGACTGCCGACATCAGAGGGGCGGAGCGAACAAGCGGTTTTCTGTTGACCTCGAACGAGCGGCAAACGAATTACCTTTTCAACAAGCATAACATTGAGTTCACTGATGTTCTGACATAGTGATGTAATTTCATTTCCTAAAATTTTACAGGAGAGCTATTTCTTTCCACGGAAAAGTGACAAGATTAAATGCAAGAAACAAAGTAAGCTATAAAACGGCTTTAAAGGGCAGTCGTGAAACATGGATTTAATCCTAAATAGTCTTTAAGTGTGAAGTAAATCAATATAACTGATGATCGCAGTGGCGTATATATAAGCTGAATAAAGTTCTATTGCAGTATCGCGATGCCTTTGCCATTGCTGTATTGCCGTCTTGCAGTTCCAAAGTTGGTACCTGGTGCGAGGCTACGATGGTTCAAGATGAAAAAGAAATGTGTGTCACTTTGACTCGGGTGTTCTGATTGGTTACCAATGAGGAATGCGTAGGGGTTAAAGCGACCAATCAATCGGCGCACCGATAGCTCTGTGTCCGGTTCCCATCCAGGCAAAGACTCTAAACGCTCGAACCCACGGAGTTTATCCACGGTAAAATTCGAGGTCTCCACCGTTCACATAATTTATACTTACCATTGTCGCGGCCGAAGTTGCAGTGTGGCATTGCGTACGTTGACTCGTGGCCAGAATGGAAGGAGAAAGCAAGGTACTGACGCAGTTCACTAATCGAGTTTATGTTATTCATAGCTCTCATGCAAACATCACAGTTACATCCCCGTTCCCCGTTTCAAGTTCCTGCCTGGATGTTATTAAGCCTGTACGCTGAGAAAATTTTCAATAGTTTTTATGGTGGAAAAGCATGCCCGCAAGAGCTGTCAGAAAGGTATTAGAAATACTTACCTTCTCTTTTTTTTTTGGAATTGCTGCCTGCATCTCCTTTAGGATCTCCCGTATCGTAAGATACCTAAGTTTTGTCTGATCCGCCGGGTCCGCTGCATGCAACCTCATCCAGATGGCGTCGAGCACCCATCCATCCATTCAAACCACACTTCGCAAAATAATTTAAAACTTCCGTCGTCGATCCTCCATCATCCGCTTTTGGTCGTGGGGGAATTCTCTTGAAAGGTATGGAGCAGGGAATGGAAAACAAGTTTTCTAATCATTCTCATATGCTTAAAAAAAAAAAAAAACATGGAAGGGTGAATCCTTGTCGGTTTACTGGAAGGATGAGGCATTTCTTCCAGGAAAGGTCACATTATCTTCAATTGCAACCCCCTCCAAGAACTGTTCATCCGTCACAATTGTTGGGTCTCCTCCCAACCTGCAATCAGGGAGAAAAGAATTACTACCATGAATTAATTACTGCTTCATTAACGTATTGTGCACAGTGTTTGCCATACCAAGCCACGCTATGTAAACCTTTCCCTGCCCTAGAGCAATAACTCAATTATTAATAGTGAATTCCAATAATAAAAACAGAAGTTATAAAACCAATATGTTGTCCTCGTTCTGTAAATTGTATTTGGTTTCGATTTCTGTAAAGGAATGAAACTGTAATAACTTATTTTATTAAGATAATTCATGTATGTCTACTGCAGAGAAACACGGTGGCTTTGGTTTCAGTAAGTAATAAGTTAATTCATGCAAGAAATTGAGGAATATAATGTACCTGATGGCGAGGGAGCCAATGGCCTCTCTTCACAAGATCAGTGAGGTGTTCAGCCTCCAAAATCATAACAGACAATTTGAAAGTTGCCACTGCATCACATACTTCAGTTGTCCTTGCAATATTAGCTATAAAGTTCCTCACAAATGATGTGGCAGGTGGAAACCTCTGCGTAGTGAATGGAACCAATTTAACAATTTTTAGCTTGGTGTCATAAATCAGATGGGTATAGCACCAGGCCAATAATACAAACAAAATATTGCCAGTTTCTTTAGCCCTAAAGCATGCATGAAGGTACTCCGTCATAGACATTTCATTGATATTTAGCGTATCATTGGTCAGGCATCTGATCAAATCAATGCACATTGTGCTGAACGGAATACCTTTTGATCACGACACCATAACGTATCTTGTCTGGAGCCGGAAACCAATGTTTCATTTCATGCTCATAGCAATCATTGAAAATACAGGCAGAAACAGGAATGATGGGGGAGCCCCTTACATTCCTCTTAGTGCGTAAATTATAGGTGTACAGAACCATTCCCTTCGCAAAGGCTTAAGGTGTACCCAAAATGAGATCCATCACACCCATCACGTCAGTCGCGTCAGTCCCGTCACGTCGATTAACACCACTGAAAAAATCATTGAATGCACCAAGAGAGATTAGGTTCTGGAGACGAAGGTCCAGCCGTCCTAACCGCTACACGTCATGATGTTGCACCACACTTCTCCACTTTTCTTTTGCATTTTCGGCAAACCGGCGGTAGATTTGTCAACTAGAAGGTTCAAAGATTTCCTTGCACACAAACATTTACCCACCATCCACTCACAAGTACTTTCAAATCGCCGTTTAAATCAGCAGTCGGATCCTCGCGCCGGAGCCCGCTTTGGCAGCCGTCGCCTGCTGTGATACTTTGCGACTGCCCGCTGCGCCGAGGACGCGTTTCTGTTCTTCTTCCCTCCCCATCCCAGCCCAGCGCCCGGGCTGGTGTCATGCCCGCCGTGTGATGTTTACGAATTGAGTAGGTCGTGCGTATCATTTAGAAAAGTAGTTTTGCAAGTGAGAATGAAGTGATTTCTTTCCATTAATGTTTTAATTATACTTTAATTTGTTAGTGAAATTTTAGCACTCTTTCGTGATGATGTTATTGCGGTTATGCGTCGTTTTCATGGGTCGGCATTTTTTGTTTACAGAGCACGGAAGCTGGTGCCTTTAGAGAGTGAGCCATTGCTAGCTCCGATGAAGACACAGAACAACAAGCTTGGCCCGTCCCTTCCGTCGACCTCGGTGCCAGTTCCGCTGCGCTCCACCGGCACCTCGGTTTGACTGGGGGACTTGGCCAGCTTGGCCTGCCGGCGAAGTTTACGGGGGCCTTCGGCCCCCGCCTCAAGTCTCCCTAGAAGTGCCCAAAAGCAGATGTATTTGTTACGATTAAAATCGTTAACCTAAGCCCGTCCCTGTGCGCGCCGCGATGGTAGCGGTGTGCGCGCGGCGGCCAACCCTAACCTCAAACAACAAAAACAGACAAATTTTCATTTGTCAAAAATGCGAAACAAATCGAAAATTATTGCCACTGCACGTGATTCTACGTTAAAAAAGTAGTTGACCCTCAAAATTTGAAGTTTTTCTATGAAAGATGAGTCGGCGAACACACGTCCGCCGTCCGCCCGCACGAACATGCGGCATCAGACTTTAAGCCCGGCTTCTGCCGTTTCTAAAGGAACGTGTCGGGACGGGCTAAAAACCAAACCCTGCCAGTCGGAATCCAAACTGTCATAAAACAAGGGGGCGAAGACAGCGCTTCAACACGTGAAACGTCGTGTTCAGAAAGGATCGAATGCAAGTGCCATGACAACCTCAGACGAGTCCATGTCCAGCACTCAGGCGGCATCGTCGTGTAGTGGAACGGTGATTAATTTTACTTATAATTTGTTGTGGTCCGTGGTGCCGGTAATGTAATAATATTTAATTAATTTTTTTGTTGAAGCATTCTTACTCGAAGGAAGTGACGTTTTCGGGCAAAGAACAACAACCGATGCGTCTGCTGTTTCATCTGAAGTGAGTTTTGTGGAGCCAAGTTCAGCAGATGCTTAAACTTCTATGCCGAAAGAGATTACTGCAGAGCATATTGTATCAGATGCTTTCTCTGTTCATGAGGTGAGTGTGATTCACTTGTGTTGGCTGTTTTTTTGTTGTCATTATGTTTTTATGGGGCGGTGCTTACAGTTGTTTGTTGTCAACAGGTGTCTGTTTGTTTATCTGAAAAGTTGGTAGTGGAGCAAAATACAGTAGGTGCTGCTTCTTCCACTTCTGATCACAATACGAGTCTTGCAGATTAAAGCACGTCGAATGCTCCTCATGTTAGTGAGGTGAGTGGGAATCAATTGTGTCAGCAGAATTTTTGCCTGTTTTTCTATCATATCTCCAAAGAGCGACCTCTAAATCTGTTTGCTGTCAACAGGTGTCTCATACTGTTCGCTGTGACCATGGGTATGCAAAACTTGATCCAGAGTTGAAACACCTGGAAGTGAATATTGTAGAGTAAGGGCCTTTAGGTAGCGGTCATTGTACCGCTAGCATTCTCATACGCTGGCCGCCTAGTGCCAGCTAGTCTCATGCAAGGCTCTCGCACTGTTGTCCCCAGCAACGCCTAACAACGCCTCGGTTGGCTTGCGAGTCTACGCCGCTCCGTGCTCCGAGACTGTTCCCTGTATCAGTGCCGTTCTCAATAAATCCTCTGGTTCTAGCATATCTGAGTATTTCCTTCTGTCCGAAGCTACGTTTCAACTGGCGCAGTCGGTAGGACAGAGGGAGATATTTGAGGTGCGCTTGGCCAAGGATTTAGCTGATTTTCTGTGCAGGAAATCCGAGTGTGTGTGTGCCCTGTGCCATCGTCCATCTTCCTGCTCCCGTCCCGATCCCGGTCCCGCTGGTCCCTGGCAGCTGACCGCTCCCCGTCCGGTAGCTGTTCCCCGTGACCCCGGTGACCATCCCCGTGTGACCCCGGTGACCCTCGACCTCTGACCCGGATCGAGATTTCCCCCTGAGTGAGTCTTTCGCCCCCAGTGCGCTAGTGCATTTGTGACCCACTCTCGCGTTCGGCCTCGTTAATTTACACGCCCGTCCGCGCGCGTGTTAAATTACGATGGCAGAACGCCGCGCGAGCCGCAGCGGAGGGCGTTACGTACGCCTGCCGCCCGGCGAGGGGCGCAACAATGACGATGCCGACGCCGGCCACGCCGCGGCCGGGGGCCCGGCTGGCTGTGCCGACGCGGGGGACGCAGTGGTCATTCCCTGCGGCCCTGACGTCACTGCGCTTCTACAGGAGCTGACCGCGCTTCGCGCCGCGGTCGCTGCAAGTGCCGCCGGTACCGCAAGTGCGGCCGCCGCTGGTCCTGCAGCTCAGGCTCCTGCTGCTTACGCAGCGCATGGGCCTTATGCCCATGCAGGCTACTTCGGCGACCAGCGCCAAGAGCCACTGATCGTCTCGGCCTCTACGATGCTTGCGCTTCGTAAGGCTGTGCCGAAGTTCGACGGGCGCGTCAGTTACGACGTTTTCCGCCGTACTTTTGACGATCTGGTGGGTGCCTACCCAGGCCTCACCGGGAGCCAGCGCTTCACGCTGCTGGTCTCTGCGCTCGAGAAGGAGCCCATGTCGCTCCTGGAGGACTTAGGTCCTGACGGCGATTTTGACGCCTTGGACGACATGCTGCGCATGGCCTACAGCAGGCCTGTGCACGCTCCCTCCGAGATGAGAAGTTTCTTCTCTCTCGCTCAAAGCGAGAAGGAAGGGCTTGAGGAGTGGAGCACGCGCGTCAGCCGTGCCGCTCGCCGCGCGTACCCCGACACTGCGCTGGTGCGCGTGGAGGGCTACGCCATCGAGCAGTTTATCAGAGGCTTGTACGCCGATGATATCCGCTCTGGGGTTTCTGGTGGCGCATTCCAGACCATGCGTCAAGCACTGGACCAGTGCTGCCTGACCCGGTCGAGGTGCCCGTCGCCACCGGCTGGGCCCCCGACAAAGAAGGTGCGCGTCGCAGAGGTCGTGGTGGCTGCACAGCCGTCCACTTCCACTGCTACCGCTACCTCAGCAGCTGCCGCTGCGCCACCCGCCCCTGCCAAGACAGCTGAATCGACCTCGGTCAGTTCAGTCATTGCCAAACTGGACGAGCTGTCAAAGCAGGTGGAGGTCATTGTCCGTCAGGCCCAAACGCGGCCCTCGCAGGACGCCGCCCAGCAGCAATCTGCTCGTGGTGGTGGCCGCGGAGGTAACCGTGGGGCAGGACATGGCCGAGGAGGCCGAGGAGGGGGTAGAGGAGGTCAGTCTGGCAGGTGTTATGTCTGTGGTCAATTCGGACATTTCGCCGTGAACTGTCCTCGCGCCCCCCAACCAATTGCGGCCCAGTCTGCGCAGACTCAGCAGACTCCGCAGCCTCAGCAGCCTGTGTGTGCGCAGCCCGCGCAGTCCACCTGCACGCATAGTCTGCCTATGCCCATGTTTCCGGGTCCGGTTCCGTACTACCACGCGAACCTGTCGTGGCCCGTACATGGTCAGGTGCAAGGGCAAGGAGGTCTATGAAGCAGCACTGCACCAGACCAGCCTGCCACAAAATCATAGTGCGATACCTCAAGGAGGTCTATGAAGCAGCACTGCACCAGACCAGCCTGCCACAAAATCATAGTGCGATGCGTTAGTTCTACGTCAGTATTGTTATGTATTGCCCTTAATTCGAAAGTATTGACACATGCACTGTATTTTTTTAAAAAAAGACGTGGTGCAGGCCAACTTCACAATCACTCACATTTTCAAGTAATAAATCCCCCATAAAAAATATGCCAGAGGCAATTAGTTGCGTTAGTAGAGTTAAGTATTGACATCAGATACGCGCTGCTAGAAACTCCCAGAGAACTCATAGGCAGCACAACATAAGGCCGTTCGTGACCGGGTTTGTGTACCTTAGCATTAATGAATTTTCTTGTCCTTACGTCCACGGAAAGTGTCTCAGTAATGTCAGCATCGTTAGTATTATTAAGTATTAACGTTAACTGCGTGCAATTGCCATTCCCAATTGTGATACGCTTGCCGCCCTCAATTTCGGTACAGTGTATCGTATAATCAATGAATTGCCGATCATAACGTCCATGTAAAGTGTCTCAGTAAGGTCAGCATCGTTAGTACTGTTAAGTATTACCCGTACAAAAAACGGTAGATCAGCGATGTCTCGAGAATGTCTCCACCGGAGACACTTTTGAGACTGACTCGGACCCATCACGCAGACAGTTTCGAGACAACGCAGTGTCTCAGCGATGTCTTCATTTGCCGTCTGTGGAGACAACGACGAGAGTATTTGGAGACTTTCTGCAGACATTCACCAGACAACCAAGAGTCGTGCTGGAGACACGCTCGAGTCAGAGCGGAGACATCGTCAAGACATCCGCGAGACGTCCATGAGCCATCCCGCAGACACCGTCGAGACATCCTGGAGACATCTGTGAGACGACCAAAAATCCGCCCCCACCCCTTTCCTGAAGGGGCTTTTCATATACAGGCTCTACTCCCCCTCTTGACATTCTAGAGACATCAAGGAGACCGCACCGAGCCAGAATGGAGACAAACTTGAGACATATTCTTTACAAAATATATAAAAACTTTCACTTGGTATGGTACTCGGGCGGTGTCGAACCACGGAACCCAACCACCGCTGTCCACCTCGCTGCGCGCTGGGCCAAGAGCGCACACACACTTTTACTGCCCTCCGCTGGTCTCTGGTCCCATTCTACGGCAGGCACACGGGCCGGTCGGAAGCTCCGCAGGCAACGCATGCCGGTGAAGACTAGCCGTCGCATCACTCGCCCGTGTGCGCGCGCTTGGCCAAGCGTGGACAAAGCCAGACTCCGAAGCTCGGAATCACGGGTTCGATTCCATCCAAGTGCATTCGTCGGAATGGTTGTTCGTTGAAGTGTTATCATTTTGCTTTGTCACGGTGCGATATTTTGTAGCGGTGTCGCGATCTTGTCTCGAAGACGTCCCACCCGTGTCTTGGGAGGGTCTCGCGATTGTCTCCTGGATGTCTACAGGATGTCTCAACGGTGTCTGCGGGATGGCTCATGGACGTCTCGCGGATGTCTTGACGATGTCTCCGCTCTGGCTCGAGCGTGTCTCCAGCACGACTCTTGGTTGTCTGGTGAATGTCTGCAGAAAGTCTCCAAATACTCTCGTCTTAGTCTCCACAGACGGCAAATGAAGACATCGCTGAGACACTCTGCGTTGTCTCGAAACTGTGTGCGTGATGGGTCCGAGGCAGCCTCAAAAGTGTCTCCGGTGGAGACATTCTCGAGACATCGCTGATCTACCGTTTTTTGTACGGGTAGCGACAAAGGTGTGCGATTATTATTCCTAATTGGGAATCTTTAGCCCTCTTTAATTTCGGTGCAGTGAAATGCATTATCTATGAAATTTCCTATTTTTATAGCCACGAAAAGTGTCTCAGTATGGTCAGCATCGTTAGTATTGTTAAGAATTAGCGATAGATGTCTGCGATTATTATTCTCATTGCGAATCTTTAACCCCCATTAATTTTGGTACAGTGTATCATAGCATCTATGAAATTTCCTGTTTTTACAGCCACGAAAAGTGTCTCATCAAGGTCAGCATCGTTAGTATTGTTAAGTATTAGCGACAAATGTGGGCGATTATTATTCTCATTGCGAATCGTTAGCCCTCATTAATTTGGGTACATTGAATCGTATTATCTATGAATTTGCCGATCATGAGGTCCATGATAAGTTTCTCAGTAAGGTCAGCATCGTTAGTATTGTTAAGTATTAGCGACAAATGTGTGCGATTATTATTCTCTTGCGAATCGTTAGCCCTCTTTAATTTTGGAGCAGTGTATCGTATTATCTATGAATTTGCCGATCATGAGGTCCACGATAAGGGTCTCAGTAAGGTCAGCATCGTTAGTATTGTTAAGTATTAGCGACAAATGTGGGCGATTATTATTCTCATTGCGAATCGTTAGCCCTCTTTCATTTTAGTACACTGTATCGTATTATCTATGAATTTGCCGATCATGAGGTCCATGATAAGTTTCTCAGTAAGGTCAGCATCGTTAGTATTGTTAAGTATTAGCGACAAATGTGTGCGATTATTATTCTCTTGCGAATCGTTAGCCCTCTTAAATTTTGGTGCAGTGTATCGTATTATCTATGAATTTGCCGATCATGAGGTCCACGATAAGGGTCTCAGTAAGGTCAGCATCGTTAGTATTGTTAAGTATTAACGTTAAATGCTTGCGAATATTATTCCCAGTTGCCAATTTTTAGCCTTCTTTAATTTTGGTACAGTGTATCATAGCATCTATGAAATTTTCTGTTTTTACAGCCACGAAAAGTGTCTCATCAAGGTCAGCATCGTTAGTATTGTTAAGTATTAGCGACAAATGTGGGCGATTATTATTCTCATTGCGAATCGTTAGCCCTCTTTAATTTTGATACAGTGTATCGTATTATCTATGAATTTGCCGATCATGAGGTCTACGATAAGTGTCTCAGTAAGGTCAGCATCGTTAGTATTGTTAAGTATTAACGTTAAAAGCGTGCAATTGCAGTACCCAATTGCGATCCGCTACTTCCTCAATTTCGGTACAGTGTATCGTATAATCTATAAATTGCCGATCATAACGTTCATGTGAAGTGTCTCAGTAAGGTCAGCATCGTTAGCACTGTTAAGTATTATCGACAAAGGTGTGCGATTATTATTCCTTATTGGAAATCTTTAGCCCTCTTTAATTTCGGTGCAGTGTAATGCATTATCTATGAAATTTCCTATTTTTATAGCCACGAAAAGTGTCTCAGTATGGTCAGCATCGTTAGTATTGTTAAGAATTAGCGATAGATGTCTGCGATTATTATTCTCATTGCGAATCTTTAGCCCCCATTAATTTTAGTTCAGTGTAATGTATTATCTATGAAATTTCCTATTTTTACAGCCACAAAAAGTGTCTCAGTATGGTCAGCATCGTTAGTATTGTTAAGAATTAGCGATAGATATCTGCGATTATTATTCTCATTGCGAATCTTTAGCCCCCATTAATTTTGGTACAGTGTAATGTATTATCTATAAAATTTCCTATTTTTACAGCCACAAAAAGTGTCTCAGTATGGTCAGCATCGTTAGTATTGTTAAGTATTAACGTTAAATGCTTGCGAATATTATTCCCAGTTGCCAATTTTTAGCCTTCTTTAATTTTGGTACAGTGTATCATAGCATCTATGAAATTTCCTGTTTTTACAGCCACGAAAAGTGTCTCATCAAGGTCAGCATCGTTAGTATTGTTAAGTATTAACGTTAAATGCTCGCGAATATTATTCCCAGTTGCCAATTTTTAGCCTTCTTTAATTTTGGTACAGTGTATCATAGCATCTATGAAATTTCCTGTTTTTACAGCCACGAAAAGTGTCTCATCAAGGTCAGCATCGTTAGTATTGTTAAGTATTACGTACGTATTAACATACTGAGACACTTTTCGTGGCTATAAAAATAGGAAATTTCATAGATAATGCATTACACTGCACCGAAATTAAAGAGGGCTAAAGATTCCCAATTAGGAATAATAATCGCACACCTTTGTCGCTAATACTTAACAGTACTAACGATGCTGACCTTACTGAGACACTTTACATGGACGTTATGATCGGCAATTCATTGATTATACGATACACTGTACCGAAATTGAGGGCGGCAAGCGTATCACAATTGGGAATGGCAATTGCACGCAGTTAACGTTAATACTTAATAATACTAACGATGCTGACATTACTGAGACACTTTCCGTGGACGTAAGGACAAGAAAATTCATTAATGCTAAGGTACACAAACCCGGTCACGAACGGCCTTATGTTGTGCTGCCTATGAGTTCTCTGGGAGTTTCTAGCAGCGCGTATCTGATGTCAATACTTAACTCTACTAACGCAACTAATTGCCTCTGGCATATTTTTTATGGGGGATTTATTACTTGAAAATGTGAGTGATTGTGAAGTTGGCCTGCACCACGTCTTTTTTTAAAAAAATACAGTGCATGTGTCAATACTTTCGAATTAATGGCAATACATAACAATACTGACGTAGAACTAACGCATCGCACTATGATTTTGTGGCAGGCTGGTCTGGTGCAGTGCAGCTTTATAGACCTAGGGCAAGGCATCATTGCCTCTGCTGGTCCAGGGCCTACCGCTGTTATCTATCCAGGTAACACTGGTGCTGGTGCCTCCGGAAATGCATCGCAGTCGGGAAATGCCCGGTAGCCTCCCTGAGTACAATAGACGGGGCAGAGGAGGTACTGATGCAACCCGTTGGGTCCCCGTCATGCGTGTTCCGAATTAATGGCACACCTGTAATGTGTATCCTAGACACAGGTGCACATATTTCAGTACTTCGCAGAGGATTGCTGAAGGGCCCTGCGACTAAGCCCTAAAAGTTGCGTCTTAAAGACGTCAACGGCGGCGTGTCCATTTTGTATGGGCCCCGTACTGCAGAACTTGTTGTAGGCACCTGGGGAGCGTCCTTAAATTACGTAAGGGGTTTTGGGGGAGGGGGGTCTGGCAAATCTTATGTTGCCCTTACGTGGGGGGGGGGGGGGGTCAACGGCAAACATTACGTAAGGTTTATTATGGGCGCAAATGCATCCGTCCAAACGCGTCTCCGCGCGCTAAGCATTGAACACATCTCTTCTGTACAGGAGTGGCTGAGAAGCCCTTGGGCTGAGGCTCTATAAATTTTAAAGGCCAAGAATTTTCGTTTCTCTTCTATAACTTGTTATTTTATAACATTTTTTTTTTTATTATTTTTGGACTGGACAGTGCAAATAATTCAACCAGTTGTACCTTTAATTCAGTCTGCTTCATTAAATACCTAACTCTCAACATTTCTCCTATACTGGTAAGCAAAAAGTAACAAAAAACACTCAAATTCATTTATTTACGTTTTTTTAAATTTTGGGCAAATTTGGCAAAATCTTACGTAAGGAGGGGGGGGGTCTCGAAATCTTACAGAGCCTTATATGGGGGGAGGAGGGGGTTAAAAACACCCCAAAACGCCCTTACGTAATGTAAGGACGCTCCCCTGCCGATACAAGTTTGTGGTGCTGGAAGCCGACTTAGATGATCAGTGCATCATTGGCATGGATTTTATCCGCGCCAACAGAGGCATTGTGGATGCTAATGATTTGAAGTTCACACTGAATCTTCCCACTAAAGTCGTGGTTCCATGCACTTTGCAAGGATCTTTGGATGTTGGCAAGTTTAATGCAAGTCGCATTTTTGACGTCGCAAGAGCAACAGTTTCAGTTGAGATTCAGCCGCACGGCTCTTCAAGTTGTGTGGTCCCTGTGTTAGGAATGCAGGATATTCGAGAGGATGATGTTTCGAGTCTGGCTCAGGTACTTCGAGTCCGGTGCGTCCTTGCAAGCGATGGCTTGGTCACAGAGGGAGACAAAGCCATGGTTGTCTCAGTAGTTAGAAATGCTTCCGTAGTTAGTGGTGATCAAAGGAGCATCGAGACGGACTCTAATGAAGTGGCCATAGCACGGGCATTCTCACATCATCAAGAGGTGGTTGCATCGTCAGGTGATGCTGCGGATGCTAGTGGTCCAGACGCCACTCCACCTAATTTGCAAGTTCTGGGCCAAGAGCACTCCGGTGGTCATGCTGGGGGTGTAGACCACGCTCTTCGCGGTCTGCCCTATGGCTTGGTTGTGCCTTCAGATTTGCTCATATTGCGACGCTGCGGCATTGC
Source organism: Odontothrips loti (assembly GCA_038380765.1). Classification (NCBI taxonomy): domain Eukaryota; kingdom Metazoa; phylum Arthropoda; class Insecta; order Thysanoptera; family Thripidae; genus Odontothrips; species Odontothrips loti. Next base: position 13,313 of record JAZGLN010000128.1, on the reverse strand, counting down.
TTTGGGAACTGTACCGTTCTCGCCTGGTCTGGTTGAGCTAGAAATCCAGAACGAGTCGTCAGATCATGTTATCATTCCTAGGGGCAGTGTGGTGGCTCACATCTACCCTACTACTATGGATGATTTACTTGATTGCCTTCCGGACGACCAGGAGGTTTTGGTCCAGTCAGCCTCCCTGGAACTAGTTCCTCCGTCCGACCAAGCTGACATTCAGCTGCAGCCTCGGCTGCCTCCGATCCCTGCGGATCAGCCCCTTCCGGACGATTTGCAGGCGATGGTTGATCGTTGTGACTTAACCAAGGAGCAGAAAGATCAAGTTGCTGCTATGGTCAGAGAGTACCATGACATTTTTGTAAAGCACAACGATGACTTTGGCTGTTGTCCTTGGGTTAAGTTACGGGAGACCATCCGCCGATCAAGCAACAGGCCCGTCCCATTCCAATTCACCAGCGAGAGGAGCTTGCTGCTCTTTACCGCCGGTACTTGGAACAGGGCACGGTTAGGCCCAGTCAGTCGCCTTGGGCCTCGCCTATTATTATAATCCCTAAAAAGACCCTCGATCCTAGCGGTAAGCCGGAGATGAGGCCGGTAATTGATTACCGCGCTCTGAATGCTGTCACACGCATTCCGGCTATTCCCATACCGCGGACGCAGGAGCTCTTAGAGCGTTTGGCGGGGAGGAAGTGGTACACCCACGCGGATCTCGCGTCGGGCTATCACAACCTCATGGTTGCAGAGGAAGACATCTGCAAAACCGCTATTGCTCTGCCTGACACTTTGGGCTTACCCTCCAGGTTTTTGGAGTACACCCGCATGCCATTCGGGTTGTCTGCCGCACCTGGCATCTTTCAGAGCGTGACGGATCGGCTCATGCGGCCCTCCCGTAACCTGGGGTGAATCCAATGGAGTTTATTTGGATGACATTTGTGTGGCAGGGGACGAGTTTTCACAAATGCTCCAAATGACTCGAGCTCTGTTCAACCGTGTCAGAGCTTCAGGCTTTCTGCTCAAAGCCAAGAAATGCTTCTTATTCAGGGAAGTTCTAACGTTCCTTGGATTTAAGCTTTCGGCTAAAGGGATTAGCGCTGATGAATCCAAAGTCGAGTGAGTGGTCCATTGGCCGAAACCCGCTAACTTGAAAGAGTTACGTTCGTGGTTAGGCTTGGTCACTTTCTACTCTCGGTTCATCCCCAACATGGCGGAAATTGCGGCTCCCCTCTATAACTTGTGTGGCAAGTATGTTTCGTTTCTGTGGACCGATGAGTGTCAACAGGCGTTTGACAAACTCAAAGTGGCTCTTACGTCTGCGCCGGTGCTAGGTGTAGCCCGACCTGACAAGGGTCCGTTCACGGTGCATTGTGACGCATCCCAGCGTGCTGTCGCTTGCATCTTGTCCCAGGAACAGGATGGTAAACAAGTGGTACTGCATTACCATTCCAAGCTTTTGCCGCGTACTACCCCGCTCGCGGAGTTTGACATTTTGTTACTACTTTAGATTAAATAAAGTACATTAATCATCCTGAAAATTTTTATTTTCCACTTACCCTCTTCAAACACTTTACAAACGCTGGGTTCACGATTCTTCACATTTTCCGCAAATTCGCTTGATTACGTAATCTTGAGGGGGGGGGGGGGGGTCAGGCCGCTGATTACGTCTGTTGACTGGGGGGAGGGGGGGGGGTCGAAAATCCCAAAAACATGATTACGTAATATGTGGACGGCCCCTAAATTTTCAGTCTCGAATTTCGATGGCCATATCTTCCATACTTTTGACGATATCGAGTTAAAATTTGGTTTGAGGCATCTTGGAGTGATTTTAGTAGGCTGTTTTAAATACTTTTGGTTTTGGGCTATATCTAAACATATTCCAGACGCATTGAGAGATAGGTCAATGTTGACCTCAAAATCGGCTCGGACGCAGTTTTGACCCCCGGAAGTCGAATTTGAGGACAGCACATCGTCCAACTTAAGTAGAAATAACAACTGTATGTCAGAAGAAAGTTATCAGAAACACAGACATCAGAACTACAGGCATCAGAACACGTCTATCAGAAAGAGAGGGTTATCAGGAAAAACAAAAATATCAGAGGTGCACCAAAAAGTGTCAGAAATGACTGGGACAATGTTTTTCTGATACCAACTTCTGATAACATTTACACCAGTGAAGACGCACTTGTGCGCCACTCATGCTGAGTTGTACGCGCTGGTAGAGGCAACTAAGGCCTTTCGGCTTTACTTGCTAGGTCGCCCCTTTCTGTTCTACACTGACCATGCAGCACTCCAGTGGTTGAGATCTTTCAAACACGTGGAAGGCAAAATGGCTCGGTGGATCATGCGTTTTGAAGAATACCGCTTCCAAATACGCCATATGAAAGGTAAAGACCTAACCAATGCTGATGCGCTATCAAGGCGTCCTGACCGTCCGTGCGATCCTCTCTGCTCCAAGTGCAAACGCATGGAGGAGAAGGATGAACACATGGAGGACACCTGTCAGTTCCTTGTTAGGAGCATGACTATTGATGGCGCTCGGGATTGGAAGGATGAGAAATTGTCTGCTGATCAGGAAAATGATCCTGATATCAGACCCATTTATCTGGCCGTGAAGAGTGGCCGACGGCCACATTTTGACCAAATTGTGGGCCGCGGACCTGTCACAAGGAGTCTGTGGATGCAGTTTAAGGCCGTGCCTGTTGAAATTTGACTTCGAGCTAGGATGATGAAATTTGGTATACCCATAGATTCCGCCCCAAATGGGAGTACTGTAAAACCGCAGGTCGCTGGACCAATTTTGAACAGAGATACGGTGGTCCAAAGTGGCCAATTCGAGCTATTGCAGAGCTATTTTCTGTAATCTTTGGGGCCTAAACTACCTATCGCACAATGACGTGAGACATATCAACGTGTTGGGGAAAGACTCTTGTAGGGAAGATAAGGGTTCACAAGTTCGGAATTCCGTTCACAAATGTATGATTTTGCCGGTCAAAGTTTGGCCTTTTCCGTGATTTTTGATGGCCACATACGGACACCTTTTATGAGCTCAACGAATTTCCGGATCCTATTTTGACCCGTAATCTGCCGTAGGGCAGCCTTTCCTCTACTCAAATATACCGTCGGTTTTTCTGTGCGACCCATAGTTTAGGCCTCAAAGATTACAGAAAAATAGGCTGTTTTGGGTGCGTTTTGCCTCTTTTGAATTAGCCGGGCTCGAAATGAGGGGCTGCAAGGTGGCGCGGTGGTGTCTGTAGGAACTACGCCGGGTGTGATGGGCCGGGGGAGGCCGGCCTTTACAACTGTGTACACAATAACACAAGGACAAAGAAAGCAATAACCGTGACGCTCCGGTCTGTGCCAGCCGGGCCGGCCCAAGAGGACCTTGCCTTCCTTCCCGGTTACGGGAGTCAGCCTCCCTGCCCAGCTACGGCTGCTGCGGCGGGCTGGGCCCTGGCCGCCGCCATCCGGTGCATAGGGCAGTGGAATTAGCCAAACGGATCGTGTCCACAGGTGTCAGAACATACTCTAACCAACCAATTTCATGATGCAGTCAAGCTGTCAGACTGGTCACAAAGATCTGTCGGTCTGTCTGTCTGCCTGTATCTCTGTCTCTCTATCCGCCCCCCCCCTCCCACCTCTCTCTCTGTCTCGTCTCTCGTCTCTCCCTCTCTCTCTCTCTCTCTCTCTCTCTCTCTCTCTCTCTCTCTCTCTCTCTCTCTCTCTCTTTCTCTCTCTCTCTCTCTTTTCTCTCTCTCTCTCTCTCTCTCTCTGCCTCCCTCCGGGTCCTGTATTTCCTACTAAAGCCATCCTTCCAGTCGGATGGATTAGAGACCTGGTCGGTGACGCGCGCTCGGCCCCGCATCGAGTCGAATGTGTTGTTCATTACCTGCCCTAATCCCATCATGGAGCTCACCGATGGGTGACCCTGGGTGACAGCGGGCGTGGAGTGCTCGTCCCGTCCTTATCGCACGCGCGCTTCGTGCGGCAGTTCGAGGGAGAGAGTGAGAGTGATTGAGCGCGAGAGTGAGAGCGAGAGCGACGGGGAGGTGCGGATCCAGGAAGGAAGGGGGACGGGCACCAAGGCCCCTTCTAGGCACTGATATGCAACCATCACAACAGAGAGAGAGAGAGAGAGAGAGAGAGAGAGAGAGAGAGAGAGAGAGAGAGAGAGAGAGAGAGAGAGAGAGAGAGTTAGAGGAAGAGAAAGAGAGAGAGAGACTTTTCCTCTCTAAATTCTGCAGAAAATATGTGTCGAACGCACAGGGGAATGGGAGAGGGGGGGGGGGGGACGAAAGACCTTCGATGTGATTCTCTGCCGCCTGATTCCGCACACTGTGAACTCGGACCCCTCTCTCTCTCTCGCTCTCTTATGGAGCACCCCACGAGTGCGACAGAGACAGACCTACGAAGACAGTGTACGGAATCAGGCGGCTGGTACCGAGAACATCTGGATCCCCCCCTCCCCTATGACTCCCTCCTTCGGTACCCCGTACTGCCCTTAGCTCCCAAGAATGAGGGACGCTGCGCGCTGCGATGAACGGACCTGCCTGGCGCACTTTCGCCGGCTAGGCCTGCACCCCGGCCCGGCCTGCCATCAACGGCCACGGGGACCTGTCTCGGGGATGGGGATTACAAGGGCCAAAGGGCACCGCCGTTTACTGTGAATGAGTGCTGTGCTGTACCACATCTGGTCTCAGCATGCTCCTTGCCTTTCCTGGTTTTTGGCTGGATTGGAGGGAAATGGGGAGGGGAGGGTGGGTGGGTGCATGGGGGCTGAGGAAAGGGCAGAGGTTGGAGGAGTGTGGACGGCATGTCGAGGCCTGCTGCAGCAGTCTGCAGTCGTCAGTCGGCAGCACAACCTGGTACATAGCACTTGCTGCTCGAGGCACATCACGGACGGAAGAACAGAACGCCTCATCCGAACGAGGGCCGCGCGAGTGTGTGATTTTGTGTGTGTTCCTGTGTGTATAATCGTCATGCCGAAGTGCAAAGGAGTGAGACGGAAGAAGACAACCGCGAGAGCGCGGCGTATGAGACGAAGAAGAGCGACCACAAACGGTGAAGACCATTCACAAGAAGCGGCCCATGACATGGAATGGTAAGTGGATTTCACCCTTTCTTAGTGCGTTTGGTGCTGGTCGGGTGCGGAAGTGCGTGGGCGTCGCGGCCTCCTACGGGGCTGTGACCGCCTGCCGACAACACGGTTGTATGTGTTCCGCGCGGTTGCGTGCGCCACCGCCAGCACACGCACCCGCCCACACCTCGTTTTGCGCCTCGAGGCGGACTGAACTTGAAACCATGTTTGCAGTGAAAATAATCTGGTCGAATTTGGGCCCCCACCGAGTCCTGGAGCGGACGCCGTGTTGGACTTGCCCAGCTCGCCCGCAAGGGGCCCGGGTGTCGCGGCAGGGCTAGCGTTGCCCCTTCGGAGCCCGCTGCGGGGGCCAGCTCTCCTGGCCGCGGGGGCGCGCCGCCTCGGGCATTGTCGGACCTGACCAACACCCCGCTGCGGGGACGTAACGCCGTCGCGGACGTGTTCGACTCACCCCGGCGCAGTCCGCGGGTGCTGCCGGACATGGCGGTGTCCCCGGCCGTGCTGTCGGTGCGAGTGCCGACCCGGAAGTACAGCAGTCAAAGGGCTGCGGCGGCGGCGCCCTCCTCCAGCTGCGCCCGGCAGGCCGCGGGAGCCACGGGCCTCACCCTGGGTAAGTCATTGATAAGACCGCGGCGTTTGAGCCCGGCCACTCGCACCCACAATGGATTGAGCACACTTTTGGGTCAAATACCGCTGTCATTTTGATTGGCTACCCACCCAGTTTAGCCACTATTTCTGATCCAACCCTTTCTGCTGCAGGGCGCCCACTCAAACTCCGTCAGCCTGCGCCCCGCGGAAGAGACGGCGACTGGACGACGAGGTAGAGCAGGCCGACAGGTAGGCAGCAGAGCGAGTCGGCGGCACGCGCGGTCAGCGCACGCCGGTGCGCGCCTGTTCTCACCCCAACCCCTTTCCTTCCGCAGGGACCCGGAGGAGGCCGACATCGAGGCCGTGCAGCTGCACGTGGAGCCGGACAACGACCGGGACTGCGACCGGCTCGGTACAATCATGCGGCGGCACATCGCTGACCTGCCGCATGTGCTCCGCCAGCACCGGGAGATCGTGCTGCACTCCAAGCAGTGCACCGGCGGCCACATGCAGCTGCACAAAGAAATCAACACGGGTCTCTTCAGCACGCTGGTGTTCAGGTGCGAGCAGTGCGGACAGGAGCGGCGCCTGACCACCGACCCCCAGCCTCCGGCGGCCATCAACAAGCAGCTGGCCTGGGGTACCACCTCGATCGGCGCCGGCTACAGCCAGGCTCAGGAGCTCATGGCAGTCCTGAACGTGGCCGCGCCGGACGAGGGGTACTACAGGAGGTGCGAGCGCGCCCTCGGCAATGTGAGTATTGTGTGAGAGTTCCGAGGTGTGGGTTTTGGGACCGCGTTTGGGGGCTTATCTAATAACACATGGCGTTTGTGTCGAATTTACAGGACTGGAAACAGCAATTTGAGAAGGAGCGCCGAGAGGCCGTGAGGCTGGAGCTCGAGGCTGCTCGCCGCGATAGGCGGATAGTCGACGGGAAGGCCGTCATCGCGGTGAAGCTGGACGGGGGTTGGTGCACGCGGACATACGGCCACGGATACAACTCCAAATCAGGCGTGGTGAGTAGGTTTGAGTATTTGAACCCGGATCTTCTGACCAGGGATGTGAGACAAATTCCAGCCGTCTTGTGCGACGCCCAATGGGACGTCCGGAGCGCGGGCTCAATCGCGTGAAATTTTACTTCACCCCCCCCCCCCCCCCGCCTCCGGCCCGCTCCCTACGTATTTTTTTTGAAGGGGGGGGGGGCAAGGGGCAAACGGGGCCAGTGGACTGGACCAGAAATCTCATGGTTTTTTTTTTTTACTAAATTCGATTCCAGGCCGTTGTCATCGGTGCCGCCACCGGCAGAATCCTGCACATCGGAGTGCTGAACAAGTACTGCCGGGTGTGCCAGGTCGCTGCCAAGCGGGAGGAGGAGCCACGGGAGCACGACTGCAACGCGACGTACAAGGGGCCGTCGACTGGTATGGAGGCACAAATCCTGGTCAAGGGGTTATGCCAGCTTTACGAGGAGGGCCTCTGGGCGAAGTACATCATTGGAGACGGCGACTCCAATGTGTTCAACAAAATCCGCCAGTGTACACCCAGAGGCCGCCACTGCGTGAAGCTGGAGTGTGCCAACCATATCGTCCGCGGCTACACGTCGCGTCTCGAGAAGGTGAAGAACGACACCTCCGTGAGCCTGGAGGGGAGGAACCTGCTGAAGTCAGTCCGGGGGCGCCTGACCGCTGCTGCCCGCGGCGCCATCAGGAACAACAGCGGCCGGGAGAACCCGGAACAGCTGCGGCAGGACCTCCTCAACGGGCCTCTGCATGTCTTCGGTGAGCACAAGGACTGCCGGCCCGAGTACTGCAGGCGCCAGGGCAGCGGCGAGCCGAACCACGTCCCGCGCGCGCGGGCAACGGGGATTCTGGACATGGTGCTGGCCGCCCTGGCGCCTGTAACGAGCGTGGTGTCCAAGCTGACGGCAAACGAGACGACGAACCAGTGCGAAGGCTACATGTCAAAAGTAAGTAAACTGACCGGCGGCAAAAGGGTTGATTTCTCCACTGGTCCGTCGTACTCGATGCGGTGCTTGGGCGCTGGGCTGCTGTTTGCGCACGGGCCGGCATTTCACCTACGCTGCTGGGAGCCGGTGTTCGGGGTGGCCCCTGGCGCCGTGGCGCAGACGGTGTTCACCCGGCGCGAGGCCAAGCGGAAGCGCAACCGCGACACCTACTTGCGGGACCAAGCTGCTAGGGAAGCCGGCGAGTGGGTGCCGCGGAAGCGCCGCTGCGTGGCCGCCGATGCCAACTACGGTGCCACCCCGCAGCAGAAGCTGGCCGAGCACCCGGACATGCCGGACGAGCGTCTGCACGAGGGCATGCAGAGGAGGTGGAACGAGTTGCAGGGGCAGTGCCGCACTGCGGAGGACACCAAGCGAATAGAGAGAGCGACGGTGGGGCAGTTTGAAAATGAGACTTGGGACAGAACCAGAGACGGCAAGGTCCCAGCTTCTAAGGCGGGAGAAATATTAGCAAAGAAGGACACGACGTTACGGGCAAACCTTGTCAAGTCCATTCTCCTCCCCACTGACATTGGCCACATGGACCACATCCAGGCGGGGCACGTGGCAGAAAAGCTGGCTATGCAGAAGTACGGCGAGCATTACGGTGTCGAGGTGGTGGAGAACGGGGCGTTCGTTCACCCCAAGTGGCCGCACCTCGTCGCCTCGCCAGACTTCTGCGTGGGCAGCTTGGATGGACCGGGCCTCGGAGAAGTCAAAAACTTCTCCACCATCAAAACTCCTATTTTGGAGACGTTCCGGCGCCCAAGCACTAGGAAAAAGTTGCGTGGCATGTTGGCTTTTGAGGGCCCCGCACCGCGGAGGCCAAAGGGCGCCGGACAGGGGAGGGAGAAGGGGGCGGACAAGGGGCCGGAGGTTCTGGACACGCGGCCCGTGGTTGTAAACAAAAAGAGTCATGTTTACAGCCAAATGCAAATGCAGTTGGCACTGACGGAAAAGCGCTGGTGCGACCTCATCATTTGGACTGCTGACGACTGGGAGGTGTTCAGGGTGGAGAGAGACCCAGCCCACTGGGAAAAATTGGAAGCGGCCCTGACCGGATTCTTCTGGGACTCTCTCCTCCCTGAAATAGTCGACAGCAGGCTGAGGAGAGATCTGCCACCCCGCGAGCCGCCCCACGTGATCGAGGCGCGGAAACGGGCTGGGCTGCCACTGCCATTTGATATTGAAGAAGGAGAAGAAGAAGAAGAAGAAGAGCAAGTAGACGAGCCCCTGTAGTCTAGTCCACTCCGGCTGTCCTCATTAGTATATTGGGCAGAGAAATAAAAGAAGAAGAAGAAGAAGTACGGGCCCAGATTAGTCGTTGTCCTTACGGCCGATCTCATTATTTTGAGCAGAAATTACAGAAGAAGAAGAAGAATGGGACGAGCCCAGCCCCACCGCGGTCTGTGTGTGTGTCTGTGTGTGTCTGTGTGTGTGTGTGTGTGTGTGTGTGTGTGTGATGTGTGCCTCTGGTGTCGCGGCGCGGCGCCGCCTCTGCAGTGTGGTCGTTGACTTCTCGTGGCTCAGCTTAGCGCAGCCTGAATGGTGAAATGTAAATTTGTAAATTGAATTGAATGCAGTTAAATTCTTTGTTTGTTCTTTTTGCTATTTTGTTGTTTTTCATTAATCTGTTTATTTTTTAAATTGTTTCTCATTGATTTCATATTTTTATGGTTTTGTTTTATTGATTTCCTATTTTTATGGTTTTGTTTTATTGATTTCCTATTTTTATTGTTTTTCATTGATTTTTTATTGTTTATTATTCAAAAACTGGTCGAATGGTGCTCCAACACTGATGCATTATTGTTCACATGTACATATACAGTATGTAAATAAATCATATTAGTTCTGATATCAAAATTGTGTTCGCGCTCATTGTAGAAGTCACGTAAAAGTTACCAAAATGAAAATGAACAGTAAGTTTCGAACGGGTAGAGCGACAAGCTTCTGCTGACAACCAATCTTTTTGTCAAAATGTGCTCTAAGTGTTGAGCGGATCATTGAACACGTCTGAGCGCGCACCAAAAAAGTTCGAAAATGGACTAGCACACTGTTACTGCGAGAACAATACCGTGTCTAATGTGCGTGCCCGGCCCGGAGACCCGGAGGAGTCAAACGGAGGGGGAAGGGGGAAGGGGAGGGGGGAGGGGCTCGTTGTGGTGACACTGCATCAATAGGGATCCGCATAATTACTTTATGGCCTACGACTCAGACACAGAGACGACGGGACGGGGGAGGGCGGCGGGGGCCCAGTTACTGCACCGGAGGAGCATGAGAATAACTCCAGTAGTCGACATGGAAAGATAAGTGGTTATGTTTCTAAAATTCACAACGACGGTGGCGCTATCCTACGGAAAATGGCTGAACAAAAACTGTCAGGGGGTATCACCAAAGCTACTTTTGCGGATACACTTTATAAGTGACTCTAGCCGTGCTCGGAGTCAGATCCAACAGGGACCACCTTAAATCCTTGCAGATCATAAATGGGGTTCTGAAGCGACGTTTCGAACATCCTTCTGGAGACCCTTCCCTGATTGTCTGGCAGTTAGTGGTTCCCGCTGACAGAGTAAAGAACTTAGTGATTAATTATCACACTGGACCAAGTTCTGGTTCGCACTTTGGTGTTTCCAAGTGCTATGCTCTGTTAAGGGGTCGCTATTACTGGCCTGACATGTTCACAACTGTCCAGGATTGTGTCTCTTCGTGTTTGCGCTGTGCCCAGGTCAAAGGACCGGCTCGCAAAACACGTGCTCAAATGAAAGTCTTTCGTGAAGGCATGCTTTTCGGGCGGTATCATGTTGACTTCTTAGGGCCTTTACAGCCGTCCCGACCTGATGGTTATCGGCATGTAATGGTCATAGTAGAAGCTTTCAGTTCTTGGCCTGAAGCCATTCCTTTGAGGACGATCCAGGCTCCAGAGGTGGCCCGAGCGTTAGTTACACATGTGTTCAGTCGGTTGGGAGCACCGTACTCGATTGTGTCTGACCAGAGTACCACAGCAGCCTCGTCCTAAGCAGCAGCAGCAGCGAAGCAGAAGCAACAGCAGAAGCAACAGCAGAAGCAGAGGCAACAGCAGCAGCTTCCTAAGCAGCAACGGCGCCCCCATCAAGGACGGCCGGCGCTCGCGCCTAGATCTGACTTAGTAGCCGAGATAAGACAGCAGATTAAGCTGCAAGAGAAACTGTTAAAAAGCTATCGATACAGGGTAGTGCAATTGGAGCAGCATGTCAAGCAGCTTCAACAAGTTCAGCTGCCGTCACCGTCAATGGTGTACCAAACACCCCCTCAAATGGTGCCCCATTATGTGTCCAACATTCCACAACATGCCTTTACTTACGGGCCTCAATCTGTTCAGCAAGTTGCAATGCATTGGCCTCAGGCCTCAAACGCTCAGTGGCGTCCTTACTACTCTGATTGCGTTTTTCGTTTTTTTTTTTTTTTGTCCATTGCATTACTGATTGTAATAAATTTCTTTGTTCCACGATTCCCTGTCCCTGTGTCCTGTCCTATCCCATGTTTCCGTCTTCTTTCGAGTTGCGTGGGAGGAGAATGCAAGTCAGCTCTCCAGCACTCCAGTTTCACCCAGCCTGTCCCTGACCAACCTGTCCCTGACCTGATGTGTGATGCAGCTCAGCTAACAAGGAGAGTATTGTTTTAATAGAGGTGCTGTTTAGGTGCGTAATTCCACTGTTAGATTTGTTGTAGCCCAGCTGTGCGCCCTGGTGACGTGACATTCGTCTAACCTCGGCTGGCCTGTTGGCTGCATTTCCGTCTGTGGTAACAGCTAACGCTCTCTTTTCAGCTCCCCTTCTTGTGTTAGCAAATTGCTTCAAGAGGAGGTCCGGCCCTGACATGAGAGGGTTCCGTCTCTTTTGTGCTATCGTCCTGGGGGTGGCACTTCAAGTGGGAAGTCCGGCCCTGACACGAGAGGGTTCCGTTTCCTGTGTGTCGCCTTCAGTCGAGCCATCTCAAGTTTGACAAATTCATGAACTTTCACGACTACTGATCGGATGTCCGTAAACGGAACGTTACCCACATAAGCGGAACCCGTTTTGACATTTGAAATCAATTGTACATCGTCAGTACATGTAGGTACAGCTAGTATTTGCGTTTGTACACCTGTCATTAACTATGTTTTAAAATTGACGTTGGGTATGCCACCTTAACGTTTTCAAAAAAATTACAAATAGTCTGTAGGCACTCTTAAAGTGTCGTATCATCAGTAACAGCGTTAGTACACGTTTGTACACATTAAACAGCGGGTGTTGAGTCACCACAATTTTTTCTTCAATTCAAAGCTGGAAAGCGAATTTCACGTTTTCCAATGCCAGGTTTTCTTTTTGCCCCGTGACAAGGAAAAAGATAGGCAAGCCCACATCACACTAGATCCGTCTCTTTCTGGCTCGGCCGGGCACGTGAGAGAGAAAGGAACAGAGCTATTGCGTTGCGGGCTTGCGTACCTTTCCTGGTCACGGGGCCAAAGTCACACCTGGTATAAGTCAAACCTGAAACTCAGACCGTGCACGCCCGTTTTTTTTTTTTTTAAACAACTGAAGAATCAAATTTGTAATATGTATATGTTTACGATGATGAAATTCATGTCATGAACTCTGACTTACCGACTTGTAACTGACCGTAGATATTCATTCTAAACAAAATTTAAGTGTGTGTGTGGGTCATGGCATGAATAAAATTTAGAGATAATACACCTGGTAACCAAAAATACAATTTATCCCGCGTGAAAGTGCTTATGTATAGATTATATATCGCTTATGTATACTCTCTCTCTCTCTCTCTATATATATATATATATATATATATATATATATATATATATATATATATATATATATATATATATATATATATATATATATATATATATATCTTGTCTTTGATCTTGTCTTTGGAGTTTTCAGCTGCCCCGCGGGATCCAAAACTCTTGTGAGAGCGCGTGCACGAGACACATAAGTATCTTTTTCTGCCCCGTGGACCGCTAGCAATTTAGCAGTTTGGAAGACAGGAACGGTCAGAGAATCAACAACCTCCCTGTAGCATTCAAGCTGGATGCATGCCTGGGCGATCATCTGTGCCAAGGCATCAAAGGAACACGTGTTTGAAATCTGCACCTTGGTGAATGAGTCTGTGAGAATGAATCCTGTCAGGTTCCCGTTTCTTAAGAGTCTTTTCTTTGGGATTGACAGTTCATTGCTCTCAATCATCAGGAAAACTTCTGGGCAGTCTATAAGATACACAGAATGTCTTGACTTGCCTGTCTTCACGCCGTTGTTGTCTATGCCTTTCCAAGCATCGATGGTGCTGAGGTCAGACGGAGCAACTTCACTTTCTTCAGCACTGTCCTCTGACGAGTCACCTGAAGTGGTGTCATTTTTTCGTTCGGCACCTTTGTCCGGATTTTCATTCTCACGTTCAGATGTGTGTGAAGAGTCATCTTCGGTGGATTTCCCAGTGGTGTGAGGCGTATTGGGCAAAGTTTCTGAAGAGACACTTTCATTCTCATCTTCTGATTCATTAGATGTAGCTTCATCCTCAAGATCCCAATGTTGTTCTACTATTGGCACAGCAGAAGCAGAAGAAGATTGTTGTGCACCGGCAAGGCGGCACGATCCTTCT
>JAZGLN010000029.1:0-20765 GCA_038380765.1 Odontothrips loti | reverse complement strand
AACTTCGGAAAATTATTTACAGCCCGAACCGATGTACGCGTTTTCAGTTTAGTGATATTACGATGCTGGGTCGCATGGGATATTTTTTGGATAACCACTTTTGGATGTGAGTGGTAAGTTCGAGGAGAATATCCAGTAAGGGGTCGTTCACATACCACGTGGTACGATTTTGGCCAAATTTTGACCCCCCCCCCCCCCCCTTTTGGATGTGAGTGGTAAGTTCGACGTGACCTACCGTGGTACCCCGGCTGAACCCCCCCCCCCCCCCAAAGTCACGTGGTATTTTTTATTTTTTTTTGTAAGTAAGCTTTTTTTTTGTTTTATCTGTGAAGTTGATATATCTGCATTCATTCCTGTAATATTATTGATCGCAAAGGTATATTTTAAGCTTAAAGTATCTTTTAGGTGAAGACAGTACACAAGAACGACAGGTAAATGTATATTAAAAATATATCAGTTACTAAGGTGATGCAAAAATGTTGAAGTCATTTTTGTTTTGAATTTATGAACTTTACACAACACACAGCAGACAGTGAAAACAAACTGTAATTCACTGAAATATCAGTAATAACGTATTTTTGTGCACTCGATCTACTTGTCACCCACTGATAAATAAAATCGGCGCCGACGGACCTGGCCGCGCGAGTCCTGCTAATGGGCACCTCAGACTCGGGCGCTGCCCTACCGTGCGGTAGACGTGTTCCCGAGAATTTTGTGCTGTAGGGTGGCTTCATCGAGGGGGCAACCACTCATTTCAACTATGTACACAGATTTCAGGATTTCGTCAGATTACACCCCGTGGTTTTCGTTAATTTTAGAATTTTATTGCTTTTCTGTCTATTTCAGCCTATGTAGGTGCTATTTTTCGGCATGAAGTCCAAGTCCAACTTTAAATTCGCAATTTTTTCCAATTTGTTTTTAAAAATTTCTAGAATTTTGTACACATGATTACGCGAGTGATTCGCCCCTCGGGCTTCATCATCGCGTATAGCCGCACTTTTGATGTGTGATGAAATACCACGGGACAGAGCCTAGACCCCCCCCCCCCCCCACGTGACACTGAGTGGTACTTGGTCGACCCCCTCCCCCCCTGACGAATACAACGTGATATGTGAACGACCCCTAACAAAAATACGGGCCAGGCGTCGTCTGCTCGCCGGGGCTTCGCCGAGCTTCGTTTGGCGGCTGCTAGAGTTTAAGTTCATTTAATCCGTCCAGATACGAAAAACCAAGCGCCATCGGGTATGTCGCTTGTGAAATAACATTAGTTTAGGTAACAATCTAGTGCTTAGGCCCTATATTGGTTTCACTTTCTGACATTTCCATGTTAAATATCGCATGACAAGTACGTACGCCCCCTCCGGGCCCGTGAGCTAAGGTCTGCCCCAGAGACTGATCCCGGCAGTTGCTGCCCCCTGTTCGTGTTCAATTCTTTTTTGACTTAATTCTTTCATATCTTGTTAGTTAAGCTTCATTAAGTAAGGATAACTGTCACGTGTGTTGGCGTTGGATGGGGCCAACATCACTTTGTGTACTATGTGTGCTATGTTCTATGTTAGTATTAAATTAGTGGTAAGCAGCCACGTGAGAGGGCCTGGTTCCATGCGGTAGCGCTCTATTCAAACCAATCTTCGAAACGAGGGAACCGATTCGCTCCGGGTTGGTTTCATTCGATAGAGGAGTACGTTTTACATTTGGTCGGATACTTATATTTCTAGTTTACTCATATTTACTGCGTAATATGGTCGGTAATCGTCCCCAATGGCAAATCTCTGTGAAAACGAGGAATCGTAGACAAGATTCGCAACCCTTATGACTCAGAAAGGTCAAATGAAAACACAAATATCTATGCATATTAGCAACTTCCAACAAGGCATAACATGTGCTAATATCTCAATTGAAGGTCTAAAGCACACCTGGATTCATTGTTATAATACGAACTATTTGCGTAAAATCTCTGCTCTCTACCGCATGGAACCAGGCGCTTTGACGCTGTTGCCACCCCCTGATGAAATGTTCTATGAATGTACTTTATACGCTACTCCTCTTTTCCTGTCAGTGATGCAGCATAATTCTCTAATAAGCTTAAGCCTCACGGACAACTACGGTTGTCTGGCGCCCAAACAAAAACCACCTTCGACCTCTTCACATTTCTGGATAAAGCTAGTGACTGGCATATTTGAAACCTGGGGCTTTAGTTTAGTTACAATATGAAATACCTTACAGGTTGAGGCACGAGATCATGGTGGCAGGGGCTGATGAGGTAACAGTGGTGGGGGAACTCAACTACGGGCGTCTATGATATACTCGCAAATATACTCGATGCAGCCAGAGTTGAGACACCGGCATCAAAGGTTTTGGAGACAAAGCGTCGGATTCTTTGTGTGTAAACTATTAGGGACGGTCGTCACGGTCCATCAGAAGGGTTTACTGCCCGGTTAGGGCTGCCGAGACGGTCGGAAGATGGCAACTCTTACTTTCACACACGGAAACTATTGGTGAAGGTCGCCATATGAGTCCTCCTCGGTCTTCGGCAGCCCTTTTTATATCGCCCTGTTCCTTACTGGGGAGCATCCCAGCATCCCGGCAACCCTCATTAATACGCCTACAATGAATTCGGCGATGAAATGGAGCCGATGTCTCAACTCTGGCTGCACGGAGTATACACCTCGGTGACTCCAGCCGTGCTCGGAGCCAAATCCATCAGGGAAGGCCCTAAGTTGTTACTTCACGTTGGCTCAATCCACATTTGTACTGGTGTTAATATGTATGCGGTTGTATATAGAGAAATGTTGATAAATATATGAGTGAACTTCCAAGTTTAATCGGCTAAAATGTAAAGCGGACGCTTGCGACGTTGCCGCATCTCATGTCCTTTGAAAAGCTGGTTTGCCTTCAGAGCTCATGCATATGCACCGCATTACTATTCAGGCGCACGGAACCGTCCAGGGTTCTTTGTTGAAGAAAAAGTGTATGGTGTTTAGACCAAAGGTGTCAATCCGCCTCCACATGCAGTCCGGGGCGTGCGTGATGACACCCTGGAACAAATGGTCCAATAATTCAGGTCAGGTAACTCTTCTACGCACTCTTAGAGACAATGAATTGATCTGGAATACAGAAGGAGGATGAGTCCAAATTCTCTTGTTTTCAGATTTATAAAAAGGGAAAACAAATTGAAGAAAAAAACTGATTTGAAATTTGCGAATGGGTATTTTAACGTGTTCCTTCATTAAGTTAAGTCCTTGGGAAGAAGGAAAGGCAATCTAAACGTTAAGAGCGTGTAACTCAGCCCTTGCAGGAGTTCGCGGAGTTATTCCATGAATTTGATAGGGGAAAAAAAGAGGTGAGTCAACTTGTTCCTATTTTCCACTGAAAAGGCCACGGGTTCACGCGTTCAGAAATAAGTTATTCACTTGAAACGTTTTTCTGTCATGCTTATTGAAGCCTGTACGCAAATTGCTGAGGTACAAAAAGTGGTTAATGAAGTTGAGATGTTTCAATGTTCCTTATTTCAGGATCTAAGAGGAATAAAGTCGACTTACATCTAGGGCTGTGCGATATTCCTTTTTTGATATCGCGATACGATATTAACTTCATATCGAGGGATGGATCAATATATCGTATCGACGATACATATCGGGGATATTGACGGATATCGGCATATCGAGGGATATCGTGGTATCGAGGAATATCGTGATACAAGTCGTGATATCGAGGGATATCGTGGTATCGGGAGTTTTTGGTATGGGGCTATTCACATATGACGTCACTACTTGAAGAGGGGGGGGAGTTCTAGGCACAATTACCTGCTATGCCTTAACACGGGAAGGTTAGGTTAGCACGTGAGGGGGAGGGGGGGGGTCCTATGTGGCCAAAATCATGATTACTCTATATGTGAATGGCCCCTAACAGGGATATCGTGGTATCGAGGGATATCGCGATATCGAGGGATATCGTGATATCAAGGGATATCGTAATATCGGGGGATATCGTGGTATCGAAGGATATCGGTATTTCGGTATATCGATGAGGTTTGACAACAAATATCGGACCCCTCGATATCAAGGTGATATCGATATCGACTCGATATATCGTGATATCGCACAGCCCTACTTACATCCTCTTAGTGTCATATTTCTCGTGAAGCAGAGCATACTCGAGCTCACAATTTTCTGAACTCGACACTCGCTAGCTACAACTGCTTACCTTACCCGAACCGACAAGTGCTTCTCTTACCCGACCCGAACCGACAACCGCTTAAATAACAGTTTTGGCATGGTTGGCATTCATTGGACATACAGCGAGTAATGAAATGGGAAATGAAATGAATTTGCGAAAATCTCAAACATGCAAAAATTGTCATTTGCGCGGTTGTCAGTTCAAGTGAGATAAGCAGTTGTTTCGAATCGTACGTTAGGTTAAGATCGGGAGTGCCGAACTGATCAGATATGGCCTCAAGAAAGTGCAACAGCAATACATTTAACACCCTCAATTCTGTATACGTTACTCCAGATTTTAATCCCTGCAAATCGAAGATGTTTGGTACAATTACTGCCTTAAATACGTGCTTTGGATAAGTATCGTAAAGAAAGTACGTTTTTCACCGCGATAATTCAAACAACAGAATTGACATGAAACAGCAAGTCTGCATGATCCAAGAATTCAGAACCTCGAGTGAAGTGTATCCGACTTTCTTCTTTCGCTTCCTGAATCAATTTAGCCGTGAAAAGAGCCAGCACATCTGGAAACAATTTTAAATTTTGTCTCTTAAATGTACAGGAGGATATAAAATTGTGCCTTGATTTAGATATGCTACAAACTGGCCTCACCTCTCGAACAAAATCATTGTTCCCTGTCATTTAGTGTGTTGGCCTCCATATGGTATTGAGAGGCGGGTTTGAGAGGGTCGGAGTCAGCCTACAGATCCAAACTATTCGACTCGTACGCGGTCTTATCGCTGACTCACCTTCAAGAATGATGATTGCTGTATCTCGAGCCAGGGGCGGGAGTCGCTCACATTAGCCCAGATGGTAACACCCAAACCAGAGAGATCGTGCCTCTGCGGGTTCGTGATGGGAAAATAAGTTCGTAGGTGATCGCACGACGTCTTGTTCGTCAGCCCCTCGTACAGGTGGTAGCCTGCGCAGGTTGATTGCACAGTTTAGTCGCGCCTACGAATAATACATGCACCCCTCCAGAGGCACTGGTCCTAACCGATGAAAAAACAACAACTAAAAAACGGGAGCAGTCAGCCTGACCTTGACCCGGGAAGCAGCCCTGCTTGACCCATCCATTCTTCTCCATGGCATTCTCGGTGCCGGCCACAGCCAGGCGTGACACCTCGCCGCCTAGTCCTGGCCGCACTCGCAGCAATTCCAAGTTAGGGACAGTTGGCGTTGTTGCTGACATAGTGCGCCCCCCCGCCAGCAGTTCACCTGGAAAAACGCCATTCTCTGTTAGAAACAGTATTCTTCCTTCGCTGCACCCCCCCCCCCACACACACACATACGTAACGTTTTACTGACGATGTTACACGTCTGCACCCAGAGAAACGAATATATGGTAGCGCGGAAAACTGAAGCAGCCCGTAAGTCGTCCGCCTTTACATTCAAAACAAAGGCATACTACTTGAATTTGACGGTGCGTTGCTTATGCCCTTAATATGAAATGTGAACAGAGACTTCCGAGGCCGTTACTTCAATTCTTGCTGGTTGTAAGCCAACAAACTGCGTCTTACTTTTTCGCACATAGTACGCCTTGGTGGAGTAAACGTCAACGCCACACAGTTTCTGACGGAACCACTCGTCGCTCGCGAAAAACTTGAAGGGAGTGCCAGATTTTTTAACGTCATCAACTGACACCTGAATAACGAATGAAATTCACAAACAATATTATCTTGCTCTGAAAATTTCCTAGAAAGCATTAGATACCCTTGTAGGTCGGTTCCCACAATTCCCAGGTGGCGAACTGGCAAACTTACACGTGGGAAATTTTGGTGTTGGGGAGCAATTGGGTTTAAATTCAGTTTGTTTGTCGCGAATTACCCAAGAGATTTGTCGTAAATGCGCTTGCACTGTTAAAATCCTACGAAAAAAATGAGGACTACGAAGAAATGCGTTTGCAATACGAAAGGAATCCTACGAAGCCTCCATTTTCTTTTTAGGATTTTAACTGTGTGCGAGGGTTGAATGTCGTTAGCTATATACGATTTTGTTTTATAACAGACGAGTCAGAATGTCGAATTCTCTTTGAGTTGTTTGCTAGCCGCATGGAGACGAATGTCGTGTACGGTAAAGTGTGCGCCCAATTTGAGCGAGGTCCAGTGAGTAGTCTGAGGCATTTCGGCCAAAAAATATTCACATGTTACTCAACCCTTTTTCACCCAAATTTTTGATTTGAGCCAAGAACAGCGTATTATTAAAGCAGTCAAGAATATAATGCTTGCTCCAGGAATATTTGTTGATTTAACACTAAAACTGGCTTGATTCAAGAAAATATTCTTGAATGCTTTTAGCCTAAGAATCTGTTTCTGTGGGTGTGATACGTTACCGAAACTACACTGCCAGCCACGCTGCCCTGCCTGTCGAACATCAGACCAACACGGTAATCGCAGTTTCGCAGCCAGTGGGTCGTCGCACCGTCGTCATAATCCTGGTCAGTGACCGCAGCCCAGCTGTCCTTTTCAGCCTCTGCCGCGGTACGAGGCAGCTCCCAGAAGCTATGGGTCCGCTTGGGGTCCAATTTTTGTAGCGTAAAGCGTGCTGCCGAAAGGTAACAGCCCGTAACATTGCAAAACTTGCAACACCATCAATGAACAAATCTTCGTGGCAGGTAATGTATTTGCTGGAGTGGAACGAACTGAGCGCGCTGACGGAGGCGTAAAATAGTCCAAAAGACTAACCTTTCCAAAATGCACAACCAAGGAAAAGAGGGAATTCAGTATTTCTGTGCACACGAGTTTTGGAGCACACACTTTGTGTACATTTTTATGTACATTTACATTGTACATTTTGTGTACTTGTATATTTTTGAAACGGCAGTATTTTGGGCTACGTTTAGACACGCAATGAATCATGAAGAAATGAAAAACGCCCCCCCCCCCTCCCTGCTTGGTATGTTGCCTACAGAACACTGGAGTGTGCAAGGTTAGGTGTTCTGTGAATATGCGGCATATCAAGGCGCATATCGAAAACGGTGCGACTGTGCGGTTTCCAAATAACACGTGAAATCCACATAGGACCCCTTCAGGACTCAAACTCAGGCTGTTTCTTTGAACATATAATTTGCATTTCTACTTTTGATTCCAGACGAACACAATATTATAAAGTAACCAACCCGTGAACAGCATCTGCGTGCCATCGAACCGATACTCTACCCATGGCGCCTGTGTATTCACTCACCATATAACTTGTTGTAAACAGCATCTGCAAAAAAAGAATCAAGAACAAGAACATCAAGCTGAAACTCAAATTGTGTGCCAACAGGCAGCCCCCTGTATGTTAAAAAATAGCAGAGGTCTAAATTGGTGCCTTCTAAAATGTTGAAGAGAGAGAGAGAGATAGAGAGAGAGATAGAGAGAGAGAGAGAGAGAGAGAGAGAGAGAGAGAGAGAGAGAGAGAGAGAGAGAGAGAGAGAGAGATTTGATTCGATTTGATTTGATTTAAACAATTAAAAGGTACAAAAAGACTAAAACGTCCTACGAAAGTACCAATATGTGGCAGATAAAACTAATAACAAATTAAGAATTCAAGAGTTCAAGAATTATTACAACTCAAAGTGCTCAGACATAATAAAACGTAAGAATTGCAGTGATACATACAAATATAGATGATGCAAGTAGCGTAAAATAAATAAGTGAGAGAGAGAGGGAGAGAGAGAGATGTCTTAATGTGGTCACGACATACCAGCGGTGCAGAATGAAGATGGGGCGAATGCGGCGACCGCACAGAGCAACAACAGGGCGCCAGCCATAGCTGCCAAGTGGTTCGAGCAGGTGCTGCGAACGCTTGTGTACAACAAGGCAACGTGATGCTCTTATACTCGTACACGTCGTGCTTTGTCATTCAAAATCGTGGCTTAGAGACACGAATTTGATGGATTTTAAGCCCGTCGCGACACGATTCTTTAATGGCTAATGGTGTGAGACACGAATTTGATGGATTTTAAGCCCGTCGCGACACGATTCTTTAATGGCTAATGGTGTGATACCAGTGTTCGTTCTAGTGGGAGTCACGAACGGCAATTTTCGTACGGATACTGCTACACACTGCAACAAACATGAAAGTTGGTAGGGTCGTAGTTGGGACCCCTCTGGTGGATTTCCGAGCCAGAGACAATCGATTTGTCCCTCAGGATCCAAGATGGTGGCCGTTTTCCAATGGCGGATGACCTATTTTTTGCCGTTTTACAACATTCTTAGCCACTGAACCGCACCCCTATGTCGGATCTTTGTGATTAAAAGATCGTTTCCCATCAAACAAACCATGCTGTAACCGGGGGAAGTACTTCGACTACCAATTTTTATCGATTTTAAGTAAAAATAACCATAATTCCAGTTCTTAGTCAAAAATATAAGTTCTCTGTTTTTTTTTGGCTTTGAGCACTAAACGCGTAAGTAAAAGTGAAAAACAGCCAAAATAAACCGTGTGCCATGAAGTGTTAGGAATAAAATGAGCCCAGAATGGGCCAGTTGCGATAGGTTTTCACAGTAAGTGATTTTGAACGTGAACATGCGTGGGCTTTGGGCTGCCTGAGTTCTGTTAATTTGAAATTGTGAATGTATCGTTCTTTCTACTTTGCTTCGAATCTTTCTTCCTTTCTTTCTTTCCTGTGAGCCGGGTAACTTGGAGTGACTACTACGTGTGTGCTCGACAAGTGTTTATTCCAGACTGAGGTTTATAAAATGGTGAATGACAAAAGACGAACGAAACAAATGACAGACGAAATACAACGAAATGAAATATGACAATATATGAAGGCGGTGGCTAGCAGAAAGTGAAAGTCAACAAAACAAAACTGTGAATCAGATAATTACTTGGCTTTAGACTACATAATTTTACCAAGTTCACCCCCTTTACGTGCCGCAGAACCCAGAAATTAACAACATATTGTGATAGAGGCATGCAATTTTGTGGAGGTGTTGCTAATACACAATATTTAAAAAGGGATCGACGCCCATTTCGATGTATTTGGTAAAAATTGGCATATTGAACACTATTGAACACCTATATTTTAATTATAGTATTTGTCCGGTCAAGTGGTCGCAGGCCGCTTTAAAACGCACTGAAGTGTTTCAAAACGGCTCACTTTCGTCTCAAAGACGGTCGTGATGAATAAACAGCACACCTATATGCAGTCAAGACCGTTCAGTATTCGAATTTTTAACATTGTGTTCAACACGTTTTGATGAGAGGATTTGCGTTCTCGCCTTCTTCGGTCCTGCTGACCACCAATATGCATACGCAGCATTTAAGTGACCATTCGTTCAGCCTGCCAAGAACCTTTAGAGTGTTAATACCCTGTTCAAATGTTGGACGCTTTGAACCAGCTATTTTAAAACTGGACCAGTGCGGTGATCAGTCGCCGACGTGCCCGTTCCCAGGGCCAAGGGGTTGCCCGTCGACGCGCGTTCGACGTGGTATGAGGCTGTCCACGACGTCCTGCCCACGGCCATCCACCTGCAGGCGGCCAAGCAGGCGACCGCGCCGGAATGCCCCAAGTAGGCCTGTGCGATTAATCGAATAATTGACAACAATCGTCAATTATTTTATTAATTGTCAATGAATGCCACGAGGTCAATTCGATGATCAGTAATCGAAAGCGTCACCAATTACAACTCGATTACCAATTATTACCCGATTATCAATTATTTCTCGATTATCAATTTTAGTCCGATTGTTGATTTGAGTCGATTATCAATTAATCGATTTCTTTCCTTTCAACCCAGTATGACAGTCAACCTGCGCGTGTCTGTGCTTTCGGAGGATTATTTATTGTATCCCAGATACCTGTGACGCGGAGAAGGGCATAGGCACACGCCATGGACAGCTACCCGCTTCTTCAGAAACTGGCTAGGAAATACTTGTGTTGTGGCTACCAGTACTTCTACCGAGCGCATCGCTAAGTGACGGGGCAATGTCGTCACAGACACAGGAAACTTTCTATCTGACGACAATGCGGAAATGTTAATATTTTTGTCTTCAAACAAGCAGTTCATAAACAAATGCTAGGTTGTAGCTATGTGATTTTTGTTTCGAATCCTTTGACTTTATTGCATTTATTTTCTTCTGTAATTTTACGTTTCAGTGTCACAATTATGAAACATACATTAGTCTTGCAGCTATGACCTCTTTTAGAACTATTCCTCTCCTCAAATCAATTGTTTCCACTTCACCTAAACATTTCCGAGTCGCCGTTTATGTATTTAAAATAGCAGGAATTTAAATTAATTGAATACGGCTAATTAATCGAGAGCAATTGACTAAACTCGATTATTCGACCGCTTTCAATTAATGGACTGACATGAATTAATCGACTTTTTTCAATTTTTTGATCTAATTTTCGATTTTCGATTGCTGATAATTGAATTGAGTCCGATTTCGATTGTTGGCGGCATCGACTAATTCTCGGGGCGCCGATTTAACCATTCACGCCGTGGGTTTCACCATGCATGCCGAGGGATAAACCGTTTTCGCCGTACTTTTCTTTTGTTCGTTGGGGGACAACGATTGAGGCGGAAACCATTCACGCCGTTGGATAGGGTCCTATAAACGTGGTGGGGGTAAAGAGGACCCAACGCCGGTGGCGCCCTCTGCTGTCGGGCCCCGACGGGGTCCGGCGGGGCGGCACATTATATTGCTTTCTTTGTCTGTGTTGGCTTTGTGTACACAGTCGTCATGCTCCCAACCTTCCCCAGCCCATCTCTAGGCGTAGTTCCTACACACTCCACCAGCGCCACCGTACAGCAGGTTTTCTGAAGCCCGGGAGATCCAAAAGACGCAATGGGTCCAAAAACAGACCAATCTCGCAACAAAAATAGCACCGAAACTACTAGACGGACAGAAAAAAACGTAGAATCAAATGTATATGGGCAGTGGTGATCTATCCTGTGGTGTAAGTCAAAATACCCGCTTAAATCGCCAAGTGTCAATTTTCAAATTTTAAAAAAGGGGGTCTTTCCAAACGCCCAAATTGAACAGTTGTTAACGAATCTCTAACTTTAAACTAGTCTGACAGCGTAGTAGAAGGTTGGCCCTTCACAACGACGTGGTTGTCGTCTGCGTGCGACAAATACTTTCAGCGCCATTTTTGTTGGCGAATTGGCCAAATTGGCATTTTTGAACACCCGTAACTCGGTTCAAAATTGAACAGTCGGCGTAGGATTTTACGGGGCCCTTACGTATCACTCACTCTATGCGTATACCGATTTTCAAGATTCTAGCTCTCGGTCAGAATTCGGGTCGTACCGCCTTAAACGGTTTTTTAAGTGACGGGGAACAACATATCTAAAGATGGCGAAGGTAATTTTGGGTTCTTACTCGGGACTTCGCCGATTTTCGATTCCACCCTGGCCCCATGGTACCGGGCCAGCAGGTGCATCTCGTGACGTCATACCGCGTGGGTGGTGTGGGGGCTGCTGGCACTCACTAAGAAGGGTGGGGGGTTCGAGGGCGAGGAGAAGGGCACGATGGGGGACGGGTAGGGGGGCATAGCTGTCTGTCGTGTCCGACAGCAGAGGGCGCCACCGGCGTTGGGTCCTCTTTACCCCCACCACGTTTATAGGACCCTATCCAACGGCGTGAATGGTTTCCGCCTCAATCGTTGTCCCCCAACGAACAAAAGAAAAGTACGGCGAAAACGGTTTATCCCTCGGCATGCATGGTGAAACCCACGGCGTGAATGGTTAAATCGGCGCCCCGAGAATTAGTCGATGCCGCCAACAATCGAAATCGGACTCAATTCAATTATCAGCAATCGAAAATCGAAAATTAGATCAAAAAATTGAAAAAGTCGATTAATTCATGTCAGTCCATTAATTGAAAGCGGTCGAATAATCGAGTTTAGTCAATTGCTCTCGATTAATTAGCCGTATTCAATTAATTTAAATTCCTGCTAATTTAAATACATAAACGGCGACTCGGGAATGTTTAGGTGAAGTGGAAACAATTGATTTGAGGAGAGGAATAGTTCTAAAAGAGGTCATAGCTGCAAGACTAATGTATGTTTCATAATTGTGACACTGAAACGTAAAATTACAGAAGAAAATAAATGCAATAAAGTCAAAGGATTCGAAACAAAAATCACATAGCTACAACCTAGCATTTGTTTATGAACTGCTTGTTTGAAGACAAAAATATTAACATTTCCGCATTGTCGTCAGATAGAAAGTTTCCTGTGTCTGTGACGACATTGCCCCGTCACTTAGCGATGCGCTCGGTAGAAGTACTGGTAGCCACAACACAAGTATTTCCTAGCCAGTTTCTGAAGAAGCGGGTAGCTGTCCATGGCGTGTGCCTATGCCCTTCTCCGCGTCACAGGTATCTGGGATACAATAAATAATCCTCCGAAAGCACAGACACGCGCAGGTTGACTGTCATACTGGGTTGAAAGGAAAGAAATCGATTAATTGATAATCGACTCAAATCAACAATCGGACTAAAATTGATAATCGAGAAATAATTGATAATCGGGTAATAATTGGTAATCGAGTTGTAATTGGTGACGCTTTCGATTACTGATCATCGAATTGACCTCGTGGCATTCATTGACAATTAATAAAATAATTGACGATTGTTGTCAATTATTCGATTAATCGCACAGGCCTACTTGGGGCATTCCGGCGCGGTCGCCTGCTTGGCCGCCTGCAGGTGGATGGCCGTGGGCAGGACGTCGTGGACAGCCTCATACCACGTCGAACGCGCGTCGACGGGCAACCCCTTGGCCCTGGGAACGGGCACGTCGGCGACTGATCACCGCACTGGTCCAGTTTTAAAATAGCTGGTTCAAAGCGTCCAACATTTGAACAGGTATTAACACTCTAAAGGTTCTTGGCAGGCTGAACGAATGGTCACTTAAATGCTGCGTATGCATATTGGTGGTCAGCAGGACCGAAGAAGGCGAGAACGCAAATCCTCTCATCAAAACGTGTTGAACACAATGTTAAAAATTCGAATACTGAACGGTCTTGACTGCATATAGGTGTGCTGTTTATTCATCACGACCGTCTTTGAGACGAAAGTGAGCCGTTTTGAAACACTTCAGTGCGTTTTAAAGCGGCCTGCGACCACTTGACCGGACAAATACTATAATTAAAATATAGGTGTTCAATAGTGTTCAATATGCCAATTTTTACCAAATACATCGAAATGGGCGTCGATCCCTTTTTAAATATTGTGTATTAGCAACACCTCCACAAAATTGCATGCCTCTATCACAATATGTTGTTAATTTCTGGGTTCTGCGGCACGTAAAGGGGGTGAACTTGGTAAAATTATGTAGTCTAAAGCCAAGTAATTATCTGATTCACAGTTTTGTTTTGTTGACTTTCACTTTCTGCTAGCCACCGCTGCTTCATATATTGTCATATTTCATTTCGTTGTATTTCGTCTGTCATTTGTTTCGTTCGTCTTTTGTCATTCACCATTTTATAAACCTCAGTCTGGAATAAACACTTGTCGAGCACACACGTAGTAGTCACTCCAAGTTACCCGGCTCACAGGAAAGAAAGAAAGGAAGAAAGATTCGAAGCAAAGTAGAAAGAACGATACATTCACAATTTCAAATTAACAGAACTCAGGCAGCCCAAAGCCCACGCATGTTCACGTTCAAAATCACTTACTGTGAAAACCTATCGCAACTGGCCCATTCTGGGCTCATTTTATTCCTAACACTTCATGGCACACGGTTTATTTTGGCTGTTTTTCACTTTTACTTGCGCGTTTAGTGCTCAAAGCCAAAAAAACAGAGAACTTATATTTTTGACTAAGAACTGGAATTATGGTTATTTTTACTTAAAATCGATAAAAATTGGTAGTCAAATACTTCCCCCAGGTTACAGCATGGTTTGTTTGATGGGAAACGATCTTTTAATCACAAAGATCCGACATAGGGTGCGGTTCAGTGGCTAAGAATGTTGTAAAACGGCAAAAAAATAGGTCATCCGCCATTGGAAAACGGCCACCATCTTGGATCCTGAGGGACAAATCGATTGTCTCTGGCTCGGAAATCCACCAGAGGGGTCCCAACTACGACCCTACCAACTTTCATGTTTGTTGCAGTGTGTAGCAGTATCCGTACGAAAATTGCCGTTCGTGACTCCCACTAGAACGAACACTGGTATCACACCATTAGCCATTAAAGAATCGTGTCGCGACGGGCTTAAAATCCATCAAATTCGTGTCTCACACCATTAGCCATTAAAGAATCGTGTCGCGACGGGCTTAAAATCCATCAAATTCGTGTCTCTAAGCCACGATTTTGAATGACAAAGCACGACGTGTACGAGTATAAGAGCATCACGTTGCCTTGTTGTATTAAGCGTTCGCAGCACCTGCTCGAACCACTTGGCAGCTATGGCTGGCGCCCTGTTGTTGCTCTGTGCGGTCGCCGCATTCGCCCCATCTTCATTCTGCACCGCTGGTATGTCGTGACCACATTAAGACATCTCTCTCTCTCCCTCTCTCTCTCACTTATTTATTTTACGCTACTTGCATCATCTATATTTGTATGTATCACTGCAATTCTTACGTTTTATTATGTCTGAGCACTTTGAGTTGTAATAATTCTTGAACTCTTGAATTCTTAATTTGTTATTAGTTTTATCTGCCACATATTGGTACTTTCGTAGGACGTTTTAGTCTTTTTGTACCTTTTAATTGTTTAAATCAAATCAAATCGAATCAAATCTCTCTCTCTCTCTCTCTCTCTCTCTCTCTCTCTCTCTCTCTCTCTCTCTCTCTCTCTCTCTCTCTCTCTATCTCTCTCTATCTCTCTCTCTCTCTCTTCAACATTTTAGAAGGCACCAATTTAGACCTCTGCTATTTTTTAACATACAGGGGGCTGCCTGTTGGCACACAATTTGAGTTTCAGCTTGATGTTCTTGTTCTTGATTCTTTTTTTGCAGATGCTGTTTACAACAAGTTATATGGTGAGTGAATACACAGGCGCCATGGGTAGAGTATCGGTTCGATGGCACGCAGATGCTGTTCACGGGTTGGTTACTTTATAATATTGTGTTCGTCTGGAATCAAAAGTAGAAATGCAAATTATATGTTCAAAGAAACAGCCTGAGTTTGAGTCCTGAAGGGGTCCTATGTGGATTTCACGTGTTATTTGGAAACCGCACAGTCGCACCGTTTTCGATATGCGCCTTGATATGCCGCATATCACAGAACACCTAACCTTGCACACTCCAGTGTTCTGTAGGCAACATACCAAGCAGGGAGGGGGGGGGGGGGCGTTTTTCATTTGTTCATGATTCATTGCGTGTCTAAACGTAGCCCAAAATACTGCCGTTTCAAAAATATACAAGTACACAAAATGTACAATGTAAATGTACATAAAAATGTACACAAAGTGTGTGCTCCAAAACTCGTGTGCACAGAAATACTGAATTCCCTCTTTTCCTTGGTTGTGCATTTTGGAAAGGTTAGTCTTTTGGACTATTTTACGCCTCCGTCAGCGCGCTCAGTTCGTTCCACTCCAGCAAATACATTACCTGCCACGAAGATTTGTTCATTGATGGTGTTGCAAGTTTTGCAATGTTACGGGCTGTTACCTTTCGGCAGCACGCTTTACGCTACAAAAATTGGACCCCAAGCGGACCCATAGCTTTGGAGCTGCCTCGTACCGCGGCAGAGGCTGAAAAGGACAGCTGGGCTGCGGTCACTGACCAGGATTATGACGACGGTGCGACGACCCACTGGCTGCGAAACTGCGATTACCGTGTTGGTCTGATGTTCGACAGGCAGGGCAGCGTGGCTGGCAGTGTAGTTTCGGTAACGTATCACACCCACAGAAACAGATTCTTAGGCTAAAAGCATTCAAGAATATTTTCTTGAATCAAGCCAGTTTTAGTGTTAAATCAACAAATATTCCTGGAGCAAGCATTATATTCTTGACTGCTTTTAATAATACGCTGTTCTTGGCTCAAATCAAAAATTTGGGTGAAAAAGGGTTGAGTAACATGTGAATATTTTTGGCCAAATGCCTCAGACTACTCACTGGACCTCGCTCAAATTGGGCGCACACTTTACCGTACACGACATTCGTCTCCATGCGGCTAGCAAACAACTCAAAGAGAATTCGACATTCTGACTCGTCTGTTATAAAACAAAATCGTATATAGCTAACGACATTCAACCCTTCGCACACAGTTAAAATCCTAAAAAGAAAATGGAGGCTTCGTAGGATTCCTTTCGTATTGCAAACGCATTTCTTCGTAGTCCTCATTTTTTTCGTAGGATTTTAACAGTGCAAGCGCATTTACGACAAATCTCTTGGGTAATTCGCGACAAACAAACTGAATTTAAACCCAATTGCTCCCCAACACCAAAATTTCCCACGTGTAAGTTTGCCAGTTCGCCACCTGGGAATTGTGGGGAACCGACCTACAAGGGTATCTAATGCTTTCTAGGAAATTTTCAGAGCAAGATAATATTGTTTGTGAATTTCATTCGTTATTCAGGTGTCAGTTGATGACGTTAAAAAATCTGGCACTCCTTCAAGTTTTTCGCGAGCGACGAGTGGTTCCGTCAGAAACTGTGTGGCGTTGACGTTTACTCCACCAAGGCGTACTATGTGCGAAAAAATGTAAGACGCAGTTGTTGGCTTACAACCAGCAAGAATTGAAGTAACGGCCTCGGAAGTCTCTGTTCACATTTCATATTAAGGGCATAAGCAACGCACCGTCAAATTCAAGTAGTATGCCTTTGTTTTGAATGTAAAGGCGGACGACTTACGGGCTGCTTCAGTTTTCCGCGCTACCATATATTCGTTTCTCTGGGTGCAGACGTGTAACATCGTCAGTAAAACGTTACGTGTGTGTGTGTGGGGGGGGGGGGGGTGCAGCGAAGGAAGAATACTGTTTCTAACAGAGAATGGCGTTTTTCCAGGTGAACTGCTGGCGGGGGGGCGCACTATGTCAGCAACAACGCCAACTGTCCCTAACTTGGAATTGCTGCGAGTGCGGCCAGGACTAGGCGGCGAGGTGTCACGCCTGGCTGTGGCCGGCACCGAGAATGCCATGGAGAAGAATGGATGGGTCAAGCAGGGCTGCTTCCCGGGTCAAGGTCAGGCTGACTGCTCCCGTTTTTTAGTTGTTGTTTTTTCATCGGTTAGGACCAGTGCCTCTGGAGGGGTGCATGTATTATTCGTAGGCGCGACTAAACTGTGCAATCAACCTGCGCAGGCTACCACCTGTACGAGGGGCTGACGAACAAGACGTCGTGCGATCACCTACGAACTTATTTTCCCATCACGAACCCGCAGAGGCACGATCTCTCTGGTTTGGGTGTTACCATCTGGGCTAATGTGAGCGACTCCCGCCCCTGGCACGAGATACAGCAATCATCATTCTTGAAGGTGAGTCAGCGATAAGACCGCGTACGAGTCGAATAGTTTGGATCTGTAGGCTGACTCCGACCCTCTCAAACCCGCCTCTCAATACCATATGGAGGCCAACACACTAAATGACAGGGAACAATGATTTTGTTCGAGAGGTGAGGCCAGTTTGTAGCATATCTAAATCAAGGCACAATTTTATATCCTCCCAAGAACTGTACATTTAAGAGACAAAATTTAAAATTGTTTCCAGATGTGCTGGCTCTTTTCACGGCTAAATTGATTCAGGAAGCGAAAGAAGAAAGTCGGATACACTTCACTCGAGGTTCTGAATTCTTGGATCATGCAGACTTGCTGTTTCATGTCAATTCTGTTGTTTGAATTATCGCGGTGAAAAACGTACTTTCTTTACGATACTTATCCAAAGCACGTATTTAAGGCAGTAATTGTACCAAACATCTTCGATTTGCAGGGATTAAAATCTGGAGTAACGTATACAGAATTGAGGGTGTTAAATGTATTGCTGTTGCACTTTCTTGAGGCCATATCTGATCAGTTCGGCACTCCCGATCTTAACCTAACGTACGATTCGAAACAACTGCTTATCTCACTTGAACTGACAACCGCGCAAATGACAATTTTTGCATGTTTGAGATTTTCGCAAATTCATTTCATTTCCCATTTCATTACTCGCTGTATGTCCAATGAATCCCAACCATGCCAAAACTGTTATTTAAGCGGTTGTCGGTTCGGGTCGGGTAAGAGAAGCACTTGTCGGTTCGGGTAAGGTAAGCAGTTGTAGCTAGCGAGTGTCGAGTTCAGAAAATTGTGAGCTCGAGTATGCTCTGCTTCACGAGAAATATGACACTAAGAGGATGTAAGTAGGGCTGTGCGATATCACGATATATCGAGTCGATATCGATATCACCTTGATATCGAGGGGTCCGATATTTGTTGTCAAACCTCATCGATGTACCGAAATACCGATATCCTTCGATACCACGATATCCCCCGATATTACGATATCCCTTGATATCACGATATCCCTCGATATCGCGATATCCCTCGATACCACGATATCCCCTGTTAGGGCCATTCACATATAGAGTAATCATGATTTTGGCCACATAGGACCCCCCTCCCCCCTCACGTGCTAACCTAACCTTCCCGTGTTAAGGCATAGCAGGTAATTGTGCCTAGAACTCCCCCTTCAAGTAGTGACGTCATATGTGAATAGCCCCATACCAAAAACTCCCGATACCACGATATCCTCGATATCACGACTTGTATCACGATATTCCTCGATACCACGATATCCCTCGATATGCCGATATCCGTCAATATCCCCGATATGTATCGTCGATACGATATATTGATCCATCCCTCGATATGAAGTTAATATCGTATCGCGATATCAAAAAGGAATATCGCACAGCCCTAGATGTAAGTCGACTTTATTCCTCTTAGATCCTGAAATAAGGAACATTGAAACATCTCAACTTCATTAACCACTTTTTGTACCTCAGCAATTTGCGTACAGGCTTCAATAAGCATGACAGAAAAACGTTTCAAGTGAATAACTTATTTCTGAACGCGTGAACCCGTGGCCTTTTCAGTGGAAAATGGGAACAAGTTGACTCACCTCTTTTTTCCCCTATCAAATTCATGGAATAACTCCGCGAACTCCTGCAAGGGCTGAGTTACACGCTCTCAACGTTTAGATTGCCTTTCTTTCTTCCCAAGGACTTAACTTAATGAAGAAACACGTTAAAATACCCATTCGCAATTTTCAAATCAGTTTTTTTCTTCAATTTGTTTTCCTTTTTATAAATCTGAAAACAAGAGAATTTGGACTCATCCTCCTTCTGTATTCCAGATCAATTCATTGTCTCTAAGAGTGCGTAGAAGAGTTACCTGACCTGAATTATTGGACCATATGTTCCAGGGTGTCATCACGCACGCCCCGGACTGCATGTGGAGGCGGATTGACACCTACGGTCTAAACACCATACACTTTTTCTTCAACAAAGAACCCTGGACGGTTCCGTGCGCCTGAATAGTAATGCGGTGCATATGCATGAGCTCTGAAGGCAAACCAGCTTTTCAAAGGACATGAGATGCGGCAACGTCGCAAGCGTCCGCTTTACATTTTAGCCGATTAAACTTGGAAGTTCACTCATATATTTATCAACATTTCTCTATATACAACCGCATACATATTAACACCAGTACAAATGTGGATTGAGCCAACGTGAAGTAACAACTTAGGGCCTTCCCTGATGGATTTGGCTCCGAGCACGGCTGGAGTCACCGAGGTGTATACTCCGTGCAGCCAGAGTTGAGACATCGGCTCCATTTCATCGCCGAATTCATTGTAGGCGTATTAATGAGGGTTGCCGGGATGCTGGGATGCTCCCCGGTAAGGAACAGGGCGATATAAAAAGGGCTGCCGAAGACCGAGGAGGACTCATATGGCGACCTTCACCAATAGTTTCCGTGTGTGAAAGTAAGAGTTGCCATCTTCCGACCGTCTCGGCAGCCCTAACCGGGCAGTAAACCCTTCTGATGGACCGTGACGACCGTCCCTAATAGTTTACACACAAAGAATCCGACGCTTTGTCTCCAAAACCTTTGATGCCGGTGTCTCAACTCTGGCTGCATCGAGTATATTTGCGAGTATATCATAGACGCCCGTAGTTGAGTTCCCCCACCACTGTTACCTCATCAGCCCCTGCCACCATGATCTCGTGCCTCAACCTGTAAGGTATTTCATATTGTAACTAAACTTAAAGCCCTAGGTTTCAAATATGCCAGTCACTAGCTTTATCCAGAAATGTGAAGAGGTCGAAGGTGGTTTTTGTTTGGGCGCCAGACAACCGTAGTTGTCCCTGAGGCTTAAGCTTATTAGAGAATTATGCTGCATCACTGACAGGAAAAGAGGAGTAGCGTATAAAGTACATTCATAGAACATTTCATCAGGGGGTGGCAACAGCGTCAAAGCGCCTGGTTCCATGCGGTAGAGAGCAGAGATTTTACGCAAATAGTTCGTATTATAACAATGAATCCAGGTGTGCTTTAGACCTTCAATTGAGATATTAGCACATGTTATGCCTTGTTGGAAGTTGCTAATATGCATAGATATTTGTGTTTTCATTTGACCTTTCTGAGTTATAAGGGTTGCGATCTTGTCTACGATTCCTCGTTTT